>LPNX011081748.1:116359-278313 GCA_001517045.1 Pseudotsuga menziesii
ATAGTGCTTTGGAGCATATAAACCCAATTGTCAAAGAAAGAGCCAGTACTAATTTGCCAGGTGTGAGAGGTGTGAGTACCTCCTAAATGCATACTAATTTTCCATATGTGAGAGGAAGTGATGTTTTAATTTTGGTAAAAAATTAATGATGTATTTTTTATGTTTAGCTATTTCTATAAGTCGCTGTTAATTTTTTCTTAATTTTTCTAGAATTTGAACTTTAATAAAAGAGGTTTCTAAACCCAAATTTTAATTGCAAGTAATATGGATATGGTGGGTGTATATTGCATAATGTCAGAGGGTGTCATTTATGATTTGTGTTATATCCAGAAACCTACATCCATTTTTCAACAGTGCTCACAAGTGCTTGTCGATACCAAGAGTTGATACACTCGATATTTGTACTTCATGTCTAAGTCGATGTGATCAGGTGGCAATGATGTTAATCAATCCAAGTCTACGTAAAGATCAGTCGATGCCAATTCTCATTATGCTACTCCATGCATTCGATCACAGAGTTGATATAGGAGTCGATGCCTTCTTATGAAAGGAAATATTCGTTAGAATATTTCACTACTACATTTCGATCCAAAATCTGACGGAAAAATCCGACGGCGCGTGGATTTCTTTTTTTAAACCTACCAAAAATCACAAAGATAATTTTTTTTTTTAAATGTGGCCATAAGCATCGCTTAAGCGACGGCTAGTCTCCTAAGCGTCGCTTAAGCGACAGATATCCTCATAAGCATCGCTTAAGCGACGGCGCATTGAGTGAGTGGTTATAATATGTTAGCTCTATATTTTTCATACATGTATGCACAAACTCATTAAGTTTTCCTTTGGTTTTATTATGAAAATGAATTTATTTTTGGCCTTATATGATGAAGTTTATGCTAGTGCATTGGCATAAAATAATGTTTATGCCAATGCATTGTTTCACTTATAATGTTGCTTAAAAAAAATAGCCATAACCTCCTGCTACATGCCTAGTTTACCTTGTCCCACCCAGCTTGCCTACACCCTAGCATATAAGTTTTGACCCCCATTAACCATTGATTGATATAAATTAGTGTGTTATTTATATGTTTGTGTACATCAACATAGTGCATTTAGAGAATAATTGCTTGAGTAAGATTATGTGGTTGATTGAAGGATTTATTTGTGTGCTTTTTAAATCATACATGAGATTTTAGAGCCATGTTTCACAAAACCTAGGAGAGGGAAAGCCAATAGGCATATATATATGTATGGAGGGGTGACGAAAGGAAAATAATATGATTCTTAGTACACTTCGATGCATATTTTGATGAATTTGCACAATTGGTAAAAATTAGAAATTTATATTTAGGGGATCATAATGTGTAGGCTACCATAGATTTAAGTTTTATTATAAGCATGGTAATCATAACAAATATATGAAAACTTCAATTATAAGTATTGAAATTTAAACTAAGCCATTAGTCTTTATATACTTATTTTATAATTATAAAAAAACCAAATAACAAAAGATTATATAAAAAAGAAATACATTACAAATGAGAATATTTATATAAAAACTTCAATTATGATATTTGAAATATATATATATATATATACACTTATCACTACCCTTATCACAAACCCCCAATATCATTGAATCGGTCCATGGTGATCACGGGAATCCAATCCGAAATTAATGGTTTCCCGCCATAGTTACCCAATACCCATTTTCTTATTTTGTATCTGAAAACTAATACAAACAATGAGAAATGGACCCGCGAAGAGAAGTGGTATTTCTCCTCAGAACAAAGTTCCTTAATAATACATTGCGGACAGCAACGAAGGATAAGGATGGATATGGAAGCTTTGGGCAGGAAGTTGGGTCTTGCAGCGAACAAAACATCCATTAGAAAAGCCGAGGAGCTGAGGCGCCTTATCAATGTGCATTTTGATTCATCGACATTTGGTGTGGTATGTCAATCCAAAGAATCCTCTCAGGCTTATAGCAGTACTTTAATTTTTGCACTGTATTTTGTATATAGCAGACAAAAGGGACCTTGATTCCTTGTTTTTGTTCACAGGGCGAGGTCTGCAAATCTGTGCTCTGCTTTGAGCTAGCCACTACCAAGTGAATCTCTAAATCTTTCCTTATAAGAGCTTTGTTCTCTTCTGATAAATGCCAAACTAGGTTTTATACCCAACTAGCTTTTATATTCTGTTCAGATTTTTCAATACATATCAATAGATCTATACGGAGTTCATTGCCTGGAATTGCTTGTGGGTTTCTTATTTCTTACTGCACTAAAAGAAGCGAGGTGTTGGGGTTGTGGTGGGCGTGATCTTTCCTTCACACTATGCTCTTTGTATAATGTTTGAAGCTGAGAGAGTATATCTAGAATGATATTTGCCAGCTGTGATAGCTCCCCTGTATGGCCAGCTGCTTCATGGTATTTTCAGCCACTTGTTCTCTTCTCAAGGCACCAACCAAGGTAGCTTCAAATGATTTTAGCTATAGCAGAGAAACCAAATCCAAAAGCAATCAGGATCTTTTCATCTATCAATCTTTGGTATTTGGTGACCATATATACAGACTGTTAAATTGTAGATAATCTCATGTGATAATAAGTGAACATACTGTAGATGATTGATATGAAAATAAGCCAAACCTTCTTACTGGATATCCTTGGGCTCCCTGAAGCTCTGCTACTGTGCAACAGGTCAGAACATTCAGGATGCTCCAGATTGTTACCAGGCACAACAGTGATACTTCCTTCATTATTTTTACCATATTTTGTCTCTGTAAAGATTGTAGACCGAAATGATAGAGAACTTGAAACATTTTGCGGTTTAAAAAAATTCAGCTCCTCCTGTAAACATTGTTTATACACATTTTGTCCAGTTTCAGCATACAGTGTGAACAGAAAAAAAGGGATAAACAACAGTCAAGTCAGGCCTTCAACTATTGTATTTGACGGTTTAAAGCCATAACATCTCCAGAAGCATCCTCATTGACAATAGCCTGATAGTAACAACCAGTTCAAAATGTGATGGTTAGTTCAAACAATACATCAGATGACTGTAACAAATAAGCATGTATTATAAATTGAAAAAAGATGTACATACATTGTTTTGAATGAATTTCGCTCTCTGAGCAAACTTGAGTGTACTCAATGTCTCATTTGCAGAACTGTCCACAATTTGAAAAGGCATTATGTTTTCACTGAAGATCCAAAATGTAATGATGACATCAATGGACTGTTAAAGGTAAATCTATGTTGAGAATATTCTATCCAGTAACAAAAAATGGTCACAAGCCATATTGATGAACTGATATTTGCAATAATTGTTGTTTTAGAGTTACCACCAAGCAAATCCTGCAAATATGTAGAATTTTTAATAATATGCACCAGGTTGGAATGAAGGTTTAATATCAAAGAAGCATCTCACTTTCCATGAATGTTTAGTTACCTGAAGAAGAAATGTAAGCCTTGAATCTCGGTAAGGAATGTGGCAGAAAATAATCTCCTAACAGTCGAGCCTGATGCCTTAGATGAGCCTGCTTTCCACATTTATCAATATTATAACCCAACCTCTGTTTGCATGCCTAGTTGGATGGGTAACACTGCAGCCACTCACAATATTTTGATCTTTGAATACTAACTGCTGGAAGGGAAGAGAAAATATCTCATGATCATTTTGTTTAGTTCTCGACTCTCGAGTTTAGATCATTTTACAATGCATGCAAAAACACATATTTTATAACTGGCAGAATGACCCAAACAAAGTACGTGTGACGAATGTTCATGGTCATAGGCTGGACAAGTCAGATCCACTGTTGCTTCACTTTTGATCTTCGGAAGCATAGGGTCAGTATTACTTGTTATCTGAATTCCCTAAGATGTTTAGTTAAATTCTTCTGAGGTAGGTGTCATGTGGAGTTTTGCTTAACTTAGGGACTAATATGTTCATCATATAAGAAAAATTCGGTGAACAAAGTTGGGAAGGTTTGGTGCATTGATTCTTTTATTTGTTCACCAGATCACAAAAGCGTAGGTTCTTATGCAAGGTTTCAGTCAATGCAGTGTTTATCAAAAGACGATTATGTTCTGATGAATTAGGCCTCAGTAGTTTTTTTAATGACATAGATATGATATGCAATTTAGTGAGTTTATGTCCATTAGTTTTTTATTACATAAATATGATATGCAATTTAGTGAGCTTATGCCCTTTTTTGGGTTTGCTAATGGTGCATCCATGTTTTGGTCCAGCTGTCGGAATTCAGGATCTGAGCGGCTGGTCAGATTGGGTTATAAATGTTTCATATGCATTAATTGCAATTTATCCATCTAGTACTGTCTCATAGTACAGATATCACAGTTATTATTGGAGTTTATGGAGACCTTATATGAGTGCTTTTTTTAGTGGTGTTGAGATTCTGTTATTGTGCAACATTTAATATTACAGATATTCAGCTCTGCTCAAGCCTTTTATGGCTTGTATTTTTATGCAAAAGGTTCCCTTTTATTATGTGAGTGTGTTGGAACTTGGTGAAGCCGGTAGCAAATTGTCTTCTATACAAACCGTGACTGAAACAAACAAATGAGATTTTTGCAACAGCAATCATTATCAATTTTCATTATGTGGAGTCTTTTGAGCAAGATCATTTAAACTTGTAACCTTCGGTGTCTGAATTAAAACAACTTTTTTATACTTCAAATTATATGGCATGGTTTCTTATGAAAAGTATTTCTACGTATCTCTTCAAAGTTGTGTTGTTTTAGATTGGCTTCTGAATGTGCTTTTTGCTATGTCCAGTTTGCTGTTATTTTTTCCAATTCGACTTTTATTATTTATGTTATATGAGCTGGAAAAGTCAGCTCATTTGCACTCTCTTATAATACCACTTTCCTTTTCATGCTCTAGTTTGTTTCAAAATTCATTGGAGAGCAAAGGTGAGGGTTTCTCTTTTGATCTTTTTGCTTCACATGGATGATGGAATGGTTGCTATTCTCTGAACTTGTATAAATGTTCAATATGGATTTTAGCATCCCGATTTGGAGACTGTAAAATAAGATTTTCTTTGTCTGTGTCACTTATTTTTTTCTGTCAGGTAAGTGACCTTACCTTCAAAAGTTCAATATCCTTAGTCTTAACCTGAGCTATGCATAAGGCCTTTTCTGCAGCTCAGCGAAAATAGGAGCAGGGATCTCTTCAACCATGCCGAAAAGAAAACTATCGCAGCTGGAGTGAGCTGGTTTAGACCTGATCTGCTGACTAGGGGGGGATGCCAGTAGCAAGATTTTATTGAATAATCGCAGAGGTAAATGGGTAGTTAAGCTTTTCCTCCTTCCAGTAATAGGGTACCCCACTATTTTTAACTCTTTATGAATGATCAATGGATGAGTATGCTCCCTGGTATTGGAGCGATTATCCGTGTCTGATGGTTCTACAATTTATCACTAAATGTCGTTTGGGTACTTTTCACTTCCCTACCAATTAGTATGTCATCCGCACCCCTTGGAGTTGCTGGGAAAGTCTTTCTCAGAGCTAATCTCCCGGGTTCCAGATTCAGTATGTTTGAAGGTTCTACAATTTATCACTAAATGTCGTTGGGTACTTTTCACTTCCCTACCAATTAGTATGTCATCCGCACCCCCTAGAGTTGCTGGGAAAGTCTTTCTCAGAGCTAATCTCCCGGGTTCCAGATTCAGTATGTTTGAAGGATTTTATTTGCTTTAGTTACCATTGAATGTATTATGTTCTCATTTGGATCTTCTATTCAAAATTTTAAAAATTTGTATGGTATTTAAATATAAATGAGAAAGTTTTCTTTTATATCTTACAGTTTGAGCTTTTACTTGTCCAATCTGATTTGGGTGAGGCTGTTTCCTTGAATCTCTGAATGTCAACGTTGTTTGAACTCCAATTGCTTAGATATTTATTCCTAAATCTTTGCCTTTAAGACGTTACACTGAGGAGATGCCCCTTTTCAGTCGACTACTCAGATTACAGTTTAAAAAAATGTAAATAAACAAATATTGCTGCATACCAACCAGTCGTTTGTCTTTAGGTCTTAAAGTTTGTACATGAGCCATTGGTGGTTGGTTTTGATAGCCTGTAGGAGGACATTAAGCGATATATTATTGTGCCTGTGTTCTGAATTCCCCTAAACAACAATTTCTGTAAATATCCAGGATATTTTCTGTAAATATCCAGGAGTAGGGAAGAAATGCATCAACTCTTTGCATTTTTTTAACATTTTATTTTTAGGTAAATTTTGGTGCAAACTTTTTGGGCACTTCCCCATTTTGAGAATGGTACCTATAGTACCGCAACTGATTAGCAGGCCACTAGACAAAGGCAGAGCTTAAATATACCATCACCACAGATCTGTAAACAAACCAGGCATCAACTCCATTGTTGCATTCATTTGGAGAATTTGTTAAAAATTTGCATGGCACAGTACAAGCAAGCAGCTACTAAGCTGTAGCTTAAATAGGCAAATTAGTATGAATTAGAGAATAAGACCTTTTATAGTTTACCCCCGCAATAACATTCTGTCTCTTAACACATTGCCCTCAGTTTGCAATCAATGGAGGAACTCTTGAAGAATTTTACTAAAAGGATAACAGCATTCTGAGGACTCTAACAGGACATTATCTGGCAGAAATAAAACACTAGCAGCCTTGCTAGAGGTATCTGTTGCAACTTGCAAGAGAGAATCCTCTCAATTCAAAACTGCATCTATCCTTTGACGTTAGCATTGTAGTTAAACAGCCTACCACATAACCAATACCCCAGTTACTTGTAATTCACTTCTCATCATTAGCATTTCCAAATGTGGCAGCTTTTGACAATGATTATGAACCTGTTTTCAAAATGGATGGATCTACTGTCGATTTAAAGGGTTGTTCCTGGTTGACCCATACTCACCATTTTGAAGGACAGACCCATAAGCACCAATCCCTTGAGAAGTAGTGGATGGCACACTAGTGCTTGCTGTAAAATTAGCAGGTGTGGAAGGCCTTAAAATGCTGCTCTGAGATATCACAGTTCCATCAGAAACTATACTTCGAGGAGAACTTCCTGTGTTGGTACCTAAGGTTAAAGTTGAAGGTAACCCGCTCATTGCAAAGCCAAAAGGTGTTGAAAATGTTTGATGCTGTTGTAGATGTGTCACATTCTTCTGCTGCATATTCTCAAACTGCTGATTTTGAGATGATGCCTGCCCAGATTGTGGACTTTGCTGTCTAAGGAGTGACTGTTGTATCTGGAGTTCCTGATCCTGAAGATGTTTGATCTGTTGTTGTTGTATATCCCCAAGCTATTGATTAATTTGGAGGTGTTGTTTGTGCTGATGGATGTCTTTCTACTTGGTGTGCTTGTTTTTGGTTAGGAAACTGCTGAAAATTGTAATGCTGAGGTGCCACAGGTTGTTGTTGTTGCTGCTGCTGTTGTGTAGAAACCATAGACTGGGCCAACTGCTGGGGTAAGGACTGCAACATAATGGTGGTCCTGCAAGTTTCATTTGAGCAGACTGCTAAGAATGCCCCTGCCTTCTAACCTGGTTAGAAGCATCTAAGATTTGTCCTGGGAAAGACATAGACTACCCAGGGGGAACATTAAAGTTGGTTGCATTAAGGGGTGGTCTATATACAAAAGTAATCACAGACGATTCTGCTTGGGCTGGAGATATAATAGAACTTGAAGCAGCCTTAGATCGAGCCATCTTCTTGGAACTCTGGCTAGGCTGTTGGACAGGAATGGGTATACTAGTATAAGCAATGGAACTTCCATCATCAGCACTTGGGACCATCAGATTTCAAGGTGAACTACAATTGCGTGTTAAGCTAAAAGTGCCATTTGTTGGAGAGCCTTGAATGTATGTTGGTGCTTCTCAGTATGGTTGATAGAGTTGATGTTTAGCTGATACTTTCATGTCATCTAAGCGTCCACCTTTACTGCAGCTTCCTTCACTTCCTGCAGCTCAGTTATACTTATCTTCTAACGAAGTTATTGCTGCAAATTTTAAAATCAAGAAAACATGTATTTTAATGAGAATGAAACTGCATATTATGTTTATTGCTCCTAGATATGGCTGCATGGAATGCATATATAAAATTTCAGGGGGGCTAACTTACCAATGATAGTTGGCTAATCATGCTTTCCTTAGCACTCAATCTCATTACATCTTGTAAGCAAAGTTGCCAATTATTGCCTTTATCAGTGAAGAAGTCATTCTTGCAACTATCGTGTAGAAAGGCATGTGTGCTTCTTGAAGAACATGATTTGTTCCTTGGTTTTGAAAGTCATTTTAACATATGTTGAATTTCTGATTGCATGTGATTTGTAGATTGTTCATTTTCGGCATTTGGATAAGCCAAAAGAAGATGACTTTTGTCTTGAACTGTAAGTACAATTCTATTTATATGCAATGAACTTTAATATGTCAAAGAAGTTCAATGTGTAGGAGCTTTTTCTGGGTTGGAAACTTGTTCTATCCATGTTGCTTTCATCTGTGATGTTTGCAGGTCAAAGCTGGACACTTATGATGATGTTGTTAAGAGGGTTGCAAATCAACTCGGTTTAGGTGATCCTTCAAAACTTAGGCTTACATCACACAACTGTTATTTGTAGCAGCCAAAACCTCAACCAATTAAGCATCGAGGTGTTGATCGCTTGAGTGATATGCTGGTGCATTACACTCAAGTCTGAGAAAATTCGATAGGCTTTCATCAATCTGAAGATGAAATGTTATACATCTCAAGATTGTAGGGATTTTCTGTCATTCTTCTACTTAATAGTATGAGTCAAACTTTGTGGTGTTCACTGGTTTTAGTGGCTCATATCTTGCTTCACTTTATCTCACTATTAAGATCTTAATGTGGTTTTTGGGCAGATTTCTGATATCTTGTATTATGAAGTACTGGATCTACCACTTTCAGAGCTATCCATTTGCAAATGCCAGGAAAGACAACCATAGATGGTAAAGGAGTTATAAAGCAACTTTTACATAGTGGATTTTACTTTTAGTAGGAATATGTTATTCTTAACTCAAGAAAAATGATAAACTGATTAAGTTAAAACGCAGCTAAAATAGAAACATTTAAATAAACTTTCTTAAACTGACTGTCAGAAGCAACACTTTCTTAAGTATATATCAGACAGTGCAAAGAGGACCTAAAGTAGCAGAATGAGATTGTAATAGTAATAATTATGTAGTTTGTAGATTGATATCTATCATAAATTTGTTTGAATATCATCATTTTCAAGCAATAACAACTTCTTAAAGGGTGCTAGCTCAATGGTAGAGCACCTGCCTAATTATGGGCAGGAGGTTGGTGGTTCGATTCCTCCGTGCCCTATCATAAATTTGTGACTACAAAAACGACTAAATTCACATATATACGACTATTAGTAGCTAATTTATTGTATCTTATTCGTATTTAGCTTAGTCATTAATATGTTAATTTCTAGTAGTTTATTTAGTCGTATATTTGGTCATTAATGGTTGCAATCAGTGACTAAATCAGCGACTAAATCAATGATTAACTCAATGACTAAATCAATGACTAAATCCGTGACTAAATCATTAACTATCAATGACTAAATCATTGACTATGAATGACTAAATCATTGTCTATCAATGACCAAATCAATGACTAAATCAGTGACTACTAAGTCAAGCTATTAATGACTAGTGAAATACGACTAGCTATAAGATAGTGGTAATTTGCTACTATTAGTCACCGACTCAAAAATAGTCATTTATAGCCTAATTTTAGTCATTTTTTTAGTCATTAATTTCTCATTTTCTACTAGTGCCATCACATTAGCCAGGAAGACAGTTCTGATTGACATAGAGTTTGTCAATGCTCAATTCGACTATAACCTTCTCCTTAGAAGAAGTTATATGTACACCATGAGAGCTGTCACATCAACTGTCTTCCATCTCATGATGTTCCCCCACGAAGGGAAAATCGTGACAGTTGACCAGCTTACTTATCACGATCCGCAAGGGCTAACAACACCCACCAATGTTATCCCTACGATCAACACCATTGATTCGCAAGGGATGACCACACACGTGAATGTTATCCCTGTGGTCAACACCATGGTTGACAACATACCAACCTCCCCATTATTGAATGTGGGCCCTGCGTGTTAGATTTTTATCATTCAAGCTAGCATTATGATCTTAGGATCTTTAACTGAGATAATAACATGTACAACAATAAAAAACAAGAGACAAGAGACACAAATAATTTTCCTCGGGGAAACCATAAAGGAGAAAACCCCACAAATTCCTCAGAGATAGAATCAGACCAAAAGTAAAACCCAAAAACATAAGGATGATATCCCCATAGCAGTAGTCTCTCTCTTGTCCCAACAACTTCTCCTCTCACTCATGCGACCCAATGAGTGAGTGTGTGTGTGATAAATAGAGAGGCTCATTCTCTATTTGTATTCTTTCGTTCACTTGAAATCCACTCCAACATGTCAGCCTCACTTAACAATTACTTACTAGAGCCGACATCTCTAGGAGTGTCTAATAACCCTAGTGCCCCACAAATTGTGGGGACTTTTCCTCCTCCAACCAATAGGAGGGTAACAAAATAGTGGGGACTATTGCTCAGACTTAAAATGACTTGACATGACTTGTTTACATTATAGAAACTTCCCAGAATAAACATCAGGGTATGACATGACTCAAATACATCCCGGAATAAACATTAGGTTGCAATACATAAGAAATATGAAAGAATACATTCCGAAGTTACAAATACATCAACACCCCCTCTTAACTAGGAATGTATTCTCTCGACACAATTTAATAGAACAAGTCTTCTTCTCTGTATCATCTGGCTCATCGTCAAGTTCTTGTCATCTTCATCTTCAAGTCCTTTTCATATTCAAGTCATATTTCATCATCGGATCTGGATCATCACTCGATCTGGATCATCATCACTGGATCTGGATCATCACTCTATCTGGATCATCATCACTGAATCTGGATCATCACTTGATCTGGATCATCATCACTTGATTTGGATCATCATCATTGGATCTGGATCATCACTAGATCTGGATCATCACAGGACATCATCACTGCATCTAGATCATCACTCGATCTGGATTATCACTAGACATCATCACTGGATCTAGATCCTCCCTCGATATGGATCATCACTGTTGAGTCATCATCACTGGATCTAGATCCTCACTCGATCTGGATCAGTACCACAAGTGCTATCTCATGATTCTTCACGTCACAGGAAGTTCTACAGAACCAACCCTTTTTCATGTTTATTGTAAGCCTACCTCCTCGTAGGTATTTGGTAGCCCTTGTATCTGACCTACTCGTTAGAATGGACAGCACTCACATCTGACCTACTCATTAGAAAGGAACAACACTTACATATAACCTACTCATCAGAAAGGCATGCACTCACATCTGATCTTGTAGGAACCAATCCTACAGTCACATAAGAATGGCCCCCAGTCCCAGACTGAGCTACCTGGTAACTGATCAGGTGGCTCCATTATCCTGGAGAATGGCAGTAGCCCTTACATCAGAATGGTCAGCACTCACATCTGACCTACTCATCAGAAAGGTGGTAGCCCTTACATATGATCATGTAGGACCTAATCCTATAGTCACATCAGAATGGCCATCACTCACATCTGACCTACTCATCAGAAAGGCGGTAGCCCTTACATCTATGTAGGAGCTCATCCTACATCAGAATGGCCAGCACTCACATCTGTCATGGGAGGAAGCAATCCACTCACCATAATATAATGGCAACAACCCTTATATATGATCAAGTGGGAACACATCCCTCAATCACATGAGAATGGCCATGCGCTCACATCTGATCATGTAAGACTACATCTTAAAATCATCTCAGAAAGGCCCTCAGTCCTAGACCAAGTATTCTTGGTAACTCACCAGGAAGCTCCATTCCAAGAATGGTAGTAGCCCTTATATCTGATAATGTAGGAACCAATCCTACAGTCATATCAGAATGGCTTAGCACTCATATCTGACATGGAAGGAACCAATCCTCTCACCATGACAAAATGGCTCAACCCTTACATATGACCTACTCATCAGAATGGCTTCTGGACTCATAACTTACCCTTGGAAGGGCCCTTGATTTGGAGAACACCAAGCTTCTCCCTGAAGTACTCAAACTTCACTCTAGCAAATGGCTTCATTAACACATCAGCTATCTGATCGTTCGTCGCAACATACTGGAGATTCACTACTCCCCTATGCACCATATCCCTGATATAGTGATACTTGATCTCGATATGCTTCGACTTGTCATGGAACATTGGATTCTCTGACAACTTCACACAACTCTGGTTGTCATAATGTATATAAGTAGCATCCATCTGGAGATCAAATAAATCATATAGTAGCTTCCTCAGCCATACTGCCTCACAACTAGCTGAACAAGCTACGACATACTCTACTTCAACTGTACTCAGTGCCACATAGGATTTCTTCCTGCTAAACCAAGAAATCACACTTGATCCCATACTGAAACAACATCCTAAAGTGCTCTTCCTACCCAATTTGAATCAACATAACCTTCCAGGTTAATATTTTGATTCACCTCATACTTGAGCCCATAATCAATTGTACCCCTGCATGGTTTGCAACTATCAGATGAACATGTCTCAATGTGTTCACAGCAAATAAAATATATGGTCTCGTAATCGTCAGGTACATCAAGGACCCAATCATCTGACGATGCATCGTAGCATCAACCGTCTCTGATGAAGCATCACTCAATAGCTTCAGGTTCGATGCAATAGGTGTGGTTATGGCCTTGCAATCCATCATCCTGAACCTCTTTAGGATCTCTACTGCATACTTCCCTTGTCCACACCTCCATGCCTAAAAAATAATGCATCGACACATAATAGGAGCATCACTGCTCTTCCGCTTTCAACCTTGAAGCAAAGGTTGGAATCCACTTTACTCTCAGTAAAGCCTAGAGTCATCAGTAATATATCCATCCTATCGTACCATGTCAAACCTTAGGATATTTTGCAATCACTCCCTCTGAAGTATCATACTCCCTCTATATTTCGTACTCTATGCACTGAAACATTATGTATCGGAGTGACAAGTAGTATCCATCTAGGATCATTGGATACCAATATCCTCTATCTTGAACTTTTTCAAAAGTTCTTCTCGCACCCATCTGAGAGCTTGTCATCCTCTATCAACCTTGTAGCAAAGGTTCATATCTTCATCAAGATCCTCATGTATGCGTTATCCCATGGGTGTCTTCTGAGCTCTTACAAGGCCTTCTTTCATTCTCACACATGATTCTACCTGTCACGTGTATTTCTAGTGGCTGCAAATGTCTCTTCGTAGTCTATGCATTCTTTTCATGAGAAGCTTCGTGCTATGAATCTTGCCTTGTATCCCATGATGTTTCCATCTCTTGCATTATGAACTTCTCTTCGCGTATCAATACTGCATCCTAGACATCATTCTTCTTGAACTGGTCTTCCCTTTCTTCTTGGTTACTTCTCCATGGCTGGAAGGTTCTGCATCAATGATGTCACTGCATTCGTCATATTATTCTTCATCTTAAATTGTCGTTACTAGTTCTTCAGAACAAGTCTCATCCTTCTTTGCTTGTAGGTGATTGTGTACATGATCTTTCCTACAAGTCAAATGCATTAGTTGTATGGTTAGAAACATTTCATAAGGTACATTCATAATGAAAAATTCTTATGCATAACTATATGATCATGCAACTACTTTAGCCAATACAACATCCATCCATATCTCACGGAAACTTTCTAGATGCCTTCCATCTCTACTAGGACAACATTGAGATTGTGCACTAATCCAATTTGTCAGCAAAGAGGTTTCATTCTAGATAAGTAGCAATGGAGAGTTTTATAGCACCATGAGCTACTTACCCATTACATACATATTAGTAGTATACTATCATTAATGCAAACATTCTATCATGCATAATACATCAACTGAATATAAACAAATGCATAACAAAACAATATCATGAAATGACAATTGAATACTTATCTTTATTTGTTTCGTGGGTAGACTCCTTCTTGAGCCTTCAGCTTCATCGTCTTCTTCATTCATAATAACATCGTTTCTTCTCCAAATTCTAATATGGATAAGAGGTTCTTCAAGATTTGAGTCCTTCATATTCCTCATCGCTTGAGGGATCTTCTTTCGATGGTGAGAGCTTCATCTTCAGTTGCACCCATCTTCTCTTGTCTTATTATGAGTCAAGATTCTTCTTCTTCCCAGAGTCTGTTGAAATTAATCACTTCCTTCTGGCACACATTCCTTAAAATGAATGAATCCCATGATCCTGGGAGACCATTCAAGGTGACTATCACCACTTTTGCATTCTCCACTTCTTCTTCTACCGCTTCAAGTTGTTCTATATTCTAGATATTCACATTCTTCAACTATTTTCCCAAAGCCATCTTGTGATTTACGTTCTTTCCTTAAAATAGTTTGGACAAGGAATCAAACATCTTTGGTGTCTTTGGGGAATACACTTGTGGTACAAGTTGATCCATGATTGAATCAACAATGATCTTCGTGGGCTTGACCAAGTTTTTTTATGTAAGGCTTTGAGCCTCATCTCCCTCTGGAATTGGAACCTCTCTACTCATGTAGGTGTCCAATTCATTTTCTTTAGAGAGATCATATACTTGGATGCTTGGAAGTTTTCAACTTCACCAAGCTTATCATCAAGTTGATGTGATAGATCACTTTGAAATGAGAACCTCAAATGAAAGTAGCAAAAGATTAGATCTTACCAATTTGAGGTGTCCATCCTGGTTCCGGAGCTGGCTAATATAGGATTTGTTAGAGAAACCCTAATTTTAAAAACTTGGAATCTTTCAGATCTGATTGTATATAAATATAGATCTCTTCAAGTTGAGCTATCCAATGTACTCCTTTTCTGAAAACAGTGGAGGGAAGCTCCCGAAACAGGAAGCCCTAGTTTTCCAATTTCTTCTGCAGAAATGCTTGTTACTATTTCTACAGTAGCTCTGAAATTACTACTCCTATGAGTCTACAAATTTTCACAATGGTATCCTCACATGTCCCTGTTCTAACACCATAGGTTTCATCATAATTGGTTTCACCAATTGGGACTTATGATTGTTTTCCCAAGGTGACCTGTTACAGTACTGTTCAAAACAAAAAAGTTGTATGGAATGCCACGTGTCACTGTTTCATATTCTAATTCTAAAACTAGGACTACAGAAAATAGATTCCATTCCATTTCTATAAAATATTTATAAATTTCAGTTGGACCTTTGTATCCCAAGATATAGCAATTCTCCCCGGGTGTCCTGTTTAGGGATGAATTATGGAAGAGGCTCGAATCTCAACTTGGATGGATCATATCTCCGAGAATATAGCGAATCTGAGTCTAAAGTTTGGATACAGTGTAAATAAGGATTGCATCTTCGGTCTCTGCAAGTTTCAGCTCCCGAGCCTTCTCCAATCCTGAGAGATAGTGAATGTACTAAAACTTATCAGTTTTAGTATTTAGGGTTTTTCGAGCTCGGGGTCAAACTAGGGTTTGACTTTCCCGGAGTTTCACCCAACCAAAAAAATTTATCCATGTCTCTAAACTTTGATTTTGATGAGGAGATCAATATTGTGTTGGGCTCACTCAAAAAATCCTCTTCTGTAAGAAGCCCTAATTTCCTGCATTGAAAACTAAAAATGCTCAGAATTTAATTCTGCTTCGACAGAAAAATGTACCCTTTAATGGAGAGTTAGCCTAGCATACTTTTGCTGATGGATTGTGGCGAGAGAACCAACAATTAAGAAGCCCTAGATTATGTATCTACATAATGTCTTCTTCTCAAGGTTATCTCTAATGCCATCTTATATTTTTATCATTCAAGCTAGCATTATGATATTAGGATCTTTAACTGAGAGAATAACATGCACAGCAATCAAACACAAGAGATAAGAGACAAAAAGAATTTTTCTCAGGAAAAACATAAAGGATAAAACCCCACAACTTCCTTAGATATATAATCAGCGCCAAAATTAAAACCTGAAAACATAAGGATCATCTCCTGACAGCAGTAGTCTCTCTCTTGTCCCAGCAACTTCTCCTCTCACTCATGCACCCCAATGAGTGAGTGTGTGTGTGATAAATAGAGAGGCTCACTCTCTATTTATATTCTTTCATTCACTTGAAACCCAATCCAACATGTCAGCCTACTTAACAATTACTTACTAGAGCCGACATCTCTAGGAGTGTCTAATGACCCTAATGCCCCACAACTTATGGGGACTTTGCCTCCTCCGACCAATAGGAGGGTAATACAATGGTGGGGAATATTTCCCCAACTTATAATGACTTGGCATGACTTTTTTACATTATAGAAACTTCCTGAAATAAACATAGGGGTATGACATGACTCAAATACATCCCGGAATAAAAATCGGGTTACAATACATAAGAAATATGGATGAATACATTCCGAAGTTACAAATACATGAACACTGGGTTGTTTGCCGATACCACCATGTTGGCTCCTTTCCCCTTAGAATCACCCCCACTGACACCAAACGAGACTGCGGACTTGTGCATGCTCTTATCCAGCACCGCTGCACCCAAACAGCAACCGTAGCCGTAGCCCCAACCGCAACCACAACACCATCCACAGCCGCAACATCAACAGCAGCTGCAACACTGTCTACAGTCGCAACATCAACAATAATCAAAACACCATCCATAGCCACAAACACAGCCTCACCCCCACATACAACCATCAAGGATTTATCTGGGCTCCTCTCCAGTCCATACAATTCCCTTCCTCTCTCCCCCTCCTAGTGTCATGAGCAAGCCAGTAATGGCCACCCTAAACCTACCCAACTTTACATTGGGAATTCCTGTGTGGTATCTTGATCCACCAGCTCAACCATCAATGCATCAGGTGGTCTTAATCCCCGTGCAACCCATTGCGGTTGAGTCTCATCCTCCACCTGGCCCGCCAAAACCAGCCACCGCACTCGCACTCGCACCGCCCCACCCAAAAAGGGCCAGGGTATATAATGCGAAAGCCACCATAGAACCTCGACAGACCCCGCCTTGCACCGTCTGCGAAGAACAGGGCCATCCAACTCAGAACTACCCTGATATTCCTATAATCTGTGCACATTTGGACACCATGGATATAATCTAAAACCTCCCCATGGTTGAACTTCCAAGCACACCAACAGTAAGAAACAAGTCACTAATAACAAACCATGCTTGCGCCCTCTACAGACTGTATGGACACTATTCTCACCACTGTCAAGACTTGCCCTAGTTCTGAATGGCTTTATCCAACCTCCGTCAACATTCCCTTGAATCTGATATTACCTTAATCGCAGAAGTTCACCCCCCACCTCCTTCTTCATACACCATGTCCATTTACATGATGTCCAGTTCAACCGACCCTATTGTCTCCACCTCCAATGATGGTCCATCAGACTTGTCTCTTCATTCTTTTGCAATGATGAAGATATTCTTGAAGCCTTAACCGCCCCAGAATACCCATTGGACAACATGCACCATTGCTCGTTCTTCCTCCCTGGATAACTTGTGTCGTAGTTTAACCAGTTTTCCGTGGAAACCAAATATTTCATTCATGGGAAAGTCGACTGGTTCAAAAACCCCATTCCAACACCAGACGCCTTCAAAGAAGGGAACATGTCCAACATCTCGCCAACCATAAAAATCAACATCTCAACCAATCCCGAGGTTGTTGATGAAATCATGTTGGGGGCATCCTACTCCCCGGAAGAAGTCCTTTCCTACAAAGCTCTCTTCCAAGAATTCCGTGACATCTTTGCCTAGTCTTACACTGAAATTCCCAGCTTGGATCCATCCATCGTGGAACACCACATTGACACATGGCCCAATGTGGCCCACGTACGTCAAAAACAATGGCCCATCCATCCTTCCAAAGTGGTCGTGGTCAAAACCAAGATAGAGAAGTTGCGCACAGCCGACTTCATTTACCACATTTCCTACACCACTTGGGTTTCTAATCCTGTTCCTATGAATAAAAAACAGGGTACCATCCGTGTTTGCACATACTTTCGTGATCTCAATGGGTTATGTCCCAAAGACAACTTCCCAACACCCTTCATCGATCAAATTATCGATTCATGCGCCGAACATGAGGCCTTTTCCTTCATGGACAGATTTTTTGGATATAGCCAAATCCAGATCTAGAAAGAAAATCATTATAAGACCGCATTCACAACCCCATGGGGCACCTTCACATATCGAGTCATGCCCTTTGGCTTGGAAAACGCTAGAGCCACCTTCCACCGTGCCATGACATATTGTTTCCATGACCTAATTCACATCATCTTGGTCTATCTGGACAACCTTACCACTCGATCACCAAAACAAGCCCAACATATAGACGACTTGCGGCAAGTATTTTTACGTTGCCGCAAGTACAAAATTCACTTGAATCCCCTCAAGTGCATTTTATGTGTCCGTGCAGGTCGTCTACTCGGATTCATCATATCCCACAAAGGGATAACGCTAGATCCCCTCAAATTTCAGGCCATCCTTAATATTCCTTCCCCAAAAACTTGGCATCAACTACAAAGCCTCCAAGGCTGCTTTGTACCAGAGAATGCAACAAAAGCTTATGGATTCATTCACCTGCTCGACACAAAAATCCCCTTTGTTTGGGATCAGCAAGCACAAGAATCATTTGATGCACTCAAGCAAGCCCTGGCTTCTGCACCATTACTCTCAGCACCAAACTTCACTCGAGACTTCATTCTCTATGTGTTGGCCTTGGAAAATTCCGTTGTTGGAGTCTTGTTCCAAGAATAGGATGCTCGCCATGAGCACATGATTTACTACATCAGTCAGAAGCTAGCAGGACCCCCACTGCGATATTCACCTGAGGAGAAATTGGCCCTTGCCATCGTCTTCTTGAATCAGAAGTTGCGCCACTATATCATTGCAAACCATACTCATGTAGTGTTTGATTCAAACCCAATGTCGTACCTCTTAAGCCTTTACCTTCTACAAGGTCGAGCAGCTAAGTGGGTAGTTGTCCTCCAAGAATTCGACTTAGAGTTCATTTCCCCGAAAAGCACAAAGGCACTCGCACTGGCCACACTCATGACCAATCTGCCCCCATTAACCACGTCATCACCCCCCAAGGATGATCTCCCTAATGATTTCCTATTCGTCATATCCATGGCTGACCCATGGTATGGAAACATCTTTCTTTATTTACGAACACAGAAGTTCGCAGCGTACTTAAACCGTGAGGATAGGCGACGCATCTGACATCAAGCCATTCGCCACTTGCTGATTAGAGATGTTTTGTATCACCAAGGAATTTATACCATCCTATGTCGTTGCCTCACCTATGACGAGGCTGAGACCATCCTCAACGACTATCATAATGGAGCCCATGGTGGCCACCTTTCAGGCCTGGAAAATCCCCAGAAGATTCTACACGCCAACTATTTTTGGCCTTCCATCTTCACTGATTGCATAGTGGAAGACAAGCATTGTTGCAGTTGTCAACTCTTTTTCCCAAAGGCACGAACCCCCCCTACACCGTTACACCCTGTAGTCACAGTCGGGCCCTTCTGCAAGTGGGAAATCGACTTCATGAGAATCAACCCCGTCTTGGCCAACAGTCACAAATACATCATTATGGCAGTCAATTACTTCACTAAGTGGGTCGAGGCCATGCCCACATTTGATTGCAAAAGTGAAATAGTAGCACGCTTCTTCTTCAACCATGTTATTTCATTATTTGGTGTTCCTAAACAATTAGTCTTAGACCATGGAGCACACTTTCAAGACGTCGTATGGGATGAATTGTCAACCATGTTGAAATTAGGACACTAGTACTCATCTTCCTACAACCCCCAGGGAAATGGCCAAGTTGAAGCAGTCAACAAAATCATCAAAAGAATGCTCCAAGGATGGTAGGAAACCATAAAACCAACTGGCATAACATGCTATTCTCTTCCCTATGGGATTATCGCACATCCACAAAAACCGCAACCAGTTTCACTCCTTTCTTCCTAGTACACGACGTTGAATCAATACTCCCTATAGAGTGAGAAATCCCATCCCTCCGCCTCGCGGTAGAAATCCTCCTAGATACTTTTCCTTTAGAATAACAACTCCTCCAACTTGAGCAAACCATAGAAGACCATCGAGCTTCCCTCGAAGGCATTGAAGCAGCAAAAGAAGGTCAAAATCCCACTATGACTCCCATGTCCACCCTCGCACCTTCAACGAAGGCGATATGGTTCTAGTCTATGACCAACCCAACGATAAGTTCGGCAAAGGAAAATTCAAGTCAATGTGGTATGGCCCATACGTCATCCACCGTTGCCTCGGAAAAGGGGCATACACCCTTATTGACTCTGATGGACAACTCTTGGACAACCCCCGTAACAGGATCTACCTCAAGAGATTTTACGCTTAACATCACCAATGAGTCTCTTGATTTTCTTTTCTTGTGTTTTAACGTTCTTTACACAAGTAAGGGCAGCAACATTAGCTGCTAATCCAAAATCACCTGGAACCTGTTTGAGACACCTCTCACACCTCCGGGCCCAAATTTATATCTCCTTATGAGACCATCATCTCATGTTTAACAAACAAATTTTGGGACCACTTCCCGGAAGTTACCTCAATTTACGAGCCACACCATGGTGATACAAGTGTCTACAGACCTATACTTGGATCACACTTTCCTACCGCTACTCATGCAGGTTCTCGAGCCACTGCGCATTAAGGAACATCATTTTTATTTTTGCAACATATATCCGTCTACTTCATCCACCGTACCTTATACGGACCTCTGCACCATTGTCCAGAAAACGAATTATTTCTCTTGGATGCATTTGGCATATAACTACCCCCGGAATTGCACTCACATCACATGAAGTCAATTCTGTCCATCACAACTCACACATAGCTCTCTTGACCTTTGTTCAAGAGCCACCTCGATTTGCATGCCTCTACCACACCGACTCATGTGCCTCTGCCACGATCTATCCCGTGCATGTATTGGTATGTTTGAGAGCCACTTTCTCTATCCATATTGTGCGGATGACCTTTGGACCACTCTCCACCGTCCCAACTTGGGGCACTGCTTGTGCCACCGCGATCGGTTGACCATACGAGAGTTTCCTTTAAGCTCTTTTCTAACTCCTAAAAGAATAAAAATATCTCCAAGCGCAGCTGCTTCCTTTCCCGCTCGCTAAAGTATAGGAAAGGGCATCTACATTGTCTCATTTACCTCATTTTGTGGACTATGTAGACCATCTAAGGAAAAGGACCACCTTGGCATATTTAAGCCAAGACCATTCCCCTCTGCATACTTTTATGCTCTCTCGGGCAGAGGGGCCGCTCTCTATGAACAAGCTCACCATGGGTTGTCATTAATCTCTTTTCCATCCTTCTCATTAAGAAAATATTTCTGAGAAAACTTGGTTTCATTCATGCTCATAAAAGTATCTGAATGACCATCCAGTCAGTATAGGTTTAACCTTTTCCGACTTGATTGGACTACCAACGGTAAAGAAGTCTCTCATCCCTTACAGGATGGGTGAGCTCTCCTATGTATACTTTTATCCTTTTTCGGGCATAGGAGACTACCAATGAAAAAGAGCCACCACTGGAGTCTTCCTCGTGCTTTCAGAATCTCTAAAATTGAAAGCACCATCGAGCATTTACTTTCTCGAGCTCACAAAAAATCCACGAGATCGTACCACAATGGTGTCTCTAGACACCACCCCACAGAAAATAGTTTGGCAGCATTCCCACTTTGGGTCACCTTTGTTCAGAGTACTCTGCAATGTGTCTTCCTTGGATCCCATCAATATCAATAGTGTCCACCTCCCCCAAGTATTTCCCATCTGCAGTGACATTCCCAGTATTACAGCTATGATCCCACTCCCATGAGTCAGTTTCATTCCCTGTCTGGTGCGCCCTTTCATCGTACTCTGAACAAAGGAATTTTGAGTCTACTACACCCCCCCTGCCCCTGTTCAACTCTTTCTCTCCCCCCCCACCCCATTCCATGGGTCAGTCCACAGATTGTCTCACATCTTTCGGTTATCTCCCTTACGCTTCTGGTTAAGGAAACATCATTTCCTTGACCAGGGGTAGCTCTCCCTCTATCAACAACAACACACATATTCCAGAGGATAGACCCAGAGGTCCCTGTATCTTAGTTTCATTAACCTCATTGATGATTTCCTCAAACCACTTAAGAGGAGTCCTTAGTGCATCTCAAGATGGTTGTTTCTCATGTGCTCGACTCCAACTACATCATTGCACCATTAAGATTTGTACACGGTTTGTTCCATGCAGTATTTGGTCGAAGACCCCGGATATCACCTGACTCTAGCACATTGATGAGTCTATTCAAGGGACCTAAATAGGTTTATGTACCTTGTTATTTTTGGGTTTCATTGGAGACAGTGTTCAGAATCCCCAGCAGTGCTTCTATATAGATTTATGATTGATGCAGCATACTTGTACCATAGAGACTCTGACCTTCCATCAGTGAGTCCATACAACTATGTACCATTCTAGATCCAGTAGGCCATCAGTCATGAAGATATAGCATTCCATGAGAATGCCATGGGTCCAATGTAGGAGTTCTTCAGATCAGTATTGTATTCGGCCTCTCATGGAGGCAACCATTATTGTATCATCAGTTGTATATGATCTGCTCTTGTTTTCTAGAGCATATATCACATTATTCTTTCAACATTGTTATGAGCATGGGAATTCCTGCCTCATCCATATACATGTCACACATTATTCGTATCTCACCCATTGATGGGAACCATATTAATACAAAAACCAAAATCCACCATGCCCCAGCCCCGGAAGCACCACCTCTCCACAACAAATCCTATGATGTCCCTCGGCCATACGATGAGCTCCTGCCCTCACACATCAAGGGGTAATCCTTTAACCCAAAAAATCCCTCACTCAGCTCTACATTTCCTACACCACCCAATGACACCCATGCACGACCCTTATTTTCGACCCCGTTAGACCCCCACACCCTCAAAAAGGGTTAAGAATGAGCAAAAGAGCTTAAAAACCCCAAAAAGAGCCTAAATAGTTCTCCTAGGGGCTAAAGCCTCCAAAAAGGAGCTAAAACCCCTCAAAGGAGCTAAATACCCCAAAAGGAGCTAAAGATAGGGTGGAAGGGGCTAAAATCCAAAAATGGGGCTAAAGCCCCAACCAAGGGCTTAAAACCCTAAAAAGCCCCAAAAAACCTATAAATAGAGGGGTGGGGGTCACTCTCAAAACACTTCTCCCTTGCATACTATTATGCTGTCCGTGGATGCCTTGAGACCATTTGTCTCTCAAGCCACCCACACTCCCTCTCCTCCATTCTCCATTGACCCATAGCTCCCCCATCCAAGAGAGGTTCTTCTCCAAGCCAGGGCATGGTGGCGGTGGCCCATTCCACCCAAAGAGAAGGTATAGCTTGTTATTTTTTGTATTTGCTTATTAGTTTCTTTTCTTTCTAATCCATGGTTTATTTGCAGGTTTATTTCCCAACTTGTTTTGCAAGTATTTTTGTTTCTAACATGTTGTTTGCAGGTAGCTGGAGCTAAACCCTAACAGTGTTTGCAGAGGGGTTTCCAGCCATTTCTCTTCTTTATGTTCTACTTTGCTTTCTATCTGTTTTTATATTACATTTACCACCAGGAACCTACCCTTCCGTCCTATAAATGGAAGGTAGCCATTCTTGCCGTATATCAAGGGAGAAATCCCTGCTATAGTCCTACAAATATCCTCATATGATTGAGGTGGATAGTAGGCTTGTGTATCCCTACAAATATCCTCATGTTGTGAGGTGGTGTACTTTACTATGTAAATTAGATATACTATGTGATGTATGGCTAGTTATGGTCAACAGGTGCTACAAGTCTCCTTTAGGGATTAGCTACCCCTAGAGTGATTTACTTTAGCATGTGACTATATGACTCAGGGAAATACATATGATCATAGGTTTGGAAATGATCTTATGAGTATGATATGATAAAGATGATTATTTAATCAAAACGCACATCGACCATGCAGAGATATTTAATATAAGCACAGAGAAAGAGAGAGAACTTGAATTGCATATGTTGCCACCAAGTAAACTCAAATTGATTAGATATCAATTGAGTATTAGTTATGGTAAACAAGTTCAGTTAAGTAAGGAATCAACTCCTTAATTTATGCAAGTGATTGTTGGAAATAAACATTGATGGAGAAGCACTAGTTCTGTTCGATTACATTCAATTACATTCAGTTCAATTCAGTTACACTCAGTTTGGTTACATTCAGTTACTGTTCGGTTACATTCAGGTACTATTCAGTTACATTCAGTTCTGTTCACTTACATTCAATTCAACTCAGTTACATTCAGTTCAACTCAGTTACCTACTCAGTTAGAGTTAGTTAATTAATGGAAGGTGCATATATTCATGTGGAAGATAATTATGGAGTGCCATCTTGACACCAGATCAGTATGGGATGCATGATTAAAGATGAATCAGTGTTCTAAGTGTTAACAAGTTATTGCTACATGAAACCATCCTATTTTTGTTGTAAAACCTAATTTGACTTGTTATTAAAGTTCTATGCACTTGGCAAGTTAGATACGGTGTTCCATTCGATCTCCTCTCTCCGGTACTCTCAGTGAAACAAATCTGCTATTGTTTTGTAATCATTCTCTGCTACTAATCTATGATGCTCTAAGATTGTTTGTTGGATTTTTTTTATCCTTTGAATCAGTAGAGGGTTTTCCCAGGGTATATCTTGTGTTCTATGGTTTGATTTATGTCTTTGGATTATTGATGAGATTTATATGCATTGTTATTATGAATTAAAGTTTTAAAGTTCAAATTTCTTCATATTTTGCTCAATCACTAACAATTATGTCCATGGGGCTTAGATTTCCCATGTTGATAGATGTTAGTTGTGTCCTCTCCATCAAGTATAGGGTTGGGTATGTGATAGTGTGATATCAGAGACTTGGTTGTAGCATTGGGCCTCAACGGGCCAAGATAGAGTAGTTGACAGAGGCAGAAACAACCTCTGTGATCAGTAAAAGGAAAGGAGGCATACAGGAAATATTCCTGAAATTCTTCTAAGTATGAAATTAGATTGTTGACCCAGTTAGCTAAAGTTGGGTTGATACGACAGCTAAGATGTTTGAAGACGAGCCGATACATTAGCTGGGTTAGATGAAGGTGAGCCGACACATGTCGGTTGAGGAGATCCGATGCGTGACAGGTGAAATTCGAAACTCGAGCTACCACGATGGGTGGAAGACAAGTTTTTATCCACCAAGGATGAAGGAAAAATTTGTCTAAGTGTTGGCTTGGCAACGATGGGAAAAAGAAGTTTTGAGCTGCAATGACAGTGGGAAAAAGAAGATTGAGGGTCATATTTGCAGGTCGGATTTGGGGAAAGAGTCACTATGACAAATTGAAGTGGAGGAAAGAGTCACTATGGCAGATGAGAAATGAAGAAGGAGATGAAACAATGGCTGGAATTTCCATTTTGCGTCACAATGAGCATCGGTTGGGTCGAGCTGACGAGTGGCGGATAGAAGTTGAAGAGTCTCCCATAGCGAGGACTGAAAGAGAAGGAAGAAGCAGACGATAGTGGTGGATCGGATGGTATATCTGAGCCGTAGTGGCGCCTGTGTTGGTTGAAAGCGAGCCACAATGGAGGAAGGTCACAATGGATGGAAATTGAAAATATTTTTGCTACAGTGGAAGGAAAAAGACAAGTTGAGCCGACACTTCAGAAATTTTGGGTGAACTGCTCCGAAATAGAGTTTGCACAGGGCAATTCAGAATGCTTTTCAGTGGGATTTCAGGGGCTAGAAAAATGAAAAAAATGGTAGCGATTTGTGCACAAAATTGAACGAAATAGAGGAAGCCACAAGGGGGTGAGCCCCCTTGACCCCCATTGTCCCCCTATGACAGTCGTTCTTTGTGAAATAAAATTATGTGTTTTGGGAAAAGTTGTCAATGTATGATTTTTCCAAGTGAAGGTAAGTAATGTATGATTTATGTGAATGTTTTTTTTTTGTATCTGGAGTAATTGACAACTAGCCGGTTTTGTACTCGTGTGACATGAGGTCGATTCCAACCACTACCACTATAACCTCCAGGAGAATACGCTGACCCCCACAATGCATCTAAGGCTACAACAAGGTTTGAACCCTTGACTTGCTTAACAGCCCGTACACCTTAACAAGTGCACGATTTCCAATTGCTCTACACCTAGGGGGGTATGATTCATGTGAATGTTATGTAGCTAACAACTACGTTATTAACACATTTTGTAGAGTTACAGTCACCTTAAGAAGGGGTAGTACAATTTTGAATAGTTGGTTTGACTAGGAGGACAGGCGACATGGATGATTATGCACGAGACCCCCATGAGTACAAGGAAGATGCTATGGGGGGGAATGTCCAAGTTGGAAATGTTGAGACAGAGTCGAATAGGAAAAGATTGCAAGAGACTCCCCTAGATTTTGCAGCCACCATGAGAAGCCTAATGGTAGAGATGCAGAGTTATAGGGTAGATAATTAAATATTGGTTAATGCTCAGGAGGAGCAGAATCAGCTAGACGTAGCCATGCTGCAAAGTTTGTTAGATATTGAGTGAAAGATGATCTCTGAGGATTAGACAGAAAAGCTAGAAGCGAGTAAGAACACTGCTAGAAGAAGAAAGAGATCACCTAGTGAGTCATCTAACTTTGAAGGGTCCAATGGAGATTCAAGTTCTTCTTCTCACAAGAATTAGAGGAGGCGCTACCAGAACCACTCATGAGATGAATTCAGGAAGAAAAAGATGCCTACCTTCAATGGTGAGGTAAATACGGGTCAAGAAGGTGAGGCTTGGCTTATGGGAATAAGAAAATATTTCCAAGTCCAAGATTATTCTAGAAATATGAAAGCTAGAGTAGCCATTTTCAATTTGACTGGAAGAGCATCCATATGGTGGGAGAATTTGAGGCAAGTAAAGAAGATCAATGAAAGGAATATTGTGTGGAAGCAGTTTCGGAAGTGTTTCAAGGAGAAGTACCCCTCTGACAGGTACTGTGATGACAATATCAAAGAGTTCCATGAGCTGAGATTGGGACAACAGACTATGGAAGAGTATTCCAATAAGTTTTTGGAGTTGTTGAGTTATGTCAGGTACATAAAATATGAGAAGGTGAAGGTCCAGCATTTTTTGAGTGGACTTCCTTAGTCCTACATAGACCGAATTGAGTTCTATGAACCTAGGACTCTCGAAGAAGTAATCAGAAAAGATAAGTATTGCTACGAGCAAAGCAAGAACAAACCAGAATACCAGAAGACATGGAAGAACAAAATGAATGAGAAGTCAGACCAAAGGAAGAAAGGTTACAAACCTTCTAACATCAGGAATCAATAGAAGCAACCAGCAAAATTTGAGAAGCAACCGGCTAGAGTGATGGGAGAGAAGCCAAAAAATCCACAATAGAATAGAGGACCACTCCAATGTTGGAAATGTGGAGGACCCCACATGCGTAGGTATTGTCCACTTGAGAATGAGAATGCAAGGCCAACATACAATATTCAAGAGGCAGAAATAGTGGGACAAGTAGCAAGGGCCTTACCTATAATTTATGCAGCACTGGAAGACCACCACGCAGATCACTAGTCAATAGTGGTTGAAGTTACAAGTAAGATTGTTGAGCAATCTATTTCTATTTTGATTGACCCTAGTTCTACTCACAGTTATATTTCTCCTAGAGTAGTGGAGTTTTGTGCCCTTAAGAAAGTAAACCATAAAAAATATTGGTTAGTTCAGCTAGCCACTAGAACTAAGAAAAAAGTTAATGAAGTGGTGGAGAAATGTCCATTGGTGATGAATGGATTGATCACTTGTGTAGATCTGAATGTTCTACCACTTGGTTCCTATGATGTTCTAATTGTAATGGATTGGTTAGAAGCTCACAGAGTGAAGATTGAATGTTATAATAAGACTTTTGAATGCATGGATTGTTAGGATATTTAGACACTTAGGAGTTAGTTAAGATCAACTTGTGTAATATATCCATTAGGTAAAAGTGTGTTTCTTTAGTATGCATTTGTAAATATTCTAATCCGACGGTCACGATATGTTCTAGACATAGAGAGATCCGACGGTTCAACTTCTCTTAGATCATACCTACCATTGATCCGTGGCTTAACACCCAATTGGTCTATGATCTCTATTTAAAGAGCATAGAGGGTCCTTGGCTAGTTGATCGATTATGATAAGCTCGTGTAACCTTCTTTCTTTTGCATAATAAATTGCTCCAAGTAGCTATTTGGCTGGGGCCGTGGACTGTTTCCCTCTCGAGGGTTTTAACCACGTGATAAACATTAGTGTATTGATCTGTGATCTGTTTGTGTGAAGCAGTTGTTCTTGGTGTTCGGTCCTTTGGGAGTACCCTGTGTACCCTAACATGGTATCAAAACTTTTATGAAGAGCCGCTTTCGGTTTTGATCAAGATCCGGAACCGGTGTTGCCGAAACTTTGAAAGAGTTTCTGGTTCTAGATTTTTTATGCATTTGTGGCCTATGGGAGCTATTCCATTGCGTCCAGAGCGCGGTTTCCATTGGGAAATAGTTTTTGTTTCACCAAAAACCGTTTCCGTTTGTTCCAGAAACACCCATTTCGGCAAATCTGAAGGTATAATGTTACAGTGACGGATTTGTTTTATTTTTTTAAAAATCTCTCATATTTTATCAGTCTTATAAATAGATCTTTTTGTTTTAGTCTCAGACTTTTGCCTTCCTTGGCTGCGTATTCTCTTTGCCGTGCACCTTGTGCGATCGCGGCGAATCAGAAACAGTGAGGGAAAGTTTTTTTTTTCTTGTCTTCTCGGCTACTTATGCTCTTTTCCATGCACCTTGTGCGATCACGGAAAATCAGAAACAACGAGAAAACTTGAAAACGTAGACTTTCCGGGTAAGCTAACCAAGATCTAACCCCATTGTGTGAAAATTTTGTTTTGTTTTGTTTTTGTTTTTCATTTTTTTTGTGATTTGCAGGAAAAGAAAGCAAGCACGGAAAATGAGAGAGAAGAGTAAAAAAAAAAAAAACCCTTTCCTCTTTCCATAGTTTTACATACCTTTTAAACTTAGCTCACTTGGTCCAAAGTTGCTTTACACCTTGATAAGTCTTGAATTCAAATCTTATCAAGCTACTTTCTAGTGCATGCAATTTCTATTTTCAAGTTACTTTATTGTAAAAGTGCATCTCACATAAATAAAATAAAATAAAAGTGAGTCACTTTAAGTCTTTTAATTTATTGCCGCACTATTTAAAAGTCACATTATTGTAAAAGTGAACATCACTTATTCTATAAAAGTGATTCACTTCAAAGCAACTTTATTGTAAAAGTGATTGTCAAAGGTTGATTTTGGGAAGAGGGGGCTTCTTTTTTTAGTTGGTCCATTTAATATCTACCGCATCATTATTGGGGACATCTTCAACATTTTCTTTGATCAAGCATAGCTTCATCATCCGGAATTAGTTTTAAGTGCTATTTTTTTTAAAAACCGCATATTTTTTCGAGCTCTTTGCATCCAGACAGTTCATTTCTATTTTTTCAGCCATTATTTTATACTATGGCCGCCCCTTGTGATATTATACTTACAAGTTCTAACTATTTCTCATGGAAATATTGTATGGAGGATGTTCTGCAAAGTAGGGGACTTTTTAGGATAACCTTAGGAAAAGAAACAGAACCCACTGATGATGATAAGAAAATTAAATGGGCAAATAGATGTGATGAAGCTCGTGGATTGATTAGGATGTCAATCTCTACTGATTTGCGATTCCACATATCTAGAATTGATGAGCCTGATCAAGCCTGGGAAAAGTTGGAATCTGTGTTTGGTAAACACAATGAAATTCGGGGTCATCAACTTGAGAATGAGTTGTTTTCCTTGAATCGAAATGATTTTTCATGCATTCAAGACTATTTATCTAAGTATAAAACTCTTAGACTATTATGTGCCGAATGCAAGATTAAGAAAGAAGACAAACAATGCATTTATCATATTCTTTCAAAACTTGGACCTGCATATTCTGTTTTTGTATCTACATTCTACTCCATGAAAGAATCCTTGCCTGCAGCTAGCTATCAAGAGCCTAGCCTTGAATCCTTTTGTGATTCCTTAATTAGAGAACAAGATAAGCTCATTCATCTTGGAATAATTAGCAATGCAGATACATTTGGGAAAGCCTTATTGTCCCAACAAAAAGAAAAGTCCAAGCCTCCCAAGAAACAGAATTCTCGCAATAATAAGCCAAACAACAAGGGTCCCAAACCCTCTCAGTCAGCTCCTCCTTTAAAAAGTGACGAAGGATCCAAGCAAAAAGGAAAGAATACTGAGCATCATTGCAATTTTTGTGGGAAAGATAATCATGATGAATCTAAATGTTTTAAGAAGATGTCAGCCTTGGAAGCAGCAATGAAGAAGCACCACATTAGCCTAGATTCGTCTTCAGAATCTAACACTCATGGAAATGCACTTTGTGCTTCTGGTTACTCTTATATTGCATCTTCTTCTTCTACTTCAAATGAATGGCTCATTGATTCTGGATCATCTTATCATATGGCTAAGGATAAAGCCATCTTTTCTACTATGCATGAATGTAACACCAAACAAATATTTGTTGGTGATGATAGATCTCTAAGTGTTGTAGGATATGGAATAGTTCCAGTAGAAAATGGTCATTTCAGTGATGTATTATGTGTTCCAAAAATTTCCTGCAATTTGTTATCAGTCTATCAAATTACTCATTCAGGTGAAGGTAAAACTGTGACATTTACACCTCACCAAGTTGTAATCAAAGATTTTAAAAATCCTCAAAATATCCTTGCTACTGGAACTGTTGATGATATTACTAGGTTGTACAAATTTAACAACTTTGGGTCATCACCTTTTCCTTTTGTTTTTGTTTCTCATAGTGATAACTTGAGCAAACTTTGGCATGAGCGATCTGGTCACTTAAATTATCGCTCATTGCAACAACTATGTAAAGACAATATGGTGACTGGTCTTTCGTTGGTATCTTGCAAGGATGGTGTTTGTTCTGGTTGTGTACTCAGAAAACATCATTGGGACAGTTTTGACAAACGTGCCTCTTGGCACGCCTCGGTTCCCTTGGAGCTTGTGCATAGTGACTTGTGTGGTCCTCTTCCATCTACTTCCTTTTCTGGTTTCAAATATTTCTTAACTTTCATTGATGACTACTCCAGACGCACTTGGGTTTACTTCCTAAAACTTAAGAGCGAAGTATTTAACATGTTCTTGGCCTATAAGGCCCTTGTTGAAAAACAATCTGGGCATCAAATTATTAAGTTAATATCTGACAATGGAGGAGAAAATGTTAACAACAAGTTCACTATTTTTTGCACTAAACAAGGAATCCAACAAAAGCACACTATTCCATATACACCACAACAAAATGGTGTAGCTGAAAGGAAGAACCGCACTTTAAAAGAAATGGCTAATTGTATGATCCAATCTAAGGGACTAAGTCTTCAATATTGGGCTGAGGCCATAAATTGTGCAAATTACATAGTTAATCGCACACCCACTAAAGTTTTACAGGATATAAGACTGGAAGAAGCATGGAGTAAAATTAAACCAGATGTAAGTCAATTTCGTGTGTTTGGTTGTGAAGCATAGGCTCACATTCTGGATGAAAAATGGAAAGCATTGCAGCCTAAAAGTGAAAAGTGCATATTTGTTGGATATTCTGAAGATGTAAAAGGTTATCGAATTCTTTAGCCACATTCTCATGATATAATCATTAGAAGAGATGTTAAATTTGATGAAAATCTCTTGGCATGCGAGCCTAACTTGGCGGGTGTGCCATCTTTGGCATGCGAGCCTGATTCGACGATTGTGCCTTCTTCTTCTTCTTCTTCCAGCTTCCTTGATAGGTTTCCAATTCCAGTTTCTGATGATGACAGTGAAGATGAAAATCCACCTCCACCTGCTCATGTTCCTCCAATTGCACCAGCACCAATACTTCCTCGATGGGTCCATTCAACATGTGAAGCAACTGGTGATCTTGTCGGTGATCCTAGAGATCAACGTCGAACACGTTCTCAGTTTAAGAGAGCCTCTTCTGTTTTGGCTCAAGTTTTTGAGAATCATGATCCAGAAACTTTTGCAGAATATTCAGGAAATCCATATTGGGATGCAGCTATGGATGAAGAATATCGTTCCTTAATGGCGAACGATACTTGAGATCTTGTTCCTCTTCCAAAAGGAAGAAAACTTGTCAGATGTAAATGGGTCTATAGAACTAAGTATGCATTATATGGAAGTGTTGAAAGACTTAAGGCAAGGTTAGTTGCCAAAGGTTTTTCCCAAGTTGAAGGGATTGACTACAATGAAACCTTTTCCCCTGTATCAAAAATGAACTCCATCCGCCTTGTTCTTTCCCTTGCAGCCTTACATAACTGGGAAGTCCATCAAATGGATGTCAAATCTGCCTTCTTACATGGTGATTTACATGAGGAAATTTACATGGAACAACCTCCTGGATATAATCAGAATAACTCTAGCCTTGTCTGTCTCCTTAAGAAATACTTATATGGCCTTAAGCAAGCTCCTAGAGCTTGGTATGCCAAAATGGATAGCTTTCTCCTTGACACTGGTTTTTCTAGATGTCATTCTGACCCCAATGTCTATACCAAGAAAGTAGGAAACCATCTCATCATACTTGTTCTTTATGTTGATGATCTTATCCTTACTGGTAGTGACCCTAACCTTATAACCCATGTGAAATCCAGCCTTAAACAAAATTTTGAAATGTCAGACTTAGGACATTTGCATTATTTTCTTGGTCTCCAAGTCTTGCAAACCAAAGAATGAATCTTTCTTTCCCAGTCTAAGTATGCTTGTGAGCTTCTTCGTCGCTTCCACATGGAAGATTGTAACCCTTCCAGTCTGGAGTCAAGCTTTCTACCACTTGTACTTCCCCTGAAGTAGATGCCACCTTGTATCGTCAGCTTGTTGGTAGTCTTTTATACTTGACTCATTCCCGTCCTGACCTTTCCTTTGCCGTTGGTCGTGTTTCCCGTTATATGCAAACTCCTCATGAAATTCACTGGAAAGCAGCAAAAAGAATACTTCGATATATTCGAGGTACAATTCCGTTTGGGATTCATTACAGTATAGGGGGGAAACCTTTGTTGGTTGGTTTCACTGATTCAGATTGGGTCGGTGATCCTGATGATTAGAATTCTACTACAGGTTATGTTTTCAGTATGGGATCTGGACCTGTCACTTGGGCTTGTAAGAAACAAGAAGCTCTTGATCTTTCTTCAGCAGAAGCAGAATATCGAGCCGCAGTTAATGCCAGTCAGGAAGCTTTATGGCTTCGACAGATCCTTTCAGAGTTTGGATTCGAGCAGTAACAACCTACTCCACTTTGGTGCGACAATCAAAGTGCCATCAAGCTTGCCAAAGATCCAGTTCTACATCAGCGCAGCCAACACATTGAGCTACACATGCACTTCATCAGAAATCTTGTTCATGATCATGTTATTGAAGTGCTCTATTGTCCTACAGATGATCAAGTTGTAGAAATCTTCACCAAGTCTCTTACATAAGCGAATTTTTCTAAACTTCGGTCTATGTTAGGAGTTCAGGAATGTGTCCTTAAGGGGGGATAGGCTCTAATTCCTCCTTCCTTCTCCTAATAGTGTCACTTTTGTAAATCCTTCAATCCTATCCCAAGTTGTTCTTAAGGGGGGATGTTAGGATATTTAGACACTTAGGAGTTAGTTAAGATCAACTTGTGTAATATATCTGTTACGTAAAAGTGTGTTTCTTTTGTATGCATTAGTATGCACTTGTAAATATTCTAATCCGACGGTCACGATATGTTCTAGACATAGAGAGATCCAACGGTTCAACTTCTCTTAGATCATACCTACCATTGATCTGTGGCTTAACACCCGATTGGTCTATGATCTCTATTTAAAGAGCATAGAGGGTCCTTGGCTAGTTGATCGATTATGAGAAGCTCATGTAACCTTATTTCTTTTGCATAATAAATTGCTCCAAGTAGCTATTTGGCTGGGGCCGTGGACTGTTTTCCTCTCGAGGATTTTAACCACGTGACAAACATTGGTGTATTGATCTGTGATCTGTTTGTGTGAAGCGGTTGTTCTTAGTGTTCGGTCCTTTGGGAGTACCCTGTGTACCCTAACATGGATGAATAAGGGAACCCAATAGTGGTAAGAGGCATTCCAAAGGTAATCTCAGTGAGGTATATTTAAGCAATGCAGTTAAAAAAAATTGTAGAAAAGGTTGTCAGTTGTATGCATCTCATATTGAAAAGGCAGCAGAGAATGAAACTCCTAGGTTGGAGGACTTTCATGTGTTACAAGAATTCAGGGATTTTTTTCCTGATGAGGTTCCAATAATTCCTCCAAAGAGGGACATTGATTTAATAATTGAACTTGTGCCAGGAGTAGAACCAGTGTCCAAGACACCATACATAATGAGTACACTGGAAATGCTAGAGATAAAGATGCAACCACAAGAGTTGCTGGAGAAGAAGTATATCTGGTCAAGTGTGTTTCCTTGGGGAGAACCAGTTCTATTTGTGAATAAAAAAGATGGTACACTCAGATTGTGTATTGATTATAAACAGATGAACAAATTCGTGGTGAAGAAAAAATATTCCTTCCCAAGAATTAATGACCTCTTTGATCAAATGAAAGGAGCAAAGGTATTTTCCAAGAATGACTTGAGGTCTAGGTACCATCAGGTGATAATCAAGGATGAAGACATTCATAAGACAGCCTTCCGGACAACGTATGGACATTATGAGTTTGTAGTGGTACCATTTGGACTTACAAATGCACCAGCAACATTTATGTGCCTTATGAATAGTGTCTTCAGCAGGTATTTGGACAAATTTTTTCTTGTTTTCCTTGAAGATATTCTTCTTTATTCTAAGAATGAAGAAGAGCATGAAGAACATTTGAGACTAACATTGCAACTACTCAGAGAACACCAACTATATGCAAAGCTGAGAAAGTGTGACTTCTATAGGGATAGAATTCAGTACTTGGGTCACATTATTTCAGAAGAGGCTATATCTGTGGAGCCTGGAAAGATTGAATCTATTAAGAATTGACCTACTCCAAATAATGTGACAGAGGTGAGATCTTTTATGAGGCTTGCAGGATACTACATCAGATTCATTGAAGGATTCTCTAAGGTTGCACATTCTATCACTTCCTTGCAAAGAAAGGGTATGAAATTCGAATGGACCTCTAAGTGTGAAGAAAGTTTCCAGCGGTTGAAGTATCTTCTCACAAGTGCACTGGTCTTGAAAGTTGCAGACCTTGAGAAATATATTTTGGTATGTACAGATGCATGTGTCCAAGGACTTGGACGAGTTCTTAAGCAGGACAACGACATGATATGTTATGAATCTAGGAATTTGAAGGAGCACGAAAATAACTATGCCGCACATGATCTAGAACTTGCATCCATTGTACATTCTCTCAATATGTGGAGACATTACTTGATAGCCAGAAGATTTGAGCTAAGGACGGACCATTGTGGTCTAAAGTATTTGTTTGATCAACCTACTATGAATTCTAGGCAAGTGAGATGGTTGGAGTTTTTATGTGAGTTTGATTTTGAAATCAAGCACATAAAAAAAAAAGAGAATAAGGTAGTTGATGCACTCAGCAGGAAGGTGCAGGAAATGCATGTGGCATCCATTAGTATTTTTCAATCAAATTTGAGGCAGTAGATTACTAATCATGTTGTTGAAGATGAATTGTATGCACAGATCAAGGAAAAGTTGCAGCAACAAAGCCTTGAAAAGAAGTATGAGGGATATAAATTGGAAGAAGATGGACTTCTTACCTATAAGAACAGAATTTATATTCCAAATGTAGCATATTTGAGGAGAATGGTTATGGATGAGATCCATCAAGCTCCATATTCTGGTCACCCAGGATATAAGAAGATGATTGCTACAGCTAGAAAGAAGTACTTTTGGTGAGGAATGAAAAAGGACATGACTGAATATATTTCAAGGTGCATGAAGTGTCAGTAGGTGAAGGTTGAGCATCGACACCCAGCATGATTGTTGTAGCATTTGCCAGTTCCAGAATGGAAATGGGAAGTTATTTCCATGGATTTTATTACAGGATTGCCAATGAATTGGAGAAAACATGATTCCATCATGGTTGTGGTAGAAAAGTTGACAAAGGAAACACATTATATACCGGTTAAGTCTACACATAAGACTAATGACATTGCAAAGATATTCATGAAGGAGATTTTCAAACTGCATGGATTGCCTAAGGAAATAGTCTCTGACAGAGATGTCAAGTTCACTTCCAATTTTTGGAAGGGGTTGTTTGTAGATTTGGGTACAAAGTTGAATTTCAACATGGCCTACCATACTCAGATCAATGGACAGACCGAGAGAGTTAACCAAGTTCTGGAATACATGCTTCGCATGTATGTGATGGACAAACCAACCAAGTGGGAAGACTATTTACACTTGGTAGAGTTTGCTTATAACAATGGACAACAAGCGTCCTTGGGGATGAGTCAATATAAATATTTGTATGACAGAATGTGTAGGACACCAATGACTTGGGATAATCCAGTGAACAAGGTTGTGCTTGGTCCAGAATTGCTCAAGGAGATGGAGCAGGAAGTTGTAAAGATCGGGCATAATTTGAAGGCAGCCCAAGACAGACATAAAAGATATTCATATAATCATAGGATGAATAGAGATTTTAGTGTTGGGGATCATGTTTACCTTACAGTGAAGGAAAATAAGAGTTCCTTGAAGCTTGGAAGTTGTGCCAAGTTGTCACCTAGATACTGTGGGCCGTTTGAAGTGCTTGAAAGAATAGGGCCAGTTTCATATAGACTTGCATTGCCATCTAGCACTAGAGATCATAATGTTTTTCATGTTTCTTTACTTAAGAAATATGTACATGATCCTATCCATGTAATAAATTGGGATGTGATACAAGTGGAACCAGAGGGAGAGTTCCAAATCGAGCCTATGTGCATCCTCGCTAGGAGGTCATAATGCTCTGGAATCGAGAAATAGGATAGGTGAAGGTGCAAAGGGAGAACTACAGTCCTAAATAAGCTACGTGGGACCTGGAGGATGCCATGTGACTGGCACATCCATCTTTGTTCAAATTTGAGGATTGCTAAGGGAAGTACCAACACGCATTTTTGTTCAATATTGTAAAGCACTGAGGACGGTATTGTTGAAGGGGGAGGGCAATGTAACACCCCAGTTTTGACCCCATTTGCATTTAAATAATAGGATGTAAATAATCATGGTGTCGAGCTAGGAAAAATTCCCACCATTGATTTAGTGTTTATGTTTGGAAATTAAGGTTGAGCGGATGGTATTTTATGCTAGCTAAACATTAAAAAGTTGGACATCATGTTAAATTTGCAATTTTAATTAAAAACCTAGAGCCATCTATGTCAATGCAACTAAATGAGATGGGGGCATGATTTTTCCTAAGGATGAGGGAGTGGGAGATTGAAAGAGTGGGTATAAATTTGAAATGGGAACAACACCATTTCTAGAAAAACATTTTAAACTTTTCTTGGGCAATAAAACACCAAAAATGGCCACTTTTCCCTCATGCAGCAACATTTCACCTTCCCTCACGATTTGGAATGGAAAAATGTTTTTGGATCCCAATCTTCATTCACGTAGCAAGCAAAACTACTCAGAGTCTGAACCCTTCATGATTTTCTTTTGTTCGACAATCTGGATCCTTCACGTTTTGGGTTTTCCTATGTGGATTTGTTTCTTTTCACGTTTTCTCCAGTCTGCTAGTCATTTTCCTAAACATGAATGCCCTAAATGCAATTTTGTGTCTTTGATTTGAATAACCAGCAAACATTTTCGTTTCGGTACTTTGCAGCAGTCGATCTAGCACCGACAATGTTCAGAAATTCGTAAATTTCTATGTGCATGTGTATTTCCTTGGCTCTGCTTACGTTTGATAATCCCAGGACTGAGATCACTATGTGTGCATCCACGTTTGGCATCTGAACTGATTTTGGGAATGGAAATAGAGTCTGGACTTGATTGATAAACCTAGTGTGTGAAGGCACCTCACTGACCGATCTAGAGGGATGGTTTTCTTCTTTGCATACCCTAAATAGCAGTGGAAGGGAGTGCATGGCCTGAGGGACTATGTAGTAGATAAGGGGATGCTTCCTTGTGTTGGGTGTGTAAGTTTTTAGAAGTCAGGTTAGATCTGGTGTGGGAGTTCATAGCTTTGGATTGAGCTCGCTAGATTAGCAGTAGGTTTTTCCACTTCCTTGGCAACCTGTTAAACCCAACTGGAAGAATGGATTAGCTGGTAGCCTGATAAACCCATTTGTTGTCTTGGTTGTGTCTCATGTGAATTTGGCTAAGTGTAAACCACTACCTATGTAAGTTTGATAAACCCAACTGTGTTGGCTTGACTTAATTATTGGTTGTATCCTTGGGTATGGTTGAATTCTGCTAGTGTTCCTTATTCCTTGGGGAAAATCATGCCCAGCTTGAGGGTGGCAGTGTTTCTGAGAGATTAAAGAGAACAATGGCCTATGGTTGGGTGGAACGTTGCAGCGACATAACTGGTTGCGGGAAAAGCTTCTTTCAAAGATAAGTATTCTCTTATATTTTATTTTCCGCAACTGTAATTGTTTTATGAATTAGTATGAACATGATGAGGGCTTGAATGAATGATTTTTCTTCCTCTATATGTTAATAATTTATGTATCTGTGTATGTTTTAAGTTCAATGCATTATTTTTATAGATATTATGTTCATGGGGCTTAGATTTCCCACGTTGATAGATGTTAGTCGCTTCCTTGAGTGCGGGAATTAAATCATTTCCTCATGTATTTTATATAGATTCACTTTTTGATATATCATAATCATAAATATTAGATCATTTATTTGATAACCCAACTATCAGTCTACTAGATTCACCTCTCAATGTTTGCTATTTTTCACTAGGTATTGACTTGTCTTTAAGAAACTCTTCTTCTGCATGTTTGAAGGATGATATGAATTTCATGACACCATCCATACCATCTAACATACCTTTGAATAATACTAATACTATACAAACCCCAACTTCACTAGTTTATTCCTCATTAGTCTCTTATGCAATGTTACTTATATTGCATGGTTTGAAGTCTTGCTTATATTTCACTGGTTGGTTATCTAGGACCTTAGTCATCATTGAACTATGATTACACATGTTTGTATATGTTATAAACACTTATGGTTCATATCTCAAATCCACCTATCATTCATATTTTTACACTCATCAGTTTTTCCCCATTGCTCGTCATTCTACGACCTTAGCCCTAAACCCTTATGGAGACACTAAAAATTTGGTATTTGTTGTTCCATATGATAAATTTTTTTATCCTCATATCATACTTGGGAAGGTGCTACATCATTTTGGAAGAAAGATATGTGATCCACATAACCATTTTGTAGTTATCCAAGGAAGTAATTGTGTAACAAATTGTCCTAATTTTTGTACTCTTTGGGAAGGGGTGTGCACATATATATTTTCCATTTTAGATTTTATTTGAAGGTCATATTTTCTCAGTAGCAAGAAGCATTCATATAATTCTCCTACTTCATCCAATTATGAGATACCAGGAGTCTCTCCTCTTCTTTCTTACAGATTCTGTTAAGTTTTTAATGGTTATATTAGATTTATAAAATTTTGCATCATAACAACATAACCATAAGAAAAAGGATCACTGAAAGATTAAAAAAACATAGCCACACAAAAGAATACAAATATTTATCCTGGGAAACCCTCATGTGGAAGGAAACCCAACAAAACGTCCTCTGTATAAGATCTATCAAAAGTACAAGACAAGACCCTAGACAAGTGTGACTCCTTCCATCAGATATATATATATATATATATATCCTATGCTCTATACACAAGTGAGTGTTTTTTTAAATGAGGAACACATATCCTCCATCTATACTATTTTTTTCACTTGAATTTTAACCTAACAAGTCAGCCCCACTTAACTGACTAGTCCAACTTCACTTAGGAAGACTCAACACAATATTATATAATATTCATTAAGGTACTATTGACCCAAATTACAATGGAATATTTACCTCATGACTCTATGATGACTAATTACAATAGTAACACCCCAATGGAGGAATAATAACTATCTCTCTTGGGTTACATTAGTAAAATACATTTAGAATATCCTTTGAAGTTGCAATATTCAACACTCCCCCTTAATGATAAGGTTATTATACTGACAACATCATCATAGAAAATAGGAGTAATGAGAGAGAGTATCTGCAACATCATCAAGGTAATACGTCTATACGTCATAGGAAATTTTCACAATCATCAGTAACTGGAATAGTTACTATTCAATGTGTTTAGTACTGGAACATCATCTTCTACAACACTGATTCTTTATCTTCTGCAGCACTCGATCACTTAATCCTTTGTGGCGACACTTCGATCTTCTTGATCCTTTGTAGAAGCACTTCGTTCTTCTTGATCCTTTGTAGCAGCACTTCGATATTCTTGAACCTTTGCAACAACACTTTGATATTCTCGATTCTTTACAGCAGCATTTTGATCTTCTCGATCCTTTATAGCAGCACTTCGATATTCTTGATTCTTTGCAGCAACACTTTGATATTATTGATCATTTGTAGCAGTACTTCGATCTTCTCGATCCTTTGTAGCAACACTTCGCTCTTCTCGATCCTTTATAGCAGCACTTTGATCTTCTCGATCCTTTGTAGAAACACTTCGATCTTATCGATCCTTTACAGCAACACTTTCATCTTCTCGATCCTTCACGGTCACACTTCGATCTACTTGGATCATTTTCCTACATGCTACCTGCAGTACAAATGATATTTTTATGGGATGACCAATCCCTATAAATTTAAGAAATAGGTCCAAGGATGATGCAATCGTCTATCAGCCTGTTCCATAATATCGATCTACCGAATCATCTACAACTGAATGTAGATATCAACCGCACCTATATGCAGGCCATGTCTTCTGTGAGGACTCATCGTGGACCATCCATACCATTGAGGTTAGGACCACTCCTAAATGAGTCTTATACTATGGTATCTAAACTTACATGTAGGCATACTCTTCCATGTAAGAGTATTGTCTACAAACAGATCTTGACCACATACAAAATTTCGGCCCTCATCGTAGAAAATCCTTACCAGTGAGGTTAGGACCACTTCCAACTGAGTGTTATACTACAACGTCCATGATGACTCATCTTAGAGCATCCATACCACTAAGGTTAGTACCACTCCTGAGCGAGTGTTATTCTATGGCATCTACATATGAATGTAGGAATACTCTCCATGCAAGCGTAATGTCTACAGAGAAGATCTTGACCGCATACAAATGTCAACCTTGTCATCTATGAGGACTCATCAGAGAGCATCCTTACCACTGAGGTTAGGACCACTCCTGAGCGAGTGTTATTCTACGGTATCCAAAACTAAATGTGGGTGCTCTCCATGTAAGAATAACATCTGCAGGGCCATCCTTAGCTACTAAGGACCACTCTCATGAACCAAGTGTTATACCTGCCATCCTCAAGAGAGGATATTATCATCCACAAGTGAATTTCAGACAATTCAGCATCTTCATGCACACTTGGCCTCTTTCATGTTGGAGCATCACTATCATCCCATCATCGATGTCAGTCTCATCATCACTACCCCTTTCCTAGGAGGATCCATATTATCAACCTCTCCCCCTTTTCTCAAGGAGAGTTCATATCTTTGACTTGCTCTTCCTTTTCGAGGAGAGTCCATATATTCAACTCATTCCTCCTTTCCAAAAAGAGTCCATATATTTGACTTTTTCTTCCTTTTTGAAGAGAGTCTATATCTTCAACCTATTTATCCTTTCCGAGAAGGGTCCATATAATCAGTGTTCCTCCTTGCGAGGAAATTCTATATCATCATCATTGTTCCTCCTTGCAAGGAAAGTCTGTAGCATCATCATCATTATTCCTCCTTATGAGGAAAGTCTTTCCTAACTACACCAAGCTTGTCACAGAATCTTGGTGAACATATCAGCAAATTCCTCATCAATATTCACATACTAGATTTTTGTATCTCCCTTCAGTACCATATCCATCAAGATTCTTTGTCATCTTTATGCAACTTTGTTTGTCACAAAGAATCAATATGGTATCCAAATCCATGTCAAATAGTCATGACATCAATTTTTTGAAGCCATATCACTTCCCAACTAGTGGAGCAAGCTGCAATGTACTATGCTTCATCTGTACTGAGAGAAACACTAGATTGTTTCTTACTAAACCATGAGATCATGGCAGATCCGAGACAGTAACATCCACATGAGGTGTTATTTCTGTCTACGACACTTCCTGCCCAATCTAAATCCGTATATCCATATAATTTGTATTCATGATCTCTACCATAGTAAATTCCCAAGTCTATCGTACCTTTTAGGTACATCATCACATGCTTTGAAACTATAAAGTGAACCTATCTAGGTTTAACTAGATACTGACTCAAAGTGTTCACAAAAAATCATATATTTGGCCTTGTGTTTTTTAGATACATTAATGACCCAATAATCTGTTTGTACTGATTCATATCCACTAACTCTGATGTCATATCAAACAACAAATTCAAGTTGGTGTCAATGGGTGTGGCCATAATTCAACATATCAAATATTTTCAATATTTCTACTACATGCTTTCCCTGGTTAGGAAAGACTCCTTTTGGGCTCTACCACACTTCCATCCTAAGGAAATAATTCAGCAATCCAATATCTTTCATCTTGAATTCTTCATGTAGCTTCTTCTTTCTTTCGATGATCCATTTCTCATTTCTAGTCAAAAATAGATCATCCCCATAGAGAAATAGTATGTTAGGTTCATCATCCACAACCTTAAGGTAAATGCTAAGATTAAATTTACTCTTGGTAAATCCCAAGCTTGTCAATAAGCTATATATTCCTCCATACCAATATCTAGGATCTTGCTTCAGTCCATTCATAGGCATTTTCAACTTACATACATGAGTCACTCTGTCTTCGACTTTAAATCCTTGTGGTTGTTTTATGTAAACCTATTCCTAAATCATACCATTAAGAAAGGTTGTTTTTACATCCATATGGTGTAGATCTCACTTCATCGTGGAATTAAGTACCATGATGGTTCTGATGGAAGTGTACCTTGCTACTGCAGCAAATGTCTCTTCATAATAAATTCTCTCTCTCTGAGAGAATCCTCTAGCCAAAAATATTTCCTTAATTCCATCAACAACATGTTTTATCTTGCAAATCCACTTGGAATATACCACACTCTTGATTTTTGGTTTTGGATACTATATCCCAAACATGACTGGTATTCTTCCATCATTGCTTCTACCATGAGTCCCTCCTATCAGGTCATCGACATATCCCAGTATTCCGCATTCAACCTTGAAGGTTGGAACCCAATGTACTTTTGGTAAAGTATTAGTCCATTAGGAATCTATCCATCTTGTCGTATCATGTTCAACTCAGATATATTATGCGGTCACTCCCCCTGAAGCAGAGCATCATCCTCCCTCTGCATTCTATACTGGAGTGACATTTAGCATCCTCTACTACTGGGATTCTATGTATCCATCTCAGGTTACTAGATACCAAGATTATTTATCTTGAACTTTGTTGAAAATTTCATCTTTCACCAATCTATGAGCTTGTTATCTTCTATAGGTTTCCATATTCAACCTTCTAGAAAAGGTTAAAATCTTCATCACTCTATGTGATATTCAAGCTCCTTACGTAACTGGATGTTCTTATCTATGGGTTCCTTCTGAGCTCATACAAATCCTATTTTTCATAGGTGGTTCTTTGCTTGATATATACTTCTACTTCACTAGAGAAGTGCGTCTGGTCAATAGAGTATGTCATGCCACAGTCTATTCTTTCCGAGACAAACCATGAACCTTTATTTGTATACTTGTTCTTATAGATCTATCTATAATACACTATGGACTTCCCTTTAGGTCTCATAACCATATCCTAGACATCATTCCCCATGATCAATTGTTACTCTTTGATCAGATTCTTCCATAGCTGGAAGGGTGTGCATCAATGATGTCACTCAACTGTTCCACATAACTAGAGTGTATATGAGGCCTCTTACTTTGGTTTGGAATTCCTGCCATAATTTTATTCATCTTGAATTATATCTCGTTCCCAAAATGGTCTTCATCTCTCGAGGTGGATCTACCGCTCTCTTATATTCTTCTGAAGTTGTTTCTTTCGTCATGATGTCTTTGACCCTGGGAGCTTCAGGTTCATCTTCATGTATGTTTATTGGAGTTAATCTTGAATTTTCATTACTTGTTCTTCGACAAAAGTATCATACTTTTCTTGTAGGAGATTGTATGCAATATTACCTACAATTAAAATGCACCAGTTGCATGGTTATAAAATTTCATATGACATATGCATAATGAAAAACTATTATGCATCATGCAACTATTTTAGCCAATACAACATTTATCCATATCTCACAGAAAATTTCTAGATACCTTCCATATCTACCATAACATCATTGATATTGTGCAATAATCCAATATGTCAGCAAAGAGGTTTCATTCTAGATAAGTAGCAATGGAGTGTTGTATAGCACCATGGGATACTTACCTATAACATGCATATTAGTAGTATACTGTCATTAATGCAAACATTCTATCATGCATAAAACACAACATATATAGGAAAGACAATTCAAATACTTATATTTGTTTGTTTGGTAGATTCTTTCTTGTTCTTTGTCTTCATCTCCTTATGTATCTAGAGCTTCTCCTTTGACCAATGAGATTGCTTCAATTTGATACTTGCTTGAAATATTTTATGGAATGCTTCTTCTGGTGGACCTAGGGTTTGACATAGAAACCCTAATTTTTCAACTTAGGTATCTTTCATATTTGATCGGATATAAATACGTGCCTACTCAATTTGAGCTAAGAAACATAATAATTTTCCCAAAATTGTGATCAGAACTGCAAAATATCTCATGCCCTAGTTTTCTTCAATTTCTTCTACACAATTGCCTGATATTGTTTTTGTTGTATCTCCTAGAGTAATTATCCTCTATGTATAAAACTTTGCACTAAGGTATCCTGGTATGTCTTATTTCCAAACACATAGTTTATAGCAGAATTGGTTTCACCAATTGGGACTTATGCAAATTTTCCCAAGGTGACTTATTTCAAGATTGTTCATCATAGAGAAATTTTACAGACTGCCACGTGTCATTGTTTCAACTTCGAGGTATGAAACTTTTACCACTGAAAATAAAGTCCATTCCCTATCTGGAAAATCTTGAGAAATTTCATTTGGACCTTCGTATGAAGAGATATAGCAATTCTCCCTAGGTAACATGTTTAAGGATGAAACCTAGGAGAGGATGGAACCCTGAGATGGAGGAATCAGATATCCTATATTATACCTAATATGAGGCTAAAAATTTTACAAAGGGTACATCAGGATTTCATATTAGGTCTGTAAAATTTTTGGCTCTTGATCCTTCTTAAATATCGATATATAGAGAAAGTCCCAACATATCTAGTTTTAGTCTTCTAGGGTTTCAAGAATGAAACCCTAATCTTCAATAGTTGTAGTTGTAGCAGTGTTTCGGCTTCATAAATACTTATTTAAAGGTAGCTCTAATACCATGTTAATTTTTTAATGGTTATATCATATATTCTAACATTTAGAATCATAACAATAGAACGATAAGAAAAAAGGATCATTGAAACATAGACAAGCACAACCACACAAAAGAACACAAAGATTTGTCTTGGGAAACCCCCATGGGGAAGAAAACTCAACAAAAATTCCATTGTACAAGATGTATCAAAAGTACAAGAAAAGACCCCAGATGGGTGTACCTCCTTCGAACATCTCTCTCTCTCTCTCTCTCTCTCTCTCTCTCTCTCTCTCTCTCTCTCTCTCTCTCTCCTATGCGCTATACANGAACAAATCTCCTTTATTTATACTCTTTTTGTCACTTGACATTTAACCTAAAAAGTCAGACCCACTTAACTGATTCGGCCGACTTCACTTAGGAATACTCAATACAATATTACATTATATTCATTAGGGTACTATTGAATCGACTTACAATGGAGGATCTACCTCATGACTCTATGCTGATCAATTACAATAGTAACACCCCGACAGAGGAATAATAACATATCGCTTGGGTTACATCAGTAAAATACATTTAGAATATCCTTTGAAGTTACAATATTCAATAGATTCTACACTCTAGTGCATGATCATGGAGTTCATGATTTATTAATCAAAGAAATTCACCAAAAGAAGTTCATTCAGCTCATTCAAGTGAATATAAAGACCTATTAAATAGATGTTATTCAAATTGTGTGCCTTGTCCTTTCTTTAGGGAGGATTTTCCCCATGTGTTTTTTCCCATTTCCTCACTTTTTTGGACATGAATAATGGTTAAATGGTGACGATAGCCTTGTTTATAGGTCCTATATACACCTATATTTTTTACATAAACATCATAAAGTTATACTTAAATGGGGGTGTGGAAATATAATAAAACCACTTCAATACTTAGGATTAAATATTTAATCAATTTTGATTAATTTCCTACCAACTCGCTTATATTGTTGGCATCCACTTGCACCACATGGTCAGCACTTGCCATATATACCCTAGGAGTGCTTTTGTTCTGATTCTAGGTTGATATTGTCCACTTTATTGACTGCCAGATTTAGTAACTGCGTCTTCCTGCAGATTATGTATTTATTCCACTTTATTCCATCTTTTATGTGGATAAGGTAAAGCTAGTCTACTAGGAAACTGCTATATTTTGTTGCCAACCCATCCTCCATTATTTTATCTCTATATTCTAGGATTGGAATTTTTTTCCATCACACCTGATAAATCACTCATGCTTTAGCTAATTCATGAGGTGCTTGACTAATTAGGAAAGTGCTTTAGCCACCTATGGGTGTTTCTCATAATTAGTAAGTCTATCTTTGCGAGCTTGATGAGTTGTATCCAATACAACTTGATTTAACCTATAAAAGATGTACTATTTATGTACACTATTATTCATCATTATTAAATGGAAGGATAGATGCCAATATTCATCTCTTCATTCATGTGATTCGATTTCTACTCTTCTCTCTATTTTTCATGTGTTTGCATGTGAGAATTACCTTAGTAGAAAGATCTATTTCATGTTCTTCTTCTTAGCATCAAGGCTCTATTTATTGATAGCATTAGAGATGTCATTTCTAAACTTAACACCTTCAATTTGGTTATAGTGTTTTGATCAAGTCATCTTTATTATGCTTGATTATTTGCTTGATATTTCTCAAGGAATATCGTAACATGGAGGGAACCCTTCATCATGCCATGAAATTTCTCTCAAAAATATTTATGCATTTTTTGGATCAGTTATTTACTGTATCAAATCTCATAAACCTATGGCTTGGTGTGATCAACTACATGGGGAAGTGTGTGAAAACAAAACTGAGAGGGAAAGGCAGTGACAAGCTTCAAGAACTTATTCCAGAGTTTCTAAAGAACATGTTACTCATATTGAAGGCTAGAGGAGTTGTCATGTAGAGACACACTCTTGGAAGTGACATACTATAGGATATTACATGGGTTCATGTGAAATGGATTTCATTATCATTGCAGGAAGAACTTTTCCCAGACCTAGAGCCAAAAGAAGAGGCAAAACCCAGATCTGATGACTATTCTTCAACCACTAAAATAGTTGGTTCTGGAATTTCCACAACTAATAGTGGCCAAAAGTGGCCAGAACTAATAGTGGCTAGAATGGAGTAAATACAAAGAAAATGTAGGTAGAGGAAAGAGGTGGAAAATAGATGCTATTATTAAAAATTAACTGGCATGTGTTATGATGTTTCTCTCTTCTTCAATAAATGTAGATGCAATTAATTACTTATAATCACACTATTTTAGAAGGAAAAAGTTTCTATGGTCTTGTATATTTGTTTTGCACACATATAAAGGGACTAATTCTAGCTTACTTCGAAACTGACAATATATTGGAGATTAAAGGCCCGAATCAACTGGTAATGAAGTAGATTCCAAAACTCTATATGTGGAGGGTACTTATGCTGGTATCATCTTCTTTAAGAGGAATGGACATAATTGTGAATTTTTATACATTTATAGGGTGTTATCTCAATGGTAGAGCATCTGCAATATATATAATGCAAAGCATTGGTGGTTCGACTCCATCACACCCTTCTACGGACAAAAGTAATATGGAGAAAAAATATTTGAGACAACACAAATTTTTTTGTCTCAACATGAGAAAATATGATCATTAATAAAGACAATATGGTTTATTATTGGCTTATTCCATATTTTATCTACTGAGACAATATTTTAATACACTCACTTAAAAACAATACACAAGTTTCTTTTGTCTCAAATAGAGACAATAATTTAATACAATACACAAGTTTCTTTTGTCTCAAATAGAAACAATAGCTTAAGACAATACACTAGTTTCTTTTGTCTCAAATAGAGACAATAATTTATGACACTCTCTGAAAGACAATATTTAAGACAATATCTGAGTTTTCTTTTGTCTCAAGTTGAGACAATTTACTGAAATATTGTCTCAAAACCTCCCTATATGTAGTAGTGACCCACTTGTGGTTGTGCTAGTTATATATCTCCTTGATCCATGGATTCATTCAAATACCATCCTATCTTTTAATATGATTACTCCACAATGTAGAATAATACAACATTAATATTTGTAGTTGAAAAAGTAAGAGAAGATGATTTGAAGGCACGGTGTGTATTGTGGGAGGAACAACCTTGAGCAAGGGATTAAACAAAATATTTCTTGGGAGGACTATTAGCCGTTGGCTAATCTAGGTTTAACATCTAGCTCCAAGCAAAGCCCAACCATTTATAATTGGTGTTGTTGTATTTTTATTGAGTGCACTATATTTTTATGTACAAAGAAGATATATTTGAAGGAAAAACTTTACAGTCAAATCCACTTTACTTCAACTGCACAGTAAATATTTAAGGGTGGGTGCATGAAGTTGATGGACCTTTTAGATGCAATTAGATTTTTAGAAAAATTATCATGTTTATGCCATAATTTTTTTCTCAACCATTTACTAAAAAAACGCATGTCACACTACTAGATGCTAACCTCTATAGGCTATAAAAAATTCTAATCCATCATCATTACATTATGAGCTTGAAAAGATTCACTAAGCGTACTAATTTAGAGGCCCATTCACTTACAAAAGTACTAATTTTATTTTGGAAAAATAGTGTGGTACTAGTACTAATTGTTATCTACATATTTGTCATTTTTTGTATATTGATTCCATTATTTAGGCATTCAAAGGATGGACTAACATGGACATATACCTTATCATTTGCTGAAAAAATAAAATGACAATATTATTAAAAAACAAAATTGAGTTAGTTGTTAACATTTTCAATAAATAAATTTTATACATTTGGAAAGGTGATTCAATTTCCTACATTTCATATTTTTTACTGCAAGCAATATTCATTGTGTAGGTATGTCAAAATACCCAAGTAAGTTGAAGGATGTTTGTTTTTCAATTCTAATGCATTTAATGTGCAAAAATAGACCATCATTAGCTTGCACTCACCATTAAGTTTCTTGGACTTAGACACACTTATTGCAACACAAATTTTCACTTGGACAAGTTTACTTCGACATAAACTTTACTTCTACCAAAAATCACTTCCACAATTCTTGACACATGACAACATACCTTTAACCTTTAAAGGAATTTTACTCTGACAATCCTCTACTTAAAGAGACCTTTAACAAGGGAACTTAGGTTTGTGTCTTGAACAATTAGTTTTCTCAATGGTGTCAACATGAATTGCATTGGATGACTGTTTATCCCACACGTGAATTGCAATGGCTAGGTGATTTCCGCTAGTATGACTTGCAGCGGTTGGGTGACTACCCCCTACGTGACCTTGAGAGGTTGGGTGGATTCCCCTGACATGAATTCAAGAGGTTGGGTGGTTAGGTCCAACATTACTTCCATAGGTTGGATATGTGCCCCCAGCATAACCTATAGAGGCTTGGTGACTTTTCTCTTGCTTTCATGTCTTCTTCCTATTATTCCTCATTTTTATTCTTTTTAGACTACAGGTTACTAGTATCAGAACTTTCAATGCATGATTTAGAAGGAAGAGGACAGGTTTCTACTGATGAAGGGGAAACATTGTTTTGATGCCCTTGATATAAGGTGCTTGATTGAGAAGCATCGGGATCATTCAAGACATTCGAAGTGGAAAACAACCAATCAGGTAGCCCAAGGGTGAGTCCAGGAATATTCAAAGTGACCATCAAGGGAAGACCAACATTCTCGGTAAAAATAAAAGCACAAGAATCCCCTGGCATGGACTTATCTTGGTTTATTTTTGTAGGAGTACTAGCCATAGTATCTTCCTCAATAAGAAATCAAAGTTTGAGGTCGACTGACAACCAACAATGCATAGAGCACACCACCATAAGAAAAACCTAAGTATCTAGACAAGGCACACAATGATACCTTCCAAAGGAGATTCTGGGATGATGAGGGACCAAAACTAACCAATGAAGGGAGAAGAACAGTTACATGGGGTCTTGATACAATCACTTTGGGGAAAGCATTTAAATCTCCGACCACTTTTCCAAATAGTTGCATGGGGTTTCCTCCCACATCCTCCCTAGGTACAGTGGAAATAGCCTTCCACTAGAGTCTTAGAGGTTAAGATACTAAGGCTTCCAAAATCACAAAGAAAATCCATCAAAATAGTCGTCGGTCTAGATGGTGTGCATGTGAAGGGTAGCTAATCCTAAAATTAAAATTGTACCATGAACCACACGGGACGAAAAGGAGGTATTGAGTGAGTCCCCAGACATGCGAAAAATATGATGTATGCTCAACTGAGTATAGGAGGGGTATCTCCGCAACTCAGTATCATGACCTCGTGCTTGACTCCTATATTAGAGGATATTTCTAGTTTCCTTCATTATGAGATTGAATTTCCTGAACGAGAGGACACTATGTTTGAGTTTAAAGTTTTGGGAAGTTAAAGATACCCCTAACCCTAAACGCTAGGCTAGACTAGTGTGTGTCGTCCCTAGAAAAAATGTTACTAATATATTTTAAATATTGACATTCTTTTTAAGGGTCGTTGACTACTCAAAGGTAGTGATAATGAAACCAATGGTGTTTTGACTTGAAAGAAGAAAAAACATGACTAATGTGAAAGAGATTCAAAATGCAAACTTCTACTTCTCTTTTTATTTTAAAAACTAAAAATGGAGGCCACAAAAGAAAGATCTCTTTTTGTATCAAAAGACAGAGGTATGCAATGCACCTAAGACTAAACGTTATCCTAAATGCATATAAAGAAATTACTTGTTATTTTTTACTTTTTCTTTATAATGAAAAATAAAAACAACCTACAAACTACTACATGCAGATAATGTAAGCAAAGCAAAATGACTTCTCCTCTATAACCTCCAAATAGACCCTAAGCTTCCCTAAAGTCAGATAAGACCTCTCTTCGAAGGGAAACTTGCATAAGGGAGCAAGCCAAGCAATTTGGCATGAAGAAGGTAATCACCATGAATAAAATAAATAGAGATCATAATGCTCCTAGTTTCATTACATACCCACTAATAGAAATTGACCAACACCTTGCACAACAAGGTCATGTCAAGGAAGAAGGCGGGGAGAAGAGAAAGGGGCAATCCCAAAGGCTTTAAAAATAGCTTACAAACCAAGTCAAGAGTACATTCAAGGGAGGACACCACTTCCCAGTGGTCTTACACAGGAAAGTGACCTAGGAGGGCCCCACAAACAACACGAGACCACCCAAAATAGGCCCCAAAAAATGAAAAAACCATTTAAACAGGGCATACGCGAGTTCCTTTAATAAAGGTCACGTATACTATGTCGGTAAACCAAAAAAAAGTCATGTATATGTCAGGTATATGCTACTGTGTAGTGCAATAGTCACATATGGGTAGTGGAAGGCCCAAAAAAGGTCAACCCCCCCCCAAAAAAAAATAAAAACATCAAGGAATATGCTTAAAAGGGATAAAGAATGACTCTTAAATTGAGAGAAGGACTCATAACTTGAAACTATACTAAAAAAATGAGACAAGGAGACCCTAAAATAGACAAATATTCCCTAGTGGACTCGCCAGTTATGTTCCTTGAGGAAATGTTCCGATGGATGGGGTCGAGGCCACCAACGTACTATGGGTATAAAGACTGATATATAAAGTTCTCCAAGTGAAAATATAAAAAAATGGTTAGGAGTTTTAGGAGGGTTCTTACCTCATGCACTAAAGTCTTATCCAAGATTTCTCATTTATCCCTCTTTCTCTCCAATCTGAGAGATTTGCAAAACAACTTCAAACCTTCCTGAAACCAATTTGGCCATACATAAGGAGATGATATTCAATACAATATGAAACCCTAATATGATAAACATCAACATGTGATCATAAACATAGATGCAAAATCTATCATACGTTGATTTGGAAAGGGAATAACATCACATATTTATTCATCAAGGGAAGAAGTACAAGATATACCTTCTCCTCATACAAGGCACCTCGTGAAACCTTTGATATGGATCTCCTGCTTCTCTTCTCCAAGAATATCAGCCTCCAATCTATGAAACAAAGGGATATGACAAGGAAAAGGTACAGGGGATGAGAGTCCCAATTTCACCAACTTAACAATATCAAAGTATAGGTCTCATTTCATGGACCCCTCTCCCTCTCTTATATAGTTATCTTAAGAGTTAGGGTCGAGGATGGATCAGTTACAACCAAAGGGGTAGTTCCAAAACCATCCAAACCACCAAAATATCTATAATTTTTTATTTTTTTTATTTTTTTGACCACTTCAGGGTATATACGTTGGCTTCCTTCTACCAAGTCACATATAATACTCAAGTTTTCCTTCTACCAACTTGCATATGGGTCAAAAAATCCATTTTTCAGGGTATTTCCAAGTGTTTTCAAGAGTTGTTGTCTTCTAGAAATATGTTCCTTGCTACGATACCTTTTCAACGGTCTAGAAAAAGAGGTTAAATGGAGTTAGATAAATCCATATATGTCTCTTCCATCCACACGTGTCCTTTGAGTGACCATCAATAGCTTTCATGAAGTGTCATCATGGAATTTTCGTCATGTGACAAAAAATGAAAATGTTATCACAAACAGAGAAGTGCCATTTTGGGCTATAACATAATTTTAATCCGAAAAACTTTTACTTCGACACACCTTTAATGGAATTTCACTCTAAAAACGTTTTGGAATTTTACTCTGAAAACCTTTTACTTGCACAAACTTCCACTTAGACAAGATTATAATATAAAAAAATTATTTTTGTTATATAAAGTATATCATTCACTCCGAGGTGAAAGACACTTTTCAGTACGTGGTAACTTGAGATGAACTTTGACACAACGAGACTTATAAAATACCACAATGTCTATTTAACTTTTATAGAGAAAAATATTAAATGAAACTTGTGTGGAAGTTATTCTATGGAAAAACAAAACATTTACACGATGAAATATCAAATGGTAAATGTGAAAATTATTGACATAAGTTGAATAGTTGAGCTATCATGTCCCATATCTCTAGAGTTATTCTCCTCAACATCTCTTCTCATTGAGCATCCATTTCTAATGATGTGACCTGACCTTTTAAGTCATGTACTTTTATTTTTAGGTCAGATATGTCATCATATTTTTTACATACATCAAGCTCCAATTCTACAATTTTGTTATTCTTCTGAGTAATGTATTCCTCAAGACCTTTTATTTTAGCATCTTTGTCTTCTACTATCTTTTATGGTTCATCTTGAGTCTCATATTCTTCCATGGAATCCAAGTCTACTAACTCTTTTGATGGTGGGTAAGTTACAGGCTCTTGGAAACTCTGTTCTACTTTTATCGAAATTGTTGCATGCTTTTATGCTACAAATGTAATTTTTAATATGGGAACTGACTGTGCTCTAGCAAGTTTCTAAAATTCTAGTGTCGCTATATGTGATGACAACTCACTCATTCTATTGTCTTTTTCTTCTGCTAAACCTTCATATTTTAACATAGTGACTAATAGTTCTTCTTTTTCTTTCTCTACCTGATTGATCTATGTTGTTTTCACTAGGTTCACATTAGCTATATTGAGTTGTTTCTATTGTATTTAGCTTATATTGAGAGGGGGGATGAATCAATATAAAGTGCAAATACCAATTTACTTCACAATTAATAATTTCTCACTTGCTTAAAAATTTTCAACATAGATAAGATCAACTACACACAAAGGTTGAAGAATAACTATATCTATACCTATAAATAAAATGAATTATTACATCATGAGGAGAATTCAATATCTAAACATGAGCACCAACTCATTTCAGGTACCAACCTAATCCTCAAGTACGATCTGTAGGAACAAGCACCAACCTGCAAGGACTTCGATCTATGCAAGAAACAACTCATAAACTTTAGGCATTGGCCTGAATAGATGCATGTCTAATTGCACAAACTGACATGTAGAAACCTGAAACCAACCTGTGAATAACTACAACTGCCAGTAGTTTCTTCAGCTCGACTAAATGGAAGCACCTACTCCCAAATTATATTTTCCATCTCCAACTAGAAGGAGGATCCAACCCCCCAATTATATTTACCAGAACCAACTGGAAGGAGGCTCCAATCCCCCCAGTTTGTTTTACCAACTATGTTTGGAAGAAAGCTGCAACTCCCTATTCCTTTCCCCATCCTACCACCCTTAGATGTTTTACCATCACTACTGGAAGGAATATCTGAATCCCTTATACTTTCCTTTTCCAACCTCCCTTGAATATAAATAAGAGTGTATGTTAAATAAATTTGAATTACCTTGACTGAAAACTACAACTGTTATTACTCTTTTGATCTGCATCTTGCCTCTGAATATATGCTTTAAGATAGCTATTTGTCATAACTGCGATGTGCGATAAACACTGTGATATATTCAATATTTATGTATCACACAGTCTATTAAAACAATGTTATTTCTATTATCTATGATTTGTGAATCTAGGTTGATTAGTGTTCTACACTCAGTCACTTCTGCAGTTCTGCACTCTTTGTCTTTCACAGAGGAATGGCTTCGCACATCCAAAATACAAGTATCATTATATCTTAGTATGTTATTGTTGTTCATCTCTTGTTTATCTGTGCAAATAGGCTATGTTGTATAAATATTCTTTCTACAATAAGCAAGCCAATGATACAGCAAGAAAAATGAAGTTTTCCCAAAATTGATTATCTTCTTGTCTTCATTCTATACGATTGGTTCAACAAATCCATCTCTTGCTTATTTATACTCTTCCTAACTCAAAATATGTTCCTGCTTATTGAAAATACTTTTTCTTGAATAATTCTGCCACTTGTTTGTGTCTTGATCAAGTTATGATATGTGTCGACTTGCCTCTTATCACAATTCATGTTTGTGGGGTTTGACGCATGTATGCCAACTTATTTGTAGGACTTTTGCACCCAAGTTCATCTCTCATATTCTTCATCATAAATATCATGCCACTTTCCATTTTCTTTTGTGGGACTTTTACACACAATTTGTTATCTCATTATTTTCTTCATAAGTACCATACCCAAGTGGTATTTGTGCACATCTTCCATTTTCCATATTCTTCTTTCTATATTGTTATATGCGCACATATGATCCATGTCATAGTGGGATATTTCTTGTTTTTGTACTTTTTCATTCCACCATATGTATTTGCGCACATCTACCATTTCCCATATTCTTCTTTCTATAATATTATTTTCTCCCATATGACCCGTGTCATAGTGGGATCTTTTCTCTTTCTGTACTTTCACATTCCTCCATATGCATTTCTTTAGAATGGATTTGTGTGAGGAAGTATTCATACATGATTTTATCCTTTGGAATTATTATTTGACATCATTATCTCTTGATATCAATTATCCTTTCACATCAATGATAACATATGTTCAAGAATCCCCCCCTTTGGAATTTATGTCAACACTTCCTTAACACAACACAAACTTACCATATGATTCCCCTGAAAGTGAGCTCTTCTTTTGTGCACAAAAGGATCCCCTTATGATTATGCCTTTGCTTCTTTTATTTGTTCTTTTGTGCAGATACATATTCCCGTTTGTTTCATTCTCCTTATACTTTTATTCTCCCCTTTTATTCAGGTTCTTCTACTATGTGGGGTTGTACCCATGGATTGTTCTTTAGAATATGCCTAATTTCTTCACCATACATGAAAAAACTTATGTTGTTTTCTGTCTTCCTTCATGAAATTATGGAAACCACATGTTTGTACATGTATTCTATTTCTATCAAAGCAATGAATCCCCTCGTGTTCCTTCCAACCTACAAGAGAAATACAAATTAACAACCAAGTGTATGGAAAATGGTTACCTTTTTCTTGTGACTCTCTGCAGTCAGCGATAAACTCATTCAACCGGAAGGATCACCAGTTTGTTTCTACTCACGTGACGCATTTTTATGTTACTGCAATGATTATTGATGATACTTTATCCGGGTGACTCTTTCGAAATATATTACATGTCAGTAGTTTGGTTGTTAACCTTACTGCTTCATCCTTTATTTGTGATACTGAAAAACCTTTGTTATCTCGCTTAGTTCTGTATTTCTCGTCCATCTTCTTTCCAAGGGCTTTTCTTGACTTTGGTCCATCAGAATATTTAATTCTTCCCCAATGGTTGGTAGTCCTACAATTGATTTGATCAGTTTGAAGTCAATAGAAACCAACTTGTCCATCGATAGATACCTACCATGAACTTGCAATAACAACAATTTTGCACGAACCTTTACTCATGGGGTTCTTTCAAAGAATGAAATTTCCAATAGGTTTAATATCCCTACACTTGAAAACCCTTTTTCTAAGTTTTGGACTTCCATAAAAACTAGTGCTTTAGGATCGAGACTAATATTCTTGTCTAAGTACTTCTCCTGAGCAATACCAAGTGATTTGAAAATATTCAGAATCTTTTTAATAGTTAAAAATTGCATGTGAACTTTATACGTTAAATACTCCTAAAAATGTTTTAAAAATGAAATTTAAATGCTTAAACACACACACATAAGCAAACAAATAGTATGCAAACCATGAAAATGAAATTTCAGAACTGATAATGGAGTTCACCCCTCATGAGATATGTCTTCGGACCACTTCCAATGGGATGTTCGATTTTATTAAGTCTTCAAAGTTTACAATAATGGGTTTTTGGAACCACTTCTGTTTTATGTCAGTCATTTGCAAAAATAGACAACACCACTGGGATCCTCTTGAAATTTTGAGAAAAAAGAGTATAAACTCAACCAGGTTTGCCTGAGGTCTCCTATGGCATGAAAATCAAGAAACTATGCCTTCATAAAAGACAACGCTGTACGTATTCCCAACTCAAGATTTGTGCCCATTAATGGTTGTACGAACCTTGGGAACTATTCAAAAGCCGCCTCGAGGACTATGCCAAAACCTTCTCGGGACCTATGCCAAAATACATTGGGATCTATGCAAAACCACCTTGGGAACTATGCAAAACTACCTTTGGAATTGTGTCAAAACCGTGGTCTCCACTGTCCTGAAATCCATGCACAAACCATGGTTTTATAGCATTTTTGGGTTTTTTTGGGTGCATGGTTTGGAGGGCCACGCGCCCATTTTCAGGATGTCAAATCTTGTTAAACTTAAAAATATATCCACGTGATCCATGTGAAGGAATATGGTCGTAGCCTATTCGTAACACATGGTAATATGGGGCAGAGGTTGCAGGGTCAAACCCGTAGGCCTCTTCCCTTCCCACGTGATTTTCTTATAAGGTGGTAGTGGCATATATTATATGGTTATATATATTATGTGGCAATATCATATGAGATATGATAGGATTTGACGGATTGGAAAAGGTTTTACGGTATATGTTACATAGCATGGCATATGGATACAATGTAATAAAATGGGTATGGGGCATATGATTTGGCTCCACCGCTCAGCTTGTTTACAAATAGCCTTGGTGTTGGATGGGTCGAGGGCTATCCCTCCCCCCCTTTCCAACATATACATTGCGCTAACTTAAATACAAATTTACCACTTTAATGGGGAAGTTGGCTAGGCGATCTTTGTGTAGACTTTGGGCAAGATGGATGTTCTTGGGTTCAAATCCCATAGACTCCACAAAATTATTCTAAACCATGCATTAGACATGTTTTTTTACATTTTGAAAATGTTTTAACCTTTTTTTGGTCAAAAATTCAAAAACTAATAACTTCGGTATCCAAAGGTTGTTTCGCGCGAAATGAGCATTGATGAAAATATATTGACGATCTCTTTACCACTGTAAACTTTATTTTACTATTTGAATACTTATATTCTGATCGATATTTGAAGATCCTCCTGGATCACCAAGAAACTTCTCAGAATCAGTAGGATCATCATCTACAAAGGAAAACATGTACATTTGTATGTACAACCCTTCTTCAATTATTAAACCTTTAGAGACCTTTCCTGCTAGAGCTTTTGGGTCTTCAACATAAGGCATATTCATATATGGTGCATCCATTTTTCTGGAAGGAACTTAGTCACAAGGAACTTCAACAGGCTTTGATGAAGATGCACTGGGAGTTAATATTGGTTCTTCCATCACTTCTACAGATGCATTCATTGATTTACATTGTCTCTTGGGTGCCATAGATTCCAAGATTCAACATATTCCTTACACATAATTTTTTTAGTAATATTTCAGTAATCATAGATGAGTTTTCAGAGTGAAGAAATTCTTGTTGTAAAAATACCTCCCTGCCTTCTTGCATCATTAATGCACATTGTGCTTGCGGAGTTTACCTAGATTTGGTTCATCTTTGAGTTCCTCAACATTTGGTTGATTTGGTTCATATTCAATTGATCGGATGCTTTTTCATTTAATTTTCATTTAATTTTGATGGCACCCATAAATTAATTACCACTACAAACACTACTTTACTGATTCGTAGTTTCCTCCCTTCTTGTCGTAGTATTTTTTATGGGAAATTATTTTACTGCGACTGATTCATATGTTTGAGAATCAGTCTAACGGTGAAGTGTGTATATATTGATCATCCAAACTTCCCATTCCTTTGTCCTTTTGAAGAGACTTAACCATTTCTAAACTGCCTCTTTTCTTCCTCCAAATCATACATTCCTTCCCTTTTTTATCTATTAAATCATTACTTTCATAAAGAACGGGCTGGAAATCCTCACTTGTCTTCTTTTTCAAGGATTTATGAGGTTTACAGTTTTCATATTTGTGGCTAATTTTATTAAACTTGTAACAAATTATAATTTTACAATTATTTCTAGTGTGATACGTGCTTGCACATTTCCAACATGGAGTAGCTTTTCACAATTCCTTTTGTTTCTCAATGCATACTTCTTTATTGTCGATTCCATCCTTATATCCTATACCGAACTTGTTAGGAGATGAACATTGATTTCTTCGGATATCATCTAAAACTTATGTAATTTTAACAAACTTGCCATTTGTATTGAGTTTAGTTTGTAATCTTTCAATTTCTTGCTCTTTTTCCCCCAAACACTTCTTCTATTCATCAAGCAAATTCTTGTACTCAGAATTTCTTTCCTTGAAAATGTTGAACTCAAGTTGTTCAGCTGTAAATTGGTTTTGATGTTCACGGATTATTCTTTAGGATTCATTGCTTTGCCTATGAAGCTTTTGGAGCTGGTCTTTTAATGACCAAATCTCTTTATTTGATATAATAACATCTTTATTTTTCTCTTGCTCAATGTCTTACAATTTCTTCCTTAGAAGTGTAATTTATTTGGATAGTTTCTAATTCTTTGTTTCTTCTTGTTCGAGTTTTCCTTCCAAGGCATTAATCTTAAGCTTCTTAGATTGGAAACTTTTATCTATCTCATGTAACTGGCTGGTAAAATACGTTCTTGATTCCTTTGATTATTCCCCTTTTCTTTTTAGTGTCTGCATAACATTAGTCACAACTCTTTTGACATTTTATATCATGTTTATTTAAGTTCGAATGATATATTTTTCTTGTGCGGTCGAAGGATTTTCCACATTGTCGTTTTCTTGTAACCATGATGCTTCCTTTTTATCCATAACTACTTTGGATCTATCTTCTAGATGTTAATATGTTACTGAAGCCACTTGCTCTAATACCAATTATTGGATTTATCTTATACTAAGGGGGTGAATCAATATAAAGCATAGATATCAATTTACTTCATAATTAATCAATTTTCACTTACTTAAAACGTTTCAGTAGAAATAGGCTCAATTGCGCACAAAGACCAAAGATTAATTATATGTATACATATAAATCAAATGAATTATTTCATCAGTAGGAGAATGCAATCTCCAAGCATCAGAACCAACTCATTTCATGTTTCAACTTGATCCTCAAGTAAACTCTACTGGTTAAAGGCACCGACTTGCAATGAATTTTATCTACACGAGAACCAACTCAAAAATTTCTGGCACCAACCTAAACAAATGTTTGTCTAACTGCGTAAACTGCGACTTGTAGCAACTCGACACCAACGTGTGGATAATTGAAACCTTCATTATTTTCTTCATCTTCAACTGAATGGAATCACCCACTCCCAAATTATATTTTCCAAAGTCCATCTCGAAGGAGGATCCAACCCTTAATCATATTTACCAGAACCAAATGGAAGGAGGCTCCAATCCCTTGAGTTTGTTTTACCAGCTACTACTAGAAGGAATTTGCAACTCCCTATTCCTTGCCACATCATACCTCCCTTATATTGTTTACCAACAACTACTGGAAAGAAACTTTGAATCCCTGATTCTTGCCCCATCAAACCTCCTTTGAATATAAATAAGATTGTATATCAAAAAGTTGCAAATTACAATGACTAAAAACTGCAATTGTTGTTACTCTTCTGATCTGCATGTTTCCTCTGAATATATGTGTCAAGATATTGAGTTGTTGTAACTGTGATGTGTGATAAAGAATGTGATATATTCAAATTTTGTATATCACACAGTTTATGAACACTGAGTCATTTCCACTATCTACGATCTGCGAATCTTTGTTGATCAGTGTTCTAAACTCGGACACTTTTGCGGTTCTGTAATTTGAATCTTTCACTGAGTAATGACTGCACACATCCAAAATATAGCTATCCTTCTATCTCATGTTTTTCTTTATGTTAATCTCTTGTTTATATGTACAAACTTAGGCTCCACTGCATAAAGATTCTTTTTTGCGATCAATGAGCCATTGATACCCTGAGAAAAATGAAGCTTGCCCGAAACTGATGTTCTTCTTGTCTTCATTCTACAAGCCTAATTCAACAAATCCATATATTTCTTATTTAATATCTTCCTAACTCAAGATATGTGTACACTTTTTGAACATCCTTCTTATTGATTAACTGTTAATCCCCCACTTGTTTGTGTCTTGAGCAAGTTATGATATGTGTCACGTACCTCTTATCACAATTCATCTTTGTGGGGTTTGGCACACATATGCCAACTTATTTGTGTAAATTTTTCATGCAAGTTCATCTCTCATATTCTTCATCATAAATCCCGTGCCACATGCCATTTTCTTTTCTTGGACTTTCACACAAAATGTCTTATCTCGTGCTTTTCTTCGTAAGTCCCATACCCAATTGGTATTTGCACACATCTTCCATTTTACATATTCTTCTTTCTAGATTGTTATATGCACACATATGAACCATGTCATAGTGGGATATTTTTTTTTTTTGTACTTCTGCATTCCTCCATATGTATTTTTGCACATATACCATTTTCCATATTCTTCTTTCTAGATTGTTATATGTGCACATATGACCCATGTCATAGAGGGATTATTTTATTTTTCTGTACTTCCACATTCCTCCATATGTATTTATTTAGGTTGGATTTGTATTAGGCATTCTTCATACATCCATTCATCCTTTCAAATTATCATTTGACACCATTATCTCTTAACATCAATATCATTTTGCATCAATCACAACACATGTTCAAATTTTTTTCCAGATTTACTATTTTGTTATCGTTTTTAGCTAGAATAGTGACTTGAATTGGGATCCATCATCAAGAATTGAACTTAAAGCCACTATATTCTCCTTTGGATATTTTATGGTCATGTGTTTCTCCCTTGTGGTTCATTTCTCTACCTTTGATAGGTATCCAAACTTTTTCATAGCTTCTTTCAGTATTTTCTCTGTTTTGGTAGCCTCCACTACCTTTGCACATATCATGTCACTCTCCTCCTTGAAGAAATCCACCTTATCTAACTTGCCAAATTGTCCTCGGTTTATGACATGTTCTTCAACTTTATAATCTCTCAAACCATTTGGTTTTTCCACCATAGGCTCTACCAATGCATATCTGAAACTATCATCAATAATATTTGACACTATTAGTAATCTTTTTTTTAGTAGGCATAACTTGTTGGATGTTATTATTTATGTTATGCACATTGTCCTTTCTTATTATATGCATATAGAATATAATTATTTTGGATTAGTGTTAACAATAAAATTAACACCCCTGAGGATGATGGTCTGAAAACATATCTTCATTTCATCAGCAACATGAAGACCGAAATTTGGAACAAATTGAGAACTTTGATCTCTCATCATACCATTGCTTCTGCAAAGGAAGAAGTATGTGAAGATAAATGTTTATTTAAAGGATTCAATTTCAATACTACTTAAGGGCCAAAACCCATGTTCCAAAACTCTTGGAGTGGAAAAAGTACATTTCATATGTATTAATTTCCCTAAAACTCTGGAAATTCAAGTAAGAATCCTAAAAAAATAAGTGAAGTGGGTTTTTTTGAAGAAAATAATCAAAATACATCAAAACGATTAATCACACATTCATGGTTAGTGATTGGGTGTACAAAACCCAATGTTATATAAGAAATTCATATGAGGTGAACTAAGAGGAGGACAAGAGAGAAAATCAAAGGCATGTTGAAGGATTTGGATGCTAGATAGATTAATTTTCATATCAAGGATATTGGTGATTATTGGCATATATGGAGAATGATGGTTAAGAGAAAATAAGAAAGGGATTCATCTATATCATTGGGTTGTAGTCACTTTATTCCTATTTTCAATATGATGCAATTCTAGTTTCACCCAAATGTTGTGATTGAATCTATGTATTTTCATATAATTTTGTCAATATTTGGTAGATGGTTTTCAAGTTTTTTCAAGGTTTTCAAAAGCTTGAGGTAAGGAACTAGAAATCAAGATGAAATTGGAGGCCTAAAGGCCATGGGTGCTCAAGAAAATGGATCTTCCACGAACGTCGCGCTTCAATAGGTAATCTTATTTCTTCCTCCCCTATACACTCTTTGAAAAATCTTATAAATATTAGTAAATTTTCAAATTATTGCAGATAATTTTGTCAATTAGGACTCACCCCCCTATAGAGGATATAGAATGTTGTAGACACGTCCCTGAAGGAAAATCTAGCAACTGAATGACGACCATACTGGGGAAATGTTACCAATGACAATGGCTTCATGTGTGATCATGAGTTGAAAATTAAAATGATATCTCATTCTTATTATTCCCTCCTAGTACAGTGGATCAATCAAAACCAAAACCAAGTGGTTCTCTCACCATTGAGAAACCAACCATAGACATAGTAACACCCCCCCCCCAAATGTTATCTATGTAGAACAATGCATAATCCTAACACACGAGCTGCTCATAATGAAAATTTTGTTGAGGAAATAGATCAAGCAACATGTGCCATGTCTTCCATGGAGGTATTTGAATATTTTCCCACACAAAGAAAAGAACTATTGTCTTTAACTTGAGTTGTTGATGCATTTGATGTGACTTCAATCAGATTAGAAATAGACCAATTAACATGTAGGACTCCTTTCGAAGTTTCTTTTCAATTAAATTAACATCACATGGAAAGAACATTTTTCGAACCATAGTCTATGAAGGGGACTTAACTTGTGTCATATCATTTAAATGTTGGAAAGCATTAGGATCACCCACCTTAGTTCAATCCCATAGTGTGTGAAAATCATTTGATCAACATTGTTCCCTCTTCACACACTCATTGCAAACTACCTTATTGAATGGGGTGGAGAAATAATCATAGTTTATAATGAGGTAGTAGATACACCTATAGATTACAACTTTATATGAGGACGTAGTTGGATACATGCGATGATGATTGTAGTGTCTTTAGAGTCTCGAGTGATTCGGTTTCGTCATTGGGGGAATATTGTCACGATCGACCAATTACATTACTGCATGGTTGAAAACATTGTCCAATCGAATGTTCCTTTCATTAGGGATGCTCTAAAGGAAGTTCAATGCATGAGGGTAGGATCGTTAAAAAATGATTCCCTCATGGGACACTTTATTATCCCGGAACCCTTATCTATTGTAGAATGACATACCAAGCTATTCAAATGTCTTTAGTGGATTTGAATCAAAATATTCCCTTGATGGAGGACTATGATATAGTTACTTGGACCCTTTTGGCTGTGAGCTCTCCCAACTCACTTGACTTCTTATAAGTAATTTTATCATCAGATGAAGCAATCGTTGAAGTCATAGACATTTTGTTGCTCCCACTTAATGACATCTTTTCTGGGGCCATTGGGAGCATACTTGGTTTAAATCCACCCAAGTATAGGAGCATCCTTTGTATGTTCCTTGATCCTATCAGGTATGGTTGGAAGCATTCATATAGGTTTAGGTTGTCCCTCTATGAAGATGCATTTGAATCTTTTGCAACCCAAACTTTCTATAGGCTCCAACTTGTTGGAAATTGGTGGGTCATCCCATCATATTTGTATTTACCACCATTCTGACATAAGAGCCTATCGAAAATGGGAAAGCCTAGTCAAAACCCCATTTCCATTTTGGTGCCCATGCTATGTTATTCTCATAGGTATGGGAGCCCAATTAGTTCCATCATGACCTAGAGTTTGAGACCACATACTTCTTTTCCATACAGTTCTGACCATTTCCTAATGGGATCCTATTTTGTTCCAGTTTACATAAGCATATGATAAAATATCCGCATGAAAATTTGTGCTTACTGCTTCGGTCCTTATTTATTATGTTGTGTATCTTCCTCTGCAGTCACTTTTGGCTCAAGATGCCTATAAACCATTGATTTTTCTTAAGTTCACCTATACATGTGAGAACTATTTTATTTAGGTAGTTTCTAGACAATGATTCATTATGATTTATGATTTTGGTGTTTTTCACAAGAATTAGCATGAAGTAGAACACATTGCCCCTTTCCTACTTGTTCATCACAACAAATTGGATAATTGTAGTTACTTAGTTCTATTTCACCGTCCTTCTACACATAATCATGCTTCAGATATCAAACCGATGGAGGGAACATCCATAAGTATTGAGCCTCATTTTATTATCATTTTTTGGTGATTAAATAACACATTTAAACACATATTTTATTATCTTTAGTATATTTTATGTCATGCAGATCGTTATTTCAGCACAAGGTAAGAACAAATTTGATCTTATTACAAATTTGGTTATTAATATCATTTTTATGATATTATTAACTCAAAATTATACTATTTAAAGCATATTTAATGTATTATTTGATATGTATATTTGTTTACAGATTTTATAGTTTGTTTGGGAAAATTAACACCAAAACGCATTCAACATTCCTTTCGCACAATATGTCCAGCTCACGATCCATCTTGGCGTTCAACTCATCATCCAGTCATCACGCGAAATTTGCTGGTGTTTTGCCATGTTTTCCCTAGATCGACGCCTAGCATATATCCAGCTCACAGCTCAATGTTTTGTTCAGTTCGTCGTTCAGCTCACCCATAGTCCTGCACGTTGTCCATAACCGGTTTTGGGCATTTAAACATGAAACAACCTACAACCGAAATCATCATCCATGCATCTGGAAGGATCGCCACCTAGCTGCTCACTGTCCACACGTTCAAAGGGATGGACATTTGTTGTTTACTCATGACCTCCTCTATTTTAATATTAAACTATCACAAGCCTATGCGTTTAAGGGATAGAATGACCTGCATTCTAGAAGACTGACTGTGTCGCCGCCCTTGCTCTCCACAACACCACTAGTCGACACGCTCGCGCTAATGAGGGACCTGCATTCTAGAATCTTGATGTTGTGTACAAGCCTGCGTTCAACACCAGTCCATCCTCCACGCTAAGGAAGGTATCATCGCCACATCAAGCACGCTGAGGGAGGCCTATTCACACTAAAGAAGGAGCAGACTCGCCATATTATGCCACGATCGCACTGAAGAAGGAAGGCGTCCATGCGTTGGTTGCTGATCAATTATGTGCCTTTAAAGATTGACTAAAATTAGAGAGAAGTCAACCTTGAGGGTCAACTTGCTCATCTCTCATGTAAACTATATATATCAGCCTCTAAATAAAGAGCAGAGTTAGTTAGTTAGTCAGGAGAGTTAGAGAAGTATTTTGTTAAACACTGTAATTTTGTTTCTGAAGTTGAATAAAGAGTTGTATGCATTGCTGTTGAAGATTGCATTTGAGTAGGAGTTAGCAAACTTCACCCCTGATTGTTGAGAGGGCCCCTCATCAACCAGAGGTTCATTTCTTTGTTTAATTTAGTTCTTTCTTTTCTATTTTAGCTAGTCTAGTTTAATTTCCAGTTTGTTTTCATTAGATAATAGTAAATGCTATTTTATTTTTTATATTGCATTAGCTTAGTTTTATTTCAGCAGTTAAATAAGTAGATGCGCGCATAACCTTGATTTCAGTCATTTGTTTCCAGTCATTTGCTTTTAGTTATTTGCTTTCAGTTAGTTTATTTACAGTCATTTCATTCCAATATTGTTTTTAGTCTTTATTTCCAAACATATAAAATAGTTTGCTTCCATTAGAATTTAGTCTTGTTTATTTATTTCCTGTTATAAATTTGCTTATATGAAATAGTTTTCTTTCATTTAGATTTAGTTCTGTTTATTTATTTCCTGCCATGAATTTGATTAAGTTAATTTCCAGTTGGTTTAAATTAATTTCTAGCTGACTAATTAGTTTAATATGCAATGCTTTCTTTTTGTTTAAGAGTTAGTTTGAAGCTAATTTTCTTATTAAATAGGTTTGTTTATTGATTCCATGCATTAGGTTTAGATTTGCATAACTTCAGCTGAAGAATTAGTTCATTTAGGTTAGTTTTTACCATTTTCAACTATACGAACTTCCATTTGGACCGTCTATCCAGTCTGCCATTCAGCCACCCTTTACAGACCTACTGTTCAGTCTGTCATTTAACCCTCGGTTCTATTTTTACTATTTTTTATGTATTTTCATATTGTTTCTAGTTTTTTTTGTCAATATTTGGATTATGTTTGTAGTTGGTAGTTTTATTTAAGCATTACAATTAAAGTTTGATTGTTTTAGGTTATTGATTAAGGTTTTATTATTCTTCTTTTATTTTCTTTTTGTTACTATGAATTCTCAACTAGTGATGACACTGCTTGTTCCTCTGTAATGAAAAACACAACTACAGAACAAAAGAATCACAGCCACATATCCTTCCCTTGAATAGTTAAATTAATTAACATAACACATCACATACCTCAACTGTAGACCTGTTTACCTGTTCTCCAAAAATTCCTTGAGATGATTCAATACCTGCAAGAAGGATCACAAGACAAACGAAAAGATGAGAGCATCATGATAATCAAATATCCATACTAATCATCAAGGAATTCAATAATATTTAATCACAAACACAATAATCAAATATAGGAAAGGGAAATGTTTTGTATTAATAATGGGTGAGAAGAAGTACAACTAAATGCCTTGATGTTGACAACTTTTGTCTCAAGAAATGTCTTCAAACTCCAATGAAGACCTCTCTAGCTATAAGCTACCTCTACTTTGCCTCTATCCAGACTTCAAACTAGCAGCATAAGGATGCTTTTTCTGGTCTTCCCCACTCTCTTCATAGAAGCTTCATTTATAGGCCAAAGACTCATAGGATGGCTTGAAAAAAGGATAGAATAAGATCCCTATATGTGAGGGAGGTGAATGCCACCTCTCCCAGACATGCAGGAACGAATTCCATGAAGGATTCCGTATGGAACCTTCTAGAAACTTCTTTTTTTCCCCTTTTAAGACCATCGATGCTTTTAAGAAAACTAGACAGAGCGCCAACCTAGGGTTTTTCCCACTGCAAAGGGTCAACGGTGCTTCTTGCTCAACTGATGGAGGTGCCTATGGTGCTCTGTGAAAAAGGTGAAAGAGCGTCGTACCTTCTAGGTTAGGGAAAAAAATGTCCAAAGTGATCCAGATCAAGCTTTTTTGGAAGTTCGATAGGAAACAAGAAATTTATCTAAAGGCTGATTAGGCAATGTGGGATTTTCATGTACAACAGAATGCCCCCCAAAGTATGAAGCTAGAAGAATGTGATAGGTGAAATGATTTGGAAGTTTTCTATAATAACCCAGTTTTGACACCATTTGCATTAAAAGGTACATGATGTATATTTTGTAATTAATCGTGGTGTGGAGCTAAAGGAAAAAGCCCCACCATCAATTTGGTTGTGTATGTCTCGGCAATAGGGATCGTTGCCGATGGTATATCGTGCTATGTGGCACATTATAGTTTTGGCATCATGTAAATATACACATCAATTAAAATAAACCTACAGCCAGCTATGACAGTGCAACATTAAATGAAAAGGGCATGATTCCTAAGGTTAAGGGGGGGAGTTGTCTAAACCATGGGAGCCATTGGGATTTTTCCATGCGTAGACCACCCACAAAACCTCTATTGTTTGATTAGTTGGGAGCACTTATGGCTGGGGAGTGGTGGGTGGAAAAACTGCCAGTCTTTGCCCCACGTACACTCCACCATCAAGCTCACTCTTCCTCACACGAAGGGCAGGGGGAAAGTTACCACTGTCTCCACTCTTCCACTCGTGGTTTTTGTATTGACCATATCACACATGTAGGGGTAGGTTTTGTTCTCCCTTCTCTCGCCGATTACTTGTATCTATGGTTCTTCACAGAGAGATCAACTGTGTTCTTCCCCAGGCCTATGAAGAGGATCAATTTGCCTTTTGTATTATTGGACTGTGTGTATGTGTGTTACCGTCACAGTTTTGTGGTCTGCGTACCTGGTTTTCCCCTGTCCAAGGTTGAGAATCGGACTTCTCTCCCGTTTTTGAGCTGTGTAATGTTTCTGTGGCTTAGCCGTGAGATCAGTTGCTATTCTACCCCTGAAACTATGGCTTGTTGTGGTTTTCCCCCACATTGTTTGTTATTGTGAATGCAATCATCTTTTGGGTGCCACTGAGTTTTTTTGGCCATGCTAGGGTCAAGAACTACTTTGAATCATCTTGTCTAACCTGAGCTGTGTTCACCCTTTTGTTTGGGTTGTCACCTTGTTATCATTATTTGTCTTCACAGAGCTGTGAGCTGTTTCTTTTACTGGTGTATGCAGAGGTTGGTCTTTGGACTCTTTAGAGTAGGATTAGAGGTTGGGTATGCTTGAGAAACCTGGTGTTGGGAGCCACTCAAATAGAATTAGACTACTGGCTTTCTTCTCCACAACCCTTGAAGAGTATTGGAAAGGAAATTCAGGGCCTAAGCGATTGCAAAGCAGAGAAAGGACTGATTCCTAGTGTTGGGTGTGTGGATGTCTTAGTGTTCAGGTTAGCTCTGATGTAGGCATCCTTAGTTCTCCATTGAGACCACCATCTTAGCATTTAGCCTTTCCTAGCTCCTTGACAGCTTGAAAAACCCAATTGTGTTGACTTGGCTATTTTGTGTAACCTTGGCTATGTGTAAGCCTGCTATGACCCTTATTCCTTGGGGAATCATGCTGAGCTCGGGGGTGGCAGTGTTGCTGGGAGATTGATGAGCACACTGGTCTATGGTTGGGTTGAACGTTGCAGCAACATAGCTGTTTGTGGGACGAGATATTTATAAGATAAGTGTTCTTGTCCATTTTGCTTCTGCATTTACTTTTACTACCTAGTGTCTAATGAATCATGATGAACATGTTGATGCTGGAATGTATATGTTGCTTCCACTGTATGTTGAGTAACTATGCATCCATGTATGTTTTATGCATCTTAGCATATTTTATGTTTTAAGCATTTTATTTCAGCTTTATATGCATGTTCTTATTCATGGGGCTAGTTGCCTGGAGGTTTATGATGGTTTGGTAGCGTCCTCTTCACCGGTCAGAGGGTTGGGGATGTTACAGTATGGTATCAGAGCTCTGGTTGAAGCATCGACCTGAATGTGTCGTGAAGATGCAATGATAGAGCTTATGTCGTAGCATTTGGGCCTCAGAGGGCCATCAGAAACAGTTCATAGACGTAGGGTTCCTACTGCCCAGAAGAAACCAGGAGAAAATGGGTGAATCGCAGGAAAATTTTCAAAAATTTTCTAAGTGCTTGGCCGTTGGCACATGGGAAAACTTAGACAGATGGGCCTCCGATGTAGACCCAGGCGGTGATGAAATTAGTTAGACGGATTGGCGACATCTAGTTGATCGACCACCCGATGCCGACCATCGGCGATCGATGCCACTAAGTTGAAGGGATCGCCGATGACACGTCGGCGGAGGTTAGTAAATCGATTGGTGACAGTTAGTCATTTGGACCGCCGACAGCGACGGAGAAGAAATTTTGGAAACATTTGTCGAAGTAGTGAAATCATCGGTGATCGACGATGATTAGTTGATCGCATCACCGATGCTTAGTTTATTTTGCATCCTTCGTTGTGGCTGGTTAGAGGACTATCCTTCCGATGGATAGAGTCCCCGACCACTGATACCACAGACGAAAATTGCTCTGACAGCCGATGCGGTGGAAGACAAGGAAGAACATTTTCAAAAAAATTTCTAAGGAATAGGATCATCGGCGATCGGAAAAGGATAGTTGTTGACATCGTCGATGAATAGTTGTTGACATCACCGATGGATAGTTGTTGACATCGTTGATGAATAGTTATTGAGATCGTTGAGGATTAGTGAAGTGGATCGGTGAACGATAGTTGAAGGAAGAGCCGATACAAGAAGAAAATTCAAAATTTTTTGAAGTATTCATCGGCTATCAGAAAATGTTAGTGGTATTGATCGCTGATGAGCACTGGAAGGAATTAGGGGTTCGTGCGCTGCCGTTGTGAAAGTCTAGAGCTCTAATCTTCTGACGGGTAAAGGTTCCAACTGTCAACACCGTAATAGTTGTGCTTCAGATCGTCGATCAAAACTTATTAGTGTATCAAACTGCCGATCAAAATAGGTTAAATGATGATGAACCGTCGTTGTGGCCACCTAAGGGACTAACCGTTTGATGGAATAATAGATCTGATCACTGAAGGATAGAAGATGAAGTTGTCGATGGGGTAGAAGGTCTGCGGAGACCACGGTGGGAATACCACCCGCCATTGCGGCTGCTGAGTGAACTATCCCACCGATGCACTAGTCCTTCAACTCGCCGATGCCGATGTGTTTATTGAATAGTGGTTCCGAGTTTCGATACATAACTACGGTGGAATTTAGTGTTCGGGAGTGTCGACACTGCGGAAGTGTTGAGGTCCCAATCGCCGATGAAGTCCAGAGAGATAGATCACTACAGGCCTGATACAATAGAGAAAATTAGATGTTTTAGCTGCTGAAACACCGAAAGGTTAGTGAGAAAAGGATCTGATGAATAGTCCTTGGCATCGCCGATGCAGATTGGAAGTTTAGACGATTTGCTCGCCAAAACGCTAGAAAGTTAGTGGGGAAGAGATCCGATGAAGAGAAGGAAATTTTGGGTTTTTTGAAGTGGAATTTTTCTCAACAAATTCCAACTGTTTTTCAGTGGATTTCAGTAGACTGTCAGTGGATTACAGGGATGAAAAAGAAGAAAATTCCAAGTGGCTGAAGTTAAAATTTCAGACCAGAATACATTTGGTAAAAAGTATCATTTTTGAAGTGGTGTGGTTTTCACACCCGAGGTCAGAATGAAGTGTGTGGATAGGCGTTGGAAAGCTTATCCAGCAGGGAACAAGGGAGAGGCACCAGAATTTGAGTGTGGAGTAGCAAAGTGCTAGTGATTTCCTGAAAGAGAAATGTGTTGCTGTCAATATGGACAATCCAAGAATTGCATGCCTAGAGGTAGTAAGACCATGAAGTCAAACCAGCTGTTGTGTGGAAGAGGAGTTCCATGCATGGATGAGGGACTTGAAAAGGGAAATTTACTTAAACCATGTCTTGCTAGTTATGATTACAAGTTTTATACATGAAATGTATGAGGATATGCCTTGCATGCATAAGATATTACATGTTGGTAAGAATAGTGAGAATTATACATTTATAATGAGCTACTAATGATAATTATTGCATTGGTGTTGGCATTAGTGGAAAAACCAATGACAACATGGACATGGCTGAATATGTTGCTGATGCTAACAAATGTGACTAGCAACCCTATGGAGAAAGGGTCAAGGCAACAAGTCAAGAATCAATAGTTGGTGAGCAAATTCTGCAATATCCTGCAAAAGACCAACCAAACTGGTAATGTCAAGGGTGTAAGTAGGACCCATGAAGGTAAGAGTTTAATTATGACAATTGCATGGAGTGGTAAAAAGAAATAGGTCTCATACCATGTGGGTATTTGAATTTTATACTACATTCATAGAGAAAGGTGGCATGCCTGTATTATGTTGTTATGAGCTTAGTATCCCAAGGAAAGTAAGCATTGATGATCTTGATTATAGTCATGCATCCTGTATGAAGTAGTCATGGTTAGGCCATGCATGGTATGTTTGAATGCATAGTATTCATGAATCAATGCAAGGTAGCATTGAGTGGGTATGCATTAAAATATTTTATAAATATTGTAGTTATGCATTGAATGGATGCATATGAAAACTATGAGTAAATGTTGTAGATATGCATACATAATTATGGGTGCAAATGTTGCGATGCAATGCATGAATGCATAGAGATAGTGCATGACTTATTATGAATAACAAATGGCTGAAATGATGAATTTATGACAATTCTGGAACCATTTCAAGAGCTGTTATGAATGCAGGATAGTAAGTGCATGAAGAGGGTAGTCATGATCGATTGGATGCCGAAAATGCTCTATGGAAGGGAAAGGTGGTACACTGATACTCTTGTGGAGTAAGGAGTATCTAAACATTTCATTTTGGCATAAATGATGTGACCTTGAAAATTTTAGTATGATAATGATTGCGTGAAGTAAATGAGTTTTGTTAATATTTATGTGATTAACAGCTGGAAGTGTTTGAATTTTATAAATTCTGAAAATGATTCAGTGATTGTTGCAGCAATGAAAAAGTTATATGCATCAAGACTTACTCAGTGTTTTTGCTGACTGAGGTTCAAGTTTCGGGCAGATTGTTTGGGGCATGGAAATTTGGGTAAGACCATGACAAAGGCCGAAATATACCATGTGAAAGAGCCAAACCTTATGAGAAGAGTCTCATGGCTATGAAAATAGTTTTAATGCATGATGTGTTGTTAAATTTGAATTGTGAGTTTCGGATTTAAGAAATTGCTGACAACTACTAGTCACTAATGGCTTGCATAAGATTGTGTTAGGAGGACGCATTGTAAGTGGGTATTCATGTTATGCTAGTAAGCATAAAATTATAATGGGCATAGTGGTTCTGCTTACAAAAGACCCACAATTGAGGATCACCTCATTTCCAAGCAAATCAATTTCTGTAGTAAACAGAGTTGCAAATTCTCATTGAATTTAATTACTAATGTCATTGCTTGGTTATGGAACAATCAAATTTGGATTGTATTATCAGATAATGATTGACTGTTTGGCTATTTGATGAATGTGCTAGGGGTACACACTGCAGGAATATCATGTGTGATGGCCTGTAGGAGCCAAAATTCATGGGAAGGTTTTCCCTTATCTGGAAATGGGTTTCTGGTGAAACTCCATTGGACATTTTGGAAATGTCTCATTTGCACTACATGTTGGTAAGAAACATGAGTGAGATGGTATAGGTTATGTCGGTAAGACATGTGTGGATATGAAATGTAAAGAGGAATTGGGATGGAAAACCAAGGGACTGTCAACTTAGAGAAGGGAGCCCCCATTCCTCCTTAATGAAGGAATACCACATCGGCAAATGGATAAGTGTTATGTGACCCTAGCTAAGAATATGCATGTCAAATTATTAAAATTCCATATGCAAAACATGTTTTGATTTTATTTCCATGATGACCGATTGCTTGAGTATGAATAGGGCCTACATGGCACACACCAGAAAAGGGTGCACACTTTTTCGATGTCAGATCATGAAAGGGTTTTCAATTTTGATTACACCCTAGGGAGTGGATACACTCCTGGTGTCTAAATACTTGATAGTGAATGATGTAAAGTATGATTACAGTTTTAGAGCAATAATGCTGATGAGTTTGCTTATATTTCTTGTGTTGTCAGGCTAAGCAGATGTAGTCTGGTATTGTACACTAAAAGGAATTAGAGCTCACGGCTGGAAATGAAACCTGGAAATGGTCATTTATTGTCGATATAAGTGCATGTGTTATTGTTGATGGCCTAATAAACCCAACTACGTTGGCTTGGATGATGATTGGTTTTTGATATAAGTACATTGTTGATATAAGTGCATTGTTGATATAAGTGTATTGTTGATATAAGTGCAGGCGATTTGTTAACGGTCTGATAAACCCAACTGAAGGTTGGCTTGATTGTGCCTGATATATATAAAAGGATGTTGTGAAGCAGCCTGCATGCTGACCTAACATCCAAGTCCATAGGTAATCCCAAGGCTTGCAAATAGAAGTAGGATCCTATGGACCAGAGAGGAAACGCACAATACAGATAAGTATTGGATTATTTTGCAATTCTTGCTTATGAATAAACGTGTGTATATGATTTGGTTATGATGTTTTAAGCTCTTGTTTAAGAGGTAAAAATCGATGGGAATAAACTATACATGTGAATCTATTCAATGTTTGAATATAGGTATCGCTGGAAGTGAGGACTACGAAAGCATCCTAGGGGTGCATGTGGACATGTGACTGTCCTGAAGAGCTCAGAATGAGCAAAAATGAAAAAGGTGCTAGTGAGACTGTGAAGGTCATAGCAGTCGGGAAAAACCATGTGGGGAGGATTCATGGTTGAGAGGTCTGAAATAGACTAGAGACACTAAGTGTCATGACCAAAAGGGATTGGTCCAGCAATTCACAGTGAAGTGAAAGAGGGTAAGAGCATAAAAATCCATAGTGGTGGTGTGGGTTCTAGGATGGAACAAAACAAAGAGGGGGAAACTCCTGCTGCTCTCTCTTGCTTTTTTATTATATATATATATATATATATATATATATGCATTGTGAAAACAAAAGATTGTTGAATGCATGTATGACTGAAATTGGAATGTGTGTATTTTCTTAAAGTAAATTGTGAATGTTGGATTAGTTAATTCCCTGCCCAAGAATGGACATGAATGAGCTCATGTGCTTGTTGGGAAGGCATGAAAAATATGAAAGTCTCCTTGATGATACTTGGACTATCGTGCCAATTAGGCAATTAATTGACTGATTTTAATGCCTACATTATGCTTGGTCTAACAGAATTTGAATGATTCATTTCACAGGTGAGAAAGGTTAAATCCAGTGGTGCACATTGACCATGGCAGTAGAACAAAAGATATTGGAATTGGCTAGAAGTCTCCTTCAAACGATTTCCAGGACCCAAGAGAATCTTGGAGAGGTGCTCAAGATACAAAAAGGCAAAATGAGATGAACCACCAGATTGTGCAAGACTCTATTGGTTTGCAAAAGGAGGTAAAAATCCTTCTAGGGGAAATCCATAAAGGCAAGGAAAGTGGATTAATGATGGGACATTCCTCCAAGAAATCCGTTAAGAAACATTCCAGGCATGAAGACTCAAAGGAAATTGAGTAGGTAAAGATGAAGCAGCCAGTGAAATGTTGGAAATGTGGAGGACATCATTTAAGCCGGGACTTCCCAACAAGGGAACATAAAGAGGATAGCAGCCACAAAGTTCCTCGACTTAGGGATGAGACGAAAGCTGAAAACCAACAGGAGAAGCTCGTGTAAGATGAGGGGCTTGGTCCTGAAAGTTCAAAGTAAACAATTGAACATGGGACAGATCTGCAAAATTTTGAAATTTTGATGTGTAAATGGTATATGCATTCCTATGTATTGGAACACCGAGGACGATGTTATTCCAAGGGGGAGGGCATTGTAATACCCCGGTTTAACCTTAAAAGGTACATGATGTATATCTTGTAATTAATCGTGGTATGGAGCTAAAGGCAAAAGCCCCACCATCGATTTGGTTGTGTATTTCTTGGCAATAGGGATCGTTGACGATGGTATATTGTGCTATCTGACACATTATAGTTTTGGCATCATGTAAATATGCACATCAATTAAAATAAACCTACAGCTAGCTATGACTGTGCAATGTTAAATGAAAAGGGCATGATTTCTAAGGTTAAGGGAGGGGGGGAGTTGTCTAAATCGTGGGAGCCATTGGGATTTTTCCATGCATTGACTACCCACACAACTTTTGTTGTTCAATTAGTTGGGAGCAGTTATGGATGGGGAGTGGTGGGTGGCAGGATTGCCAGTCTTTTCCCCACGTACACTCCACTAGCAAGCTCGCTCTTACTCACGTAGAGGGCAGGGGGACGGTTACCACTCTCTCCACTCTTCCACTCATGTTTTTTGTCTTAACCATCTCACGCATGTAGTGGTTGGTTATGTTATCCCTTCTCTAGCCAATTGCTGGTATCCGTGGTTTTTCTCGGAGAGATTGGTTATGTTCTTCCCCGGGCCTGTGAAGAGGATCGATTTTCCTTTTGTATTATCGGACTGTGTGTATGTGTGTTACCCTCATGGTTTTGTGGTCTGCATACCTGTTTTTCCCCTGTCCAAGGTTGAGAATCAGACTTCTCTCCCATTTTCGGGCTGTGTAATGTTTCTATGGCTTAGCCATGAGATCGGTTGTTGTTATACCCCTGAAACTATGGCTTGTTGTGGTTTTCCCCCACATTGTTCATTGTTGTGAATGCAATCATCTTTTGGGTGCTGCTGAGTTGTTTTGGCCACGCTAGGATCAAGAACAACTCTGAATCATCTTGTCTGACCTGAGCTATGTTCACCCTTTCATTTGGGTTGTCACCGTGTTATCTTTATTTTTCTTCACAGAGCTGTGAGCTGTTTGTTTTACTGCAGTATGTAGTGGTTGGTATTTGGATTGTTTAGAGAAGGATTAGAGGCTAGGTATGCTTGAGAAACCTGGTGTTGGGAGCCACTCAGACAGAATTAGATTGCTGGCTTTCTTCTCTGCAACCCTTGAAGAGTATTGGAAAGGGAAGTCAGGGCCTGAGGGACTACGAAGCAGAGAAAGGACTGATTCTTGGTGTTGGGCATGTGGATGTCTTAGAGGTCAATTTAGCTCTGATGTAGGCATACTTAGTTCTCCATTGATACCACCAGCTTAGCATTTAGCCTTTCCTAGCTCCTTGACGACTTGAAAAACCCAACTGTGTTGAGTGGGCTATTTTGTGTAACCTTGGCTATGTGTAAGCCTACTTTGACCCTTATTCCTTGGGGAATCATGCTGAGCTCGGTTGTGGCAGTGTTGCTGAGAGATTGATGAGCATGCTGGCCTATGGTTGGGTCGAATGTTGCAGCGACGTAGCTGGTTGCGGGATGAGATATTTATAAGATAAGTGTTCTTCTCCATTTTTCTTATGCATTTACTTTTACTGCCTAATGTCTAATGAATCATGATGAACATGTTGATGCTAGAATGTATATGTTGCTTCTGTTGTATGTTGAGTAACTATGCATCCATGTATGTTTTATGCATATTAGCATATGTTATGTTTTAAGCATTTTATTTCATCTTTATATTTATGTTCTTGTTCATGGGGCTAGTTGCCCGAAGGTTTATGATGGTTTGGTAGTGTCCTCTTTGCCGGTACGAGGGTCAGGTATGTTACATTTTCCATCTGAAATAGAGGCAAAAATAAATAGACTCATAAAATACCAATAAATGACTCTTATCCAATCATAACTGTGCATCAATACACTGTATATCTATGATGATGACTATGTCATGGCTACCAATAATACACTATAGATCCATGATTGACTACTGTAAGAAATAGGTCATAGCTACGAGATATACAAAGTAGATCTATGCCTCTCATTTCCAAATATAGAACACAGCCACCGAACATGCAATGTGGATCCATGTCATGACTCTAAATGATCTCCAAATGCAACCTGAGCATAGGCAATGATGATGATCAAGCCTAATCACTCAGGGTCTTCGTCCCAATCTCCGAACGATACAAATCTAACCATGTGATTACAATGTATTGACATCGAACATGGTAGAAACCACTTGATTACCAGTCATTGATGTCAATTGTTAAAAAGTGCGAGGGAAATCACCATTAATGTCAATGACTCCAAAGGTATCCCATTACAAATCATCGAATGTGAATAAAGGACTTGAAGTCAAACATCCGATGAGATCTTTTAATCAAGAGCCAATGATCTAAACTCATGTTGAAAGTGAGGTAACCTGCCATTGAGCCATGCAGGCCCACGGTATTGCCTAGGTTTCTAGGTCTCAATCCTGGATAGTGATCTGAAGTCAACAGGAATAGACCCTGTCATAGGAGGGCCACAATGATTCCCACATCAGTGACACAAAACTGAGAATAAAAATTGATTTGGAATAATAGGAATGACTCAGACATGACTGAATTTTGAGGATAAGTGAGGTTATTGAGGGATTATTTTTCTAAGAGAGGTAACCTTTGAATAATTGGGTGACACGACACATGACTTGGCATTATTGACCCACGAGAATAGAACCAGGTGTAATGCAAGTAATTTAACGAAGCATCCTTTGAATTGACTCAAAGGATTCAGGTGACTCACAGAAATGGATCGACTCGAGGACAAACTGAAAACCCAAACTATTCAGATATGCAAATGCAAACAGGTGCCATGTTCAAAGGTGGACTATAGAGTACAGCCATATACACAAATGAAAACCATTCCCCTTTCCTTTAATTTCCCCACCTCGAAAGGTGAGTGCCTCTTTTTTTTTTTATGAGTTCAAAGAGGGTAACAAACATTTGTTGAAGCTCATCAAGTGACAAGTCCATTCCCATATTTTTACAAACCTGAGAAAGGAGGGGTTCGTTCCCAAAATAGGGTCTTACATCGTATGTTTTATGAGTCCGACGCAAGTAAACTCATTTTTCGTTTCATGTTTAGAGAGTGTGAAATGACTAAGAAGACTCCAAAAAGGGTCCTTTTTCGTAGATAAGGCTAGTTGGTACGAAAAAGAGATAACCAACCCTTGACTAGTCAACCATTCAGATTCTTTTACAAGCGGGAACATAACAAGTTCACTTGGCAATCTTTTTGTGTTTTGAGGAGACTGAAAAGAGGTTAAATATAAATCCCAAACAAAGTTCCTTTTTCATAATCCATTTTTAACGAGTTTGAAAAAGTGAAAAAGTGGACTCGACACCTTTCTACTAGATATTTAACGAGCATGTAAAAAGTGTATAAGGATGCTCGGTACTTTTTCAGTTTTTCCCTAAGCCTGAAAAAGACAAAAACGGCTTGTATCGGAGCCAAAACCTAGCATTAACCTTGAAAAACTCAAAAAATACCATTAGAAACCATTTTTCCAAAAATATAGAAAATAAAAATAAAAACTCACTTTCACTTAAATAATTTGGATTTCAAAATATATAAAATGGAATGCATTTTTGAAAATCTCAAATAATCTATAAATAGAAAGTGGGGTAAGAAATATTTTCCATTTCATTTTTACAATTTGTGAGCTTTGGAGAGTTGGTTTGGATTGGTCAGAGTTTCATTAGCGGTTTTGGGCAAAGATCTTCCTACTCCATTGCTTCATCGTTCATCGTGTAAGAGGTAAGTAATGAAATCTTTTTCGTTCTATCCTCTACAAGCATCAATTTTTCTTCTTTCATGTTTAGACTCAAATCCCTAAAAAGAATTTTTACCATGATTTTGAAGCCAATGTAGAAGGTAGATTTGTAAATTTTTATTATAAATAGAAAAACTAACCTTCACTGAGCAATTACAATAGTATAAAATAGGTGAAAATTTTATTTTGAAGGGTCTTCGACCGTCAGGCAAAGTCTCTGACGGTGCTCTGTCCAGCCGGGGCAAGTGCACCGTAGGCATCCTATCCATGGCAGACAACCAAATGGCACCTTGGGAGCTGAAGGCATAGGCGCCGACGATGCTCTGTCGAAAAAAACTAGCAACGCTGTTGCAGCCCTAAGGAGGAAAGAATAAAACCCTAGAATGCTAAAAAGACCAAACTCATGCTCAATATTTGTTTCAAAATGTATTATTATGTTTTTAGTCATGCCATGTGTTCTAATTGTGAAATTTGTATGTTGTAGGTACATTATGGTCATCTGGAAAGAAAGGGAGCATGCAACTTCTGATGTACAAGCTACTAATGATCCACCTACCGTCGAAGCCCTAAGAAATTGTGGACTGCTAAAATATTTCCGTGTGCCCAGTATGAAAGCACACATCTGGCTACTTGAGTATATCATTAGCATGTGGGATCCTGATCAAGAACATTTTGTTGTGGGTGTCCACATCTTGCCCATCGAGATACAAGATAAATAATTTTTGACCGGTCTATCCATGAGGGGGAATCAGGAAGTCTTATCTGGGGCTTGAGGAGGAGAAGGCTCCTTGGATGACATAATAGACCAGCATTGTGCATTGGGCACAGAATATCAATCCGGGAAACTAAAGATCCGCTCCATATTGAATCGCCCATTGAAGACTATGGTATACACTATTGGTAAGGTGGTGGGAACAAGATCTACCCACCTTACTACTCAGTCTCATATGCTATATGCTTTACAGTGTATGGAGCCTACCAATTTTAACTGGTGTGAGAGCATGCTAGTATGTCTGAAGAAGCAGTTGACGAAATGTAGGAGGGGAACATTGAAGCAATTTGGATATGGAGCAGTGGTGGTGTCATTCATGTTACAGTGGATTCCACATTTGAGACCATAGGTAACTATCACTAGGCTGGAGCCTGAAGATCCCAGGATGTTAGCATGGGTTACAACTATGCCACGCCTTGGCGGTGCAGTGCCTAAAGTTAGCTATAGGGCTGGATTCTTTTGCTGGTTGAGAAACCAGCTGCTTATGATAGAGGATTATGCCTATGATGGGGCAGATTTCCGTCATGATCCAAAGTTGGTTTTACCTGAGGGTGATATGTGGGATGATCGTGGTAAGTAAAGACACCATACAAACTGTGTGGTTTTTTTGGAATTTTGTATTTTATTTCATTTTTATGGTTTATAACATTGAGATAACAAAAAGTGTTTTCGTGCAGAAATTAGACCTACCCATCCAGTGGGGATGTCACCTATTGCTAGGAGAGTAGGAACTAGAGACATGATGGTGTATCGCTCTAAGGCTGAAGAGGAGCTTCGAGATGTGGAGGAAAACCTACAACATTTGACTATGGGTATTCCTCATGTAGCCACAGATAGGGTACCTAGGCGTTATCAGCGCCACACCATAGGTGTTTTTGAACGGTTTTCCAGGCTACTCCATAGAGTGGCCCAGGCCGTTGCATGCTATGATGCACAGTAGGAGGATTAGTCTTTTTTTATATTCTTTTTGTATATGTATTACTGAAATCTTCAGAGCTTCAGATTTTTCCCTATATATTTATGGACTTTTTATGTTGCTGAACTTTTGATGGCACTGCAAGCTAGGGATGCTTTAGCCCATTTTTGTATCTCGATGTTATATATATATATGACAGCTTTTTTATATTTACAGTTGTGTGTGTGACAAAATGTGATGTGTGAGATGTTCAGCTACTTATGAATTTACATGTTTTGATTTATGTTTCAAATGGATTTTCATGTATGAGCAATATACCAATCCAAAACATAATTAGCTAAGGAATCTTCCACTGCATTCAGATGTCTTGGAATGTGTTGATAAGTGACTTGATCAAAATACCTCTTTAACAACCTGACTCTTCAGAAAGTACAAAGAAGCAGGGGATTACAGATAGTGTAGAATCAATTAAGTTGTTGGACAACCAGCTCAGAGTCCAGGTAAACCCTAATTTCTCTTACATCATTAGCTAGGGCTTCTGTCAACAAACCGACCGTAGCTTGATACTCTGCCAGATTGTTGGTGGAGGGACCTAAAAGAATACCCCCTGAACTCACCAGCTCACTTGTAGGAGAGTACATTACCCAAGCTGTTGATGCAAGGTTAAGTGTATACCAATGAGCACCATCAGCAAAACCAATGAAGGAAGTCATCTATCCATGACACAAAATATGTGCATAAGTGGGGTTTTATAAAAACACACTCTAAATCACACGAAAGATACACCTCTTAAATTCTAATATACATAACAAACTATAAACAATATTTACAAAAAGCCTACGCTAGATGAACTAGGCATAGTATCTTTTGAGGTAGAGCCCATTTTGGGGCTCTCCTAGTGGTATCCCATCGTAATCAACCAGCTCATATGCTCCTTTTTCTAAAACAAGGCTAACAATGTAAGGTCCATGCCACATAGACTCAAATTTTCCTGCCCCCATCTTGTCATTCTTTTGGTCGTAGGTCAGGACCAGGTCTCCTTCATCGAAGGAGCGTGGTTGGACAGTCCTGTCATATTGAAATTTCATTCTTCGTTTGTGTGCCTCATTAGCTAAGGAAGTATCACGTTGAGTTTCATCAAGTTTATTTAGGTACAGGAATCTTTCCTCGTCTATGGTAGTGTTGGGTAATAATTCAAAATCTAGTTTTAAAGAAGGGATCTCACATTCTATTGGGAGAGTAGCTTCTAGCCTGTATACTAATAGGAAAGGTGTAAAATTGGTGGAAGTTTTAACAGTAGTCTTGTAGGACCAGAGTGAACAGAAAAGCTGTAAATGCCATTTTGACTTGGCTTTCCCTACCATCTGTTGAAGCATTGTTTTTAATACTTTATTTATCGCTTCAAACTCGTCATTGGCCTGTGGATAGTAGGGTGTAGAGTTATCATGTCGAAACCCTCATTTGATGCTAAGCTCTACCATCATTTTATTTTTGAAATGTGATCCATGATCGGTCATGATGGCCCTAGGAATCCAAAATCTTGTGATAATATGGTTGAATAAGAAAAGTACAGTAGTTTTACCATCTTCGGTGTATTTGGGCATTGCCTCAACCCATTTTGTAAAATAGTCAATAGCCTCAATGATGTATCCATGCCCCCTGGCTGAGGTAGGTCTACAGTGCATGAAGTCTATGCCCCATTTTGCAAACGGGCCAACTACTACTACGGGCTGGAGCGGAGTTGGATGTGTGCATTTCTTGGAAGTAAACATTTTACAAGGTGGGCATTTCTTGACCATTTCAAAACAATCCTTGAAAATAGAAGGCTAGAAGTACCCAACATGTAGGATTTTCTGGGCAGTAGCCAACCCAAAAAGATGACCACCACAAGCTCCAGCATGGCAATCATTAAGGACGATCTCAGCCTCTTCGTGTGTAAGGCAATGACGTAGGATAGAATCAAAACCATGGTGGTATAGGGTATCATTCAAGGCAAGGTAAATTTTATCCTGGTGGAAAACACGACGAAATTCGTCTCGGGAGGCAGTAGGCTAGTATTGTAAGGTCTGGAGGTACAAAATGATGTCTCTATACCATGGATCTGTCATACTAATGAGAAACAATGATTCATTGGGTAAGGAATCGGGGAAGGTCACATATAAGCTCTAAAAAGACAAGGGACTTCTTGGAAGTACTTTTGGCGAATTCCAGGTCAAACTCTTGGAGGATCATGATCCAATGTGAGTATTTTCCCCCAAGCACCTGACGTGTCAGAACGTAATACATGGGGTTAGAATCCACGTAAAAAGTAGTGGTGCGTAGAAAAATATAGTCATGAAAATTTTGGACCACAATGACTGTGGCCAGAGCGAGTTTCTCCATATGTGAGTATCGAGTTTCAGAGTCCAAAAGACTCTTAATGGTGTAGTAGATCCCATGTTCTTGGTCGTTTTCATCTGTTTTAACAAGGACCATGCCTATGGTAGACAAAAATGCAGCCACATACAGGGAATAATCCTGGGCATAGTTAGGTGGTTGCAACACAGGTGCATGGGTAAGTGCATGTTTAAGATTATCAAACGCGCGTTGTGTGAAATCATCCCAAATGAAAGGAGTATCTTTCTTAAACAACCTCATGAAACCATGTGTCCTCTTTGCATAATTATAGATGAAGTGACATAGAAAGTTTGCGTTCCCTTGCAAACTTTGGAGTTTAGTAACGTTCATGGGAGCAAGTAGGGCCAAAATAGCCTCAATTTTCAAAGGATCAATACGGATGCCATCTTTTGAAACAATAAAACCAAGAAGTCAGCCAACTTCGACATAAAAAACACATTTGTGGGGGTTTAGACGAATGTTAAACTGACGACATTGAAGAAATACTGCTCTTAGATTATTGATATGGATATCCCGCTGTTTGGAATGTGTAGGCAGGTCGTCTAGATAGGGTTCCACAACATGTTTAATATCATGAAAATCATATCACATGGCACATTGGAGTGTCACGCCAGCATTTTTTAAACTGAAAGGTAGGTTACGATAAGAAAAATTCCCCCAAGGGCAAATGAATTCCATCTTGTGTTGATCGAATGGGAGAATATCAATCTGATTATAGCCGAAAAAGCCATCCATAAAGGAAAAAATGACGCTTCTAGCACAGTTATGAATTATCTGATTGATGTAGGGAGTGGGAAAGTTGTCTTTTGGACAAGATTGATTCAGGTCCCTAAAATCGATACAAACCCTAATAGTACCCTGCTTTTTATTCACAAGGATTATGTTGGACACCCATTCAGTTAGTGGTACGAGGTAAATGAAACTAGCTTTCAGAAGTTTTTCAACTTCCTCTTTGATAGCGGCTACTTTTCGAGGATGAACCTGTCATAGTTTTGGTGTACGGGCTTAGCATCAGGATACGTTTTGATTTCATGGACAACAATGGAGGGATCGATCCCAAACATTTCTTCATATGTCCATGTGAAGAAATCTCAAAATTCTTTGAAAAGAGTCGTGTATGTTTGGATTTCTTCAGGGGAAGAGTTTTGTCTTATGGAAATGTTCTCGGAAACACCCAGTTTCATGGATATTTCAACGGGTATAGTTTTGGTAATGTTGCATAAATTCCCTTCAGAATCGACACTATGAGTGAGGATCGGGGACTGAGGGTAGAGGACTATATTGGACGAAGCCGTGGAGGCAAAGTGGTTTTCTATCATATGGCAAGGGGGAAGGAAAGAAGATCAGTGATGATAATCTTCCCATGGCATCTCGTCTAACGACATAACTTCCATGATAGACTCGTCTGTAGGAAGTGTGTGTGAAAGATAATCCGGAGATGGGGAGGGGTGTTCAAGCCAATATGGAATGTGATAATGGTTTGAGGCTAGCAAGAAATGATCATTGATGGCTGGATCGCTGGTAACTTGAATTGCATTGTACATCTCTTCAAAAGGGGAAAAATATGAGGATTCATTAGCAATTTCTTTTCCTTTATCTGTACGAGAGCTAGAAATCATATTAGTGGATGCAATTTGCAAAGCAAGAGGAGGGTCAGAGGAAATAAATACTCCCATAAGTGAAGATTGTAGTCGACATGATAAGATAATAAAGTGAGACAGATAGATATTTATTCCAAGAGCCTTGAGTTTGTTGCTTGAAATATTTAAATATGTGGATAAAGATGTTGGTATGTGAAAATGGGATCCTAAGGATGGAGTCCAACAAGTAAATCCACGTGTGTGGAGGGCCTTGTTAATGTCGCAAGAATGGTTGGAATAAGATGGATGAGAGTAAGATGAGATGATCTGTGTTGATAGTGAGAATGAGTTAGAGGATGGTCACTTAAGGAGTGGAAGAATATTTTGGTCGAGAAAAAGAAGAAGGATTGCGACAAGAAGAGAAAATTGCAGAGTGACTGAAAGAAAGGACTACAAGTTGGCATCACCTCTTGACAAAGAATATTGTGATGAAGAGGAATAATATGAGATAATTTTTGAAGAAGAATAGGAAGCACCAGATCTAAATCAGGATTACAACATACCCACGACCCCGCGTACATCTCCTATAACTGAGGTAAGACCTAAAAGTGCATCACATAGTAGTTTTGAAAATCATAGTAACATTAATAATCAAGATAGTATTCAATGAATTCCCACTAGTGGAACTTTTAATTGAAATTCAAATATACCCCAAGTAAAACAGAATGTCAGGGAGTGATATAAAGTTACCTATATTCAATGGGAATGGGTTAGAAGACCCTGAGTAACACTAGTTCTTGTGTGAAGCTTTCTGGACAGTGCGACATGTCTAGGATGAGGCTATAAAGAGAGCTTAGATGATCACAACCTTTATAGGTCATGCTCTTCACTGGTATATGAAATTTTATGTGGTTCTCGCACGGGTTCCTCATAATTCATTGGATCATATAAGAATTGAACTAATCAAATATTTCAAGAAACCAAAATCTGAGTCCCAATGTATTACAAAATTAAAATAAATTAAGAAATTGTAGACTGAGTTTGTTTGGGACTTCAACCAAAGATTTAAGAATCTGAAGGATAATGTGAGTTTCCATATGTTCGACGTCCAACATAAATAATGGTTTATTATGGCTATGTTATCGCATATCCGAGTTCTTTTGATACAATAGAAGATTGTAACCAAGAGCGAAGATCTTGAGCTTTCTATGAAATTGGAAGCTTCATCAGTGGGAGAAACTGACCTAGGAATGATTAAAATTCAGTTGCAGCTTTCCAATCTGACATTGGAAACATATGATATCAAGAAAGGGAAATAAATTCAAGACGAAGTTTAGTGTACAAGATGTAGAATTGAAGGCCATCATAAAGATTCATGTTTATCTTTCTTGAATCAGCTTGCATCGGTAGCGTTGAACCTGATAAATCCATAAGGAATTCCCTGGTGTAGAATTTTCCAGACAAGAGGTCATCGATCTGAGGAATTCTTGTATCTACAGAAAATAGTAAGTGCACCCGCGAGCCTATATTGCAAATTATGTCGATCTATGGGTCACTACGAGAAATACTGTAGAGCATAACATTTTCTCCAAGAAAAGACAGTCAACACATATCTGATGAAGAATGATGAACATATACAATTCGAGCAGGCTCATGCAAAATACCCTCAACCAAGGGGTGGGGGTGGTCTTTTTAGAGGCCGAGGATGAGGAGGAGGATTTGGTCACAGAAGGGGTCAAGTTATTTTTTATAATTTTTGACAACTGAGACATTTTTCATAGAATGTACTAATCCCACAACGACATGTTCATAATGTAAAGCATTTGACCACACTATTGAGGAGTTCCTACAGCTTATTGCTAAGTGGAAGGCCATAAACCTGGGGAACCAGAACCAACCGCAAAATGCAAATCAAAATATTCAGAATATCTCTATCGAAACTCAAGACCCTAATATTGTTGTCTTAACAAAAGGAGGTGTTGCGACTGGAGAAGATGAAGATGCACTGTGCGTAAATCCTAGGGTTTGACCAATGATGCAAAAGTACCATTTGATGTCCAGAAAGAAAAGGGATTCTTCCTCAATGCACAAGATGAGTTTGTCGACAAAAAATAGGCATCGACATCTACCACTGTTTCAGCATTGGATGATGGACCAATCCTAGAAATGCCTTAATGATTTGAACAGTTACTCCAAAGACATTATAAACCCTGATGAAAACTCTAAATAATTCTCTTTTTTAAGGTTGCATTTAATGCCTATTTTTACCCTCGAAGCGAAAAATGGTACTACCCATAGCATACAATTTTTTTAAAGAGATAAAATTACAATTTTTTGAAAACAAATGAACAGTTTTTTTATTTAATCCCATAAAAGAGACTAACTTTTAAACATTATCAAAATATACAATTTTTGTTTTAAATTATTAATTAATATTTGAGAAAAAAATATAACAATTCTAATTATTTATTTATATTAATAATGTTAGTTAATAATATTAAAATTTGAAGATTAATATAATTAAAATATAATAATTAATTTATTATTATTTTTATATTTTTATTTCAATATTATTATATAAATACTATAATTAATTTTACTTTTTATTTATATTTAAACCAACTTGAACAATAATATGTTCTATATACAATGGACGATATTATTTAAATTGAAAAAATGAATAATAATGTAGCTTATCCACCTATGTCAAACGTATTATCATTAATATAGTTATATTAAAAATATTTTTAAAACTAAATTCCAATTAATCAAAATAATTAATAAAATAATTGAATATCAACGAATCAACTTACTCCGTGCTTTATTGCGCCTAGAGGCGCTCTACAGCCCAGTATGGGGTAGATCTTGTAACGTTACGTAACGTTGTAACGTTACCTAACGTTGTAACATTACGTAACATTACATAATGTTATGTCGGCTATAAAAAAAATAGAACATAATGTTATGTCAGTTATAAAAAAAAAAAACACAATATGGGGGAGATGTTGTAATGTTTTTACTTATCAAAATAATAAAAAATGTTGGCCTTGCACATGGTTTTAAAACCATAAACCATGTGCATGGTTTTAAAACCATGTGCATGGTTTTAAAACCATGTGCACGAGGTTTGCACATGTTTTTATGCACATGGTTTTAAAACCATGCACATACGTAATAAATGTCGGCCAGAAAAAAACCTAATATGGGGGAGATGTTGTAATCTTCTTAACTAACAAAACAATAAAAAAGTAAAAAATTAATTATCCATAAAAAAATATGGGTGAGGAAAAAAACACAATATGGGGGAGATGTTGTAACATTTTTACTTAACAAAATAATAATAAAAAGTTGGCCTTGCACATGGTTTTAAACAAACCATGTGCATGGTTTTAAAACCATGTATGACGAAATATTGTAATGTTAGTTCATAACAAAATAAAAAATAATAAAAAATATTATATGTGGGCCATAAATAATATTAAATATTAATAATAAAATATTATATGTGGACCTTAAATAAAAATATGTTTCTTTTGGTTTGAATCAAATCAATGGATACCTACAAAGAGAGTTGATCCCTCTCGGTGCTTGATAGAGCTTAGGATTTGGATCTACACTGGTCCTTAATTGTCTTATTGCCAGCGTAGATCCAAATCCTAGGCTTTATCAAGCGTTGAGAGGGATCAAATCTCTTTTTAGGTATCCATTGATATCTTTTTAGTTAAGGTCCACATATATTATTATTATTATTTAATATTATTTATGGTCAAGATATAGTATTTACTATTATTTTTTATTTTGTTAGAAACGAACATTACAACATTTCCCCATGGTTTTAAAACCATATGCAAGGCCTTGCACATGGTCTTAAAACCATTTGCAAGGCCCTCCTAAACCATGTACAATAAAACCATGGGTTGTGTAGGAGGCCTTGCACATGGTTTTAAAACCATCTCGAAGGCCCTCCTAAACCATGTACAATAAAACCATGGGTTGTTTAGAAGGCCTTGCAAATGGTTTTAAAACCATGTGCACATGGTTATAAAACCATGTGCAAGGCCAACATTGTTTTGCGGATAATTCAATTTTTTTTTTTTTTTGCTAGGTAGGAACATTACAACATCTCCCCCATATTGTGTTTTTTTCCTGATCCACATTTTTTTTACAAATAATTAAATTTTTACTTTTTTATTGTTTTGTTAGGTAGGAATATCACAACATCTTCCATTTTTTTACGGATAATTAAATTTTTACTTTTTTATTGTTTTGTTAGGTAGGAATATTACAACATCTTCCCCATATTAGGTGGTTTTTCTGGCCAACATTTATTTTAGCTTATAATTAAAAAAATTATTTGTTATTAATAAAAATAATGTTACGTAATGTTACATAACGTTGTGTAACGTTACAAGATCTCTCCCATACTGGGCTGTAGAGCGCCTCTCGGTGCAAAAATGGAAAATCTAATGGAGGGATGTGTGGATCTCAAGAAATTCTTCACCATGTGAGCAAATATTTAATATAAACGTAACGTGAAAAGCCAGGATTCATGTAAAGCCATGGCATAAATCGTCAATTTAAAACAATAATATAAATTTTTCTCCTACGAAGAAACCCTAGAAGAAATTTCGAATACAAACAAACCCCAAAATAAACTTATATTAATTTATGTGCATTAACAAGGACCATGGATATTAACATTGAAGGTAAGGGCTTGAAAGTGAAGGTAACCGAGATAAAGACCAAGCGGGTTTTAGAAGGAAACACTCAACAACAGGCCACCTCATTATGCTTGGGATCATTGTGGAGGAGTGTGGTAATGATAAATTCAATTTCTTTTGTTGCTTTGTGGACTTTAGAAAGGCTTTCAATAAGGTACCTAGAAATAACCTATGGAATAGATTAGAAGAGCTATAAAGGTTTCTTTCGAGTTGAGAGCTACCGTAATGAGGTTATACGAGAATGTAATCACCAAGTTTAAGAGCAACAAGGGGTGGTCTAGAGATATTAAGTGTAATATCGGAGTTAAACAAGGTTCCCCCCTCTCCCCTACCATATTTGGCATTTACATCAATAAGCTAGAAGGTTGCTTAGAAGAAGTAGGTTGTGCTCGCACGTTCTTAGCTCGAATAGTCATCATCCTTCTTCTCTATGCTGATGAGATTGTTCTTCGGGCAAGGTGTCCATCTTATCTTGATAAGCAACTACAACTTCTTAAGGATTTTTGCTCTACCATGGGTATGACTGTCAACACTAACAAAACAAAAGTTATGATTATCAAATCCAAGAATGACACTTACTCTAATTTTGTGTATGACAAGAGCAACCTAGAGGAAGTGTCTTCTTACAAATGCCTAGGAATTGATATTCATCACAAGCTCAATTGGAACTATAGCATTGAGAAAATGATTAATGGAGGGTGGAAAGCTTACTTTGGTCTTGGAAATAATTGTAAAGCAACAAACCTTGTGATGCAGGATACAAAGAAGCTCCTCTTTGAAACTTTAGTCACTCGTTTTATCTTGTATGGATATGAAGTTTGGGGTTGCAACATCTTTAAAGAATCCTTGAGAAAGAATGAGCAAATCCAGAAGCATTTTATAACGTATAACCTTAAAATTAAAAGAAACACACCATATCCTATTCTCCTTATAGAAGTGGATCTTTCCCCTATCAAGAGCCTAGCTATGACTAGGCTCCTATTATACAAGCGCAAAATCAATAACATGCGAGACCATAGACTTCCTAAGCTAGATTTTAATTCCATCGAAAACCACCTAAGGCTTAAGCGAGGTTGGTACGATGAAAATATTGCATTGCAAAATATTAATAACATTAAAAATATTTTTACTTCTAAGTTTAAAGAGAAAATGTGGTGTGAGAAAGATTTAGACACTAAAAGAAAATTAAGATATTATAAGGAGGTCATCAACCCTACTCTAGAAGATCAAAAGTATCTCTTTGTTTTAACCAGTTCAAAGAATAAAAATTATATAGTCAAGATAAGAACGAACTCTCATGAGCTCCATAGTGAAACAGGTCGTTGGAGAGTTTCTAAAACACCATGGGTGGAAAGGATCTATCATCTCTTGATATTAGGAACATTGAAGATGAAAATCACTTCCTCTTAGAGTGTGCCCTGCGTACACCCACATTAGATCTCAGTTTCATAATATTTGCTGCAATACCGACCTTCCTAGCATTTTAACTTGTCAAAATTATATTGAGCTCGGGATGCTTCTCACCAAGCTCTTTGAGCATAAGAATACAATTTTAAAACAAACTAATTAATTGGTTTCTTTAGGTTCGATAGACCAATTTTGGTCTTAGTGGGCGTTAACCATCATCATCATCATCACTATGATGAGTAGTGAGAATACACTATGATAATTATGTTGATAGGAATTTAGATTTGGACTTGTTTGAGCTGATCAACAAGATTAACCCAAGTTTAAGAAACGTACAAAACTGATTCATTTTATGGTGGTCTTATTTGTTATACCTAAATACATCTTGATTAAGATTTAAATAAGCTCCAGTTAAAGGGTGGTTAAAGAAAGAGATAGCAATTTGTTTTTGTTTTTTCATATCATTTTTTGTTTTGTTTTAACAAATGGTTGTGGCCTTCATCTATTACTGTGCTAGTATATCAAATTGTGTAATAAATTGTTTTTTTAAAAGATATCTAAAAGATTTTCATGGCAGAGGATGGGATTTGGAGATCATGGTAACCATGGATTTTTGTGAGGCTTAATTTTCTGCTTCTGCTTCCTTATATGGAAACTTTGCGTTTGCATTAAACCTACACATGAGTACGACAGGATTTTTAATTTTAATTTTTAGTTGTGACTTTCAATAACTTATAGAAGAAAATCGGAAATAGGAAGAAAATAATAATTATCGTACATGTTCTTGCGCTTATCCAAAAAATGTTTCAGGGAATGCCTCCTCGACATCGAAAGATCTGATCATGACGCCATTGCCAAAAGGAGATGATGAGAAATCAGTAATACTTGCAAGGAAATTGGCTATGCAGGAATTTATCTTTTCCCATTAATGTTACTGGGTATTGTTAGCCAAAACCAAGCTGACTAAACTTGAGTTTACTTCTTAGTTAATAAAATTAAATTTTTCATGCCAACCTCTTTCTCTTTTTCTTACTTGTTGGGTTAAACTTGTCTAAGCCCCAACTAGACAAGTCTACCAAATGGTCGGAATTTCGAACCAACTGATTTACCTCTACTTGTCGGTTCTACCGACAGTTACGTGTCATTTCTATCGACAGTTACGTGTCAGTTCTACCGATTGGTTTTACCTCGACCACTTGTCAGTTGATCACTTCGACCTCTAAGTCGGCTGAACTCTTCGACCTCTAAGTCGGTTTACTCAACTGACCTTGTTGGTTCACTTGGTTTGGTTGAAATCTACAGAGTATGTTTCTTAGTCTAAAAGACTTAAGAAATTACAAATGATTTTCACCTATGAGTAAGATGAAGTAAAAATGGACACATTAACAATTCCAAAGAACTTATAAAAACATATACTCAAATATGTAGGAAGACTTGAGTCGACCACTTCGCCCTAAAGCCTGAAACTGTCACGGGATGAAAGATTTATGGGTTCTTGTTCTTTCACTCAAACATAATTGTAAAAGACATTTACACAAGTAAATATGGAAAGAATGTGCGGCTAAATAAACATGCATTCAACCATAAACTATTTCTTATATAACTTGTGCAGAAATAACAAAGGTATTACAAACTTGTCACCTCTCTAACTGATCCAAACTTGTCAACTCACCGACTGATCCTTTTACAGAGCTTGGACTCTTCGACAGAAGCTTGAGCTTCAACTTCTCTTTCTCTCTCACCCTGGACTTCTCTCATGAGTTCTATTATCTAACTTGATTTACAAATTTCTTCTTGTATTTATAGGAAACCTAAATATTGTTTCTACATGAATCGAATGACTCACCATTCAAGACTGTAATAACTATCTACCTAACAACTTAGCTTCAGAAATTAATTCGTCTAGTTTACATTGGTGAATCATGGACTCTTCACTCTTGTTAGACTTACCAACAAGATCTTGACTGATACTGACTCTGACAGAGTCGGCTGAGAGTCAGGTATGGATCTGCGAGTGATTAATATTTCCAACAGGTATTTTAATTCGTTGTATGTGAATAGGTATTGGATTTTGTTCGACTTTTGTTGCATAGTTTTAATATATATGGCATGGAATACTAATTTATGTACACGTGTTTAATATATCTAGGAATATTAGGGTAACAGAGACAGAGAGAAAGGATCCATGTGAAAATATAGAGCATACGCTGGGAATGGCTAGTAATCCATTGCCACAGGTTGGTGAGGAGCGGTCATCGAGCTTGCAGGGCTTGACATAGCGCCTCCAACTTAGTCTCTCAAAAGGAGTTCAATAGACGTTCTATTAGTCTTCGGATCCCCTTTCTCGAATAAATACAACAAGCACTTTACCTACCCCTCCCTTATTCTTAACTTAAGTACCCCTTAAACTGAAACAACGACAACTAGCTTTGGAAATAGATATGGAACTTTATTATATGGATATGCTCGAACTAAAGGATCTGCTACTGTGGGATATGGGTGTCGATCTTTGGATAAATAAATAGCTTCAATAACAATAGTAGGCCTAGTAAATTTAACTCGTTGGTTGCAGAGATTTGAAGTCTATTTTAGTGTGCATAATGTATTGGGAGAAACAAAATCAACAATCTCTGGAATAATGTAGTAGATATGCAATTTATACCTGCCACATTTCCAGGACTTATCTATGGTGATATCATATATCAACGCATTTCTTTGTTGTTACAATTTAACTCTGGGTCTCTGTAGTTGGATGACAAGCAACAAGTAGTGGAGCAGAAACAACAAGAAGTTTTTGTCTTTGGAATGGGCACTATTGTGATCTCACATATCACATAGGGTTACCAATAATACACATTAAAAGAATACAAATACAACAGAGACAAGAGAAAAGAACATAGGCAGAATAACAGATTATATTATAGTGAAAGGGTCAATACAATACAAAGAACTGAACCAAGTTCTTATCTGGCTCAACAGCCCAATATATATGATTGACAAAATAGTTACAAATAACTACCTGTCAGTTCGGTCAACTGACACGACCTTATGTGGCCAACCTAATCTCTAATTAGTCAGCTAATCGACTTAGTTGGTTTATCATTCTAGTCGGCTTACCGACTATCTCCTCCAACATCTCCCCCACAAACAAAATTGTTCTTCGTCCCGAAGAACAGGGAGGTACCAAGAATGCATTACCTGTCTTTAAGTAGTTATTGTTATGTTTCGGTATTCATGGGTTGTGAAGTCTAATAGTTGGTCTTTTCTGTACACAGACTTTGATAATTGCTTCAGCTGTCACTGCCATCTGATGTTGGAATTCTGTCCAACTTTGCAATACTTTTTGGATGTTGATTGTTAATGTTGTAAGTCTTGATAATGTCGACATATTTTCTTGAATGGAAAGGTTTGCTATGCTTTCCATGTCGGGACCCAAAAACTGGTGTTTTTCTTTTGCCGTATCTAGAATTTGTTTCATTTGTGGGTAGATGATATCTAGTTTGTCTAAGCTCGGAATTGCCTGTTGTACCCACTAGTGTGCTTATCGCTCGAGCTTCTGCAATTTGTTTGTCTCAAGCACGATTTGATTTTCAATGGTGCTCCTGAGTGCTTCTTCTGTGCTCTTCCTATTCTCCAGTGCTTGGATGTCCTATCGGGTCTGTCGGGTCTACTAGAATACTTTCCCATAATAAGAAGGCCAGTCCTGTAGTACTCCTTCTGTGATGACTAACTCCTCCATGTGATCTTGCAGTATTTTGTATGCTTCGGATAAAGCTGTGTGTTGTTGCATTAGCAGTCAAGATGTTTCTTATTTTTGCTCCTCTTTTGTGTTTTTCATCTATGTCTGTAGCGTCAACACCATGCTCTCAAACAGCTGATAGGATCTCTCTAGCGGTTTGTCGGTGTCGACCTCTGCTGGTCCTGGAATCACAGACTGCGCAAGGTTTCTGCATTTGTTTAGGAACTCGACTTGTTCTCTTTCATTGTCATTGAGCTCCTTGCATATACTCTGTCTCCTTCTCTTTGCTTCAATGGCCAAGGTTTCCAGAAGTTGACCCAACTCTCCATCTTTCAGCTTGGTTCCATCGACTGCAGTGGTCAACCCAAGTTGACTGATGTGGACCTTTGTCGTTTGGGCTGGATGGTCCTTCTTCTTTCTGTCTTTTTTCTTTTTGTGCTTCTATTGTTCTGCTTGCTTTTGTACTTGTGTACCTATGAGAGTCATATTTTTCGGCAATGGGTTGTCTGGTTTCCAGCCTGCAGACATTACATGTTTGCAAGAAACACACATTCATAGGCCTCCGAATAGTTCAATTTCTTAGGCCAGTATATTGTTATAGCAAACAATTCAGTACATCGAATTGCTACATTAATCAGAAATAACATTTCCATTTTGAAATTTGAATCCAACGGAGAGACATTTAAAGAGGCATTTGCAACAACCATTGAATCTTCTACAATGGTTGTGGCTGAGGTGGCTCTGATGCAACTTGTTCGAGTGCAGTTTTTGGGTTGGGGGATGGTGGTGGTGATGGTGATGGTGATGGTGATGGTGAATGGTCCGTTGTGATTGGAGTGGTGGGGATGTGGTCGGATGTCGGGTCATGAATTTGTGGAGGTGAAACTTCCTGAAGGTCAGAGAACATTTCGTCGATTTCTCGATTTATTTCTTCCATTTTCTCTTCTTCCTCATTTCTTGTTGTTTCACTAGTTGGTGGGGGGGGGTGGGGTCGGTTGGAATGAGGGATGTAGTCTGACTTGTGACAACTTCAGCTTGCTTGTCGGGATTTATTTGAAATGTCAAACTCAAAATTGCAATAGTCCTCGACCTCTAGGGTACTTGGCTAGGTTGAGGAGTGGGCAGTCTAGATCCACCAGCTTTGAACAAAGGGAACTTGGTGGTGATCTTCTATACCAAGGTGAGTAACTCATGAAATTTTTTTATGTATGCCTGGAATTCTCTGTCTTGGTAGAACCTTTCCTTCAAGGTTTCCGACATAGCATTCTTGCATATGTCAATTGGGCTGATGGAAGGAGGCTCTGGAATTGTTTCTTGGGTTATTTTGGTCGGAGATGGAACCAATGTTGTAATCTCACAGATCACATAGGGCTACGAATAATACACATTAAAAGAATACAAATACAACAGAGACAAGAGACAAGAACATAGGCAGAATAACAGATTATATTACAGTAAAAGGGTCCATACAATACAGAGAACTGAACCGAGTTCTTATCTGGCTCAACAGCCTAATATATATGATTGACAAAATAGTTACAAATAACTACCTATCGGTTCGTTCAACTGACACAACCTTATGTGGCTGACCTAACCTCTAATTAGTCAGCTAATCGACTTAGTTGGTTTATCGTTCTAGTCGGCTTATCGACTAGCTCCTCCAACAAGCACATATTGAAACCCATCCAATTGACCAGGACATATCGATTCCATGGAGCACATATATTATCACATGGTGGATATGGCAAGTGTAAAATATAGATATGGTGATAACTAAATGGTCTTACTCAATGGAATTCGGAATCTTAAGATAATAAGCTTTTACCTTAGGGCCTTATGGAAAGAGCTCTAACACAGATGACAGCAGAATAAGGTGCCTCGGGCAGGGGGGCCTTCTCTCTTCTTTACCAGCCTTGACACATGGGCCTTTGTAAACATCTCTATAATGATATAAAATGTTAAAAATATTAGAACTAGCTAGAGTTATTATGCTTGTTCTTGATTTTGGAGGAGTGAACAACACATAACCTATTATAGATAGCTTTGTCACAGGAGCTCAAGGATAATAAGTTGTTCAGGTAGAGTAGATATAACTGCAATATGAGGGATGCTAGTTAGGTTTAATAGGTTTTAGGATATGGATTAATTAGTCCAGCTTCATGGGGCAATTACTACTTCGCCATGGCTTCACATGTGAAGAAAGCTAGGGAGACTATAGCGATATCATAGGTGAAACCTAGAAATGCAACATCATATGGGCAAGTAACATGTCTCTATGCGATGTCATAATATATATACGTATCGGAGTAGATGAGATCCAGATTTATTCAGATTGTAGCCATTGCCACTTATCTATGCGATATCATATATCTACGTATTTATTTGTTTGTTTGCTGAGCAACCAAGGGTCATAGCTAGCTTAGTATCCAATCAATCCAAGGAACCGCGTTGTATCCAATTGCAGTAAAGTAATGGCTGCTTCTATTTATCTAGACTTAGGCCACTCCCTGAAATATTACCTAGCTGCTCGGAGGAGGGGTGATATCTCTGTTGAGCGAAGCGAGTCATGGACTAAACATGGACTAAATACAACAATGGAGGTTATCATGGCCCTGTAGGGTCTTTATAAAGTGCTTCCCCTTCCTTTCATGGACTCATCCTTAGCTACACATTGCCTTTCATGGAATAAACCTTTCAAAAGTGCTAATGCCTAAAAACCAACCGTATCTTCATGGGGAAGTCTGCTTTAGGGCGGAAACTAACATCTATAACTGCTTGATTAAGTCAATAGCTTTATAATGTAAATAGCTTCATTTAGAAGCTTCTTTAGCTACACCCAGTATAAATTTATATAGCATTATGAACGGTTTACAGAATAGCTTCTATAGCCTAGTTTATATAGTGTTTTAACTAGTTCTATAGCTACCGGTGGTTTATATAGAGTTATGAATGGATGAAGGGTTAGAGAAAAGAGCTTAATTCCCAAAACTAGGAACTATCTTTATGCAGGGTTATATAATAGGCGGGGTGAACTTCTTTATGCAGGGTGAGAGAATGGATGAATTGATGGTAGGGTGAGAGAATATGACACACTATGAACTGTAGGGTGAGGGCTGGATTTCTTTCCTGGCCTGACTAGCTTGATAACTGTGAAACTTGGGATCACATCACAAAAGCTCACATGAACGGTTGATACAAGTAATATGCCAGTCATGCCAAGTTTCATTAATGTAGACAGCCTCCTAAAATACCATTAAGAAACTCAATTGTAATGTCTAAGTATAAATCCATTACATATAAGTAACTTACACCTTAGTCAAAGACACATGGCTCCAGTACAAAACCACTCAACCAGGCAAGATGACAAGGCTCATTTATCACTCTTAGACTCTTCAGGCATACAAAGAAATGGAGGGATAAATGGTAAGGTCAAAGGGGTAGGCTAGGATATATTTGTAACCATAATCTAATAGTCTCTCAGCCCAGAGCATGGGTATGTATTTTAAGCACTGCTTTTTATATGCTTGACTTTTGGAAACCCTAATTCACTCGCTCTTTTATTAGTGCCCGCTTTTAAGGTTTCCTTACTTTTCTTTCTCATGCCATCCTTTGGCAAGCCCTTGTGAAAAAATTAAGGAGAAAATTCCTTCAAAATGATGATGCCTTTTTAAATATCCCTACTGGCTTCACAGACACTCTTTTTTATGTGTATGCTCCCCCATGAATTCAGACATAAGTGTTTAGCAACACTTGCTCTATTAGCGGCATATGTTAGTCTATAGGTTACAAGTAGATCAAGAAGTAACAAGGATTAAATGAGCAACAACAACATAAATGAAAAATATAAAGGTGGATTGCAACCAACACCCCTAGAGTTAAAAAGGACCAATAAACACTGGCCAACCACACTGTTCAAGCAACCCTAGACCAGATCATGCGAGAAAGAAAAAGGCATCAATGACTACCATGTAATAGACAGAAGGTAAGATACTACAAGTCAATTTATTTCCAGTAATTAGTGTAATGATAATTTGTAAGTATACACTAATGAAACCATCAGAATGAAAGACATAAAAGTCTAAAACCCTCATGTGTATCCCTGGTGGTGAATCCCTGGCCACAGGTCTGAAGGAAACTGAAGTAGATCTCTGTCATGAGGCATGGTGCAAGATGGATAAACTCTGGGTGATCCTCAGCATAAAGTCAGCTCAAAAACATGTAGTTACCCCAGACAGTTTGAGGGATAACAGATCCCTATATTGGTACATAATACTCTGTAACACATAGCTCTTTATTGAAGTTAGCTTATTTAATTTGAAAATGAAATATGGATAAGTGTTGGGCATTTGTGGGGATTTATTGGTCCTATAGGTTGGGAAATTGCATAAATAAATAACTAATCTTTAAGTTCCCAAGTTCTCATGAAACCCTGATGTGATATTCCCTATCATTCTACAATTATTGCCAAATATATGCTTTTACTTTGATGGTATACCTCGTCATTATGTAATTATTGACCACTATCTATCTTTGCTTCAATGGCATAACCCATCATTTCATAATTAATACAAATTATCCACTGTCACTTCGACATAATTATTAGGTTACGTCATTATAAAAAATATGAAATCATTTCTAGACTTCCCCATTTCTAGCCTTATAAACCCCTTTTAACATTAACACTTCGACTTCACTAATTTATTTTGCCGTTGTTGACTCACATATCGGATGTCATGGTGACCCATACTAAACTTAGGCTAACAAGACAATGCAACACACCCTTAGATGCAACTGTGCAATTGATTTCAACTTTTCTTTACCATTAAACCTAGACTGGAATTCTTTTTCCCTCCTTGATCACAAAGGTATTGCTTGGATTCTCTTTCCAAAATTGATTTATTATCATAGACTTGTAAAAACAACACTAGAGTGATTAGTATCCCAACTTTAGTGTTTTTAGACTGATCGAATGATTTATCTCTGAGCTCAATTGCAGGGCTGAGGTTTATTGAGATGAATTTAATAATGCCAAAAATTGATAAATTCATGATAACCTAGCTTAGTCACGGGATAGAACTTATTAACTCAACTGTCCTATATAGAAAATAAGTAATGTACAAATATCCTTCTTACAGGAGCTGGATAACACAATTGGATGGAGGGGAAAAAGGCTTAAGGTGAGTATTGTTCACCAACCCACCGTACAACATACCATCAAGTTGTGCTAGCTTGACAACACCTATCTACCAAATGTCTACAATCCGGAAAGTTCCTAGCCAATGCATTTGTAGCTTTCCTGGATGGTGACGATACTTGCTGTCATATAGTACTACTAAATCACCTTTGCTCAAATATTTTATCCTTATGTGACGATCTGCCATGCTTTCTATCGTGAGTTCTCAATACTCTGATGATGCTGAGCCAACAAGCTGTCCTCGTTTAGCGCCATTAGTTCCTCAAGCAAGGTCTTAATTGATTACTATTTTCCCATTCTTGTAGCTTAGGTTGCAAGGAAACTCGGAATCAGGAACTCCACTAGGATTACTGCTTCCCTCCCATGGACCAAGTTTAATGGGGTGTACTTAGTCACTTCTTAGGAGTGGTATTGTATGCCCATAAAAATGTATGGATGTGCTCATCCCAGTCATCATGACCAATGACGTAGACCTTAGCAAATCCTTGGGCCAATAGTTTTTCAAAGGCACTCATTTTCCCATTCAACATGAGGATGGTATGGACTATTGGTGTGATGTTGAACCATAAACACCTAGATAAAGGTTCTTATAGTTGTGCTCATGAAGTGTTTACCTTGGTCCATTGTCAAGCTCCTCAGATAGCTAAATCTAGACATTCTATTTTAAATCAGAAACCTAGCGTTAGTGTCCATGTTGTAGTCTTTCATTGGTGCAACCTCCGCCCACTGAGTGAGGCTTAGAGATAGAAATATGATCCCCAATGAAATATTTCTATGTAGGAGGTGTTATGACCAAGTCAATCTTATTACCTCTTTGTTTACTTTGCCTAGTGAGTTTGGTTAGCTCAAATGCCGCGCATCAGAAAGGAAAACTCATTTACCTAAATAGCGTGACTTGAGCTATAAGAAAAGGGGTTCTTTATCTCTTCCCCTCAAATAGCTAGAAGGGTTGTTCAGGTTATCCCTCACGTGTAAAAGGAACAAGAGATTATGTCAGGTAGGACACTCAGGTAACCAAAGTGTAGAATACATGTAGCGGTAGAAGATATATATCCCGCCCGCAGCTATGGGCCCCTGTTTTATCTTGTAGCTCTAGTCTGTTGAAGGCATTAGCTCTTGCAAGTCTATCAAAGGTATGATACTAATAGAGACAAAGTCCCTTGAAGAGATGTCTTAGAATGGTTTTTCTCATGATTTGTATAACGTGATCAGGCCTTGCTTTACCTTTCACTGGTGTTCTAACTGTTCACCGGAAGTCGTTCACCCGTGTATTGATCTTGATAGATTCTCTAGCTTACCTTCACCACCTCCCAGCCACACTTACTTAAATAGGTCCTGGATCGCTGGCAAACATAGATAGAAGGAAGAACTTATATCTCTTTTATTTAAGGAAGGGGCCCCTAACCTATTTTAAAGCGGGCGGTTTTTTCTTCTTTTGAAACTTATTAGAGATCATGTTTTGCACTTAGAAACTAATCATATCATTCATTATTCGACAACGCGGGGTTCTTTAGTTGCTTGTTCAATTTGGTGGAGAATCTTAGAGGGCCTTCTTCGGCATAGCTAGATTCGGTAGTTCAAAACAGAGTTTAAGAGAAATATAATTCTATTTCATTACAGTGAATTGTACAGGTACATATACATCAATGGATCAATTTCCAAATCCTACAATCGAGATGTCGATCCTACAATCAAGCTACAGATCCTATAATAAATTTGTGGATCCTAAAAGGATAGGAAACAACCATCTACAGAATAGGAAAGAATAATAGAGAGAATATGAAAGAATCAATAACAGTGATCTACAGGATGGGAAAGAATCAGTCCACATCACAACACTCCCCCTCAATTTGGTGCATAGATGTCACACATGCCCAACTTTCCCAAAAACTTTGATAACGCTCAATTTGAAACTGCTTTGGTGAGAATATCGGACAATTGATCCTCAGATCGAATCTTAGGCAACTCCATGATCTCCTCATCCAACTTCTCCTTAATGAAGAATCTATCTACCTCCACATGTTTTGTTCGATCATGTTGAACCAGATTATGAGCAATATCACATGCTGCTTTATTATCACAATACAGAAGAATTGGCTTCCTAGGTGGATAGCCCAAATCTTTGAGGAGAAGTCTTAGCCATAATGCTTCACATACCCGAAGTGCCATACCTATAAATTCAGCCTCTACACTTGATCAGGAAACAACATTTTGTTTTTTGCTTCTCCACATAACAAGGTTACCTCCTACAAAGGTCAAGTAACCTGAAGTAGAACGCCTGTCATCGACTGTCCCAGCCCAATCAGCATTAGTATATGCATCCACGCTTTGACAATCTTCATTTTTAGTAAATAAAATTCCTTTTCTAGGAGCATATTTCAGATACCTAAAAATGTGCATAATTGCATTCATGTGTTGCTTGCCAGGATTATGCATAAACTGGATAACAATACTCAAGGCATAGGAAAGGTCCGGCCTTGTGTGTGCTAAGTACATCAATATTCCTACGAGTCTCTGGTATCTCACCTTATCAACTGGTACCTGATCAGACTCAACACATAACTTCAATCCTTCTTCCACTGGTGTATCAGCGGGTTGACATGCTAACATACTAGTTTCCTGTAACAAGTATAAGGCATATTTACTTTGAGATAGAAAAATCCCTTTATCAGATCAAGAAACCTCGATCCCAAATAAATATTTCAAGGGTGCAAGGTCTTTCATTTCGAATTCTCTGGACAAGTGATTCAAGTGATAAAGTGTGGTCTGAGTTGGTTTGATGGTAACCAAAGGCTTTCATATATTTTGTGAACATTCCAAACCATGCTCTCAGAGACTATTTTAACTCATACAATGACTTATTTAATCTGCACACTTTTCGACTATGCGTTTCTGGTATCATGCATCCTGGTGGGAGTCCATGTAAACTTATTTGGACAAGTCGCCATGTAGAAAGGCATTCTTCACATCAAACTATTGTAATGGACAACCCAAGTTCGCAGAAAGAGATAAAAAGAATCATGCTGTATTGATTTTAGCTACAGGTACAAATGTCTCTGTATAATCGATCCCATAGGTTTGGGTGTATCCTTTTGCCACCGGTCTCTCCTTAAAGCATTCAATTGCACCATCTGATTTGTATTTCACAGTATAAACCCAACGACATCCAACTGGTTTCTTTCCTGGTGAACGGTCAACAAGTTCCCAAATTTTATTCTCTTGCAATAATTTCAATTCCTCATTCATAATGACTTTCCACCTTGGGTCAGCTAAGGCTTCCTGCACATTGTTAGGAATAGATACAGTAGATAAATGATTTACAAATGACTAATTTGATTCTGAAAAATGATGGTTAGACACATAATTACTCATGGGATATTTAACGTTACTAGAAAGCTCAAGTTCATATGTGGGTTTTGGAATACTTTTGGTGTGATGTTGTGGTAGCTGTCTTCTAGATAGTTCAGGAGCATCCTCAACAAGTGATTGGTTTGGTGTATCATCTACCTGTGGTGTGAGAGAATCGGACAGAGCTGGAGCCACAACTTTAGTTTTTGGGTGTTCATCACTACTTGGATCCAAATTCAAACCACCGACATCTAATTCCCTTCTTGATTCAGCGCATCATAGAGTTCCCCTAGTTCCAGGATGTGAACAACCACATCTTTAGAGATGTGATCATCATAGCCTAGAGTTTTAATTTCCTTTTGGTACTCCCCCTGAAGTTCAGGCTCAGAGGAAAAATACATTGAGTCTTCATGAAAAATTACATCTAATGTAATAAACATTCGTTGGGTTGGAGGATGATAGCATCAGTACCCCTTTTGATAAGCAGCATATCCGAGAAAGACACATCACAGTGCTCGAGGAGACAACTTGTTTCTTATGGAGGTGTACAAAAGCTACACAACCAAAGTTGTGAGGAGATAAATTTGGGACGGCTGGAGCAACAACTGCTTCAGCAAGAGCCTGAGATGGTGTCTAGAAATTAATAGTGCTAGAGGGTACCTAGTTGATTAAATATGTTGCAGAGGTAAGTGCTTCTGCCCAATAGGATAATGGCATATGGGATTCTATAAACGAAGCATGGACAACCTCCAATAAGTGGCGGTTTTTTCTCTTAGCCACCCTGTTCTGCTGAGGTGTATTGGGACAAGTAGTTTGATGAATAGTTTTGTGTGCTTCCAGATACTGCTGAAGTTCATAACTCAAATATTCGCCTCCATTGTCACTGTGAAGAACTTGAACTTGTGCATTGTACTGAGTACAAACCAGTTTATAAAAAATTTGAAATAACAAATTCACTTCACTTTTAGACTTCATTAAGCACACCCAAGTCATCTTGGTACGGTTGTCAATAAAAGTAACAAACCAACGTGATCCACCAAAGGTAGTGAGTTTGGATGGACCCCAAACATCAGAATGTATGAACATAAAAGGAACTAGACTTGTATTCAAACTTAACGGAAACAAAGCATGATGGATTTTTGCAAATGTCACAACTGAAACTAGAAACATCAAATTTTGCAAATAAACTGTGAAATAATTTCATCAGGTAACCAAAGGATGCATACCCCAAACATCGATACCATAACCAGATTTCATATTTCTTCTTCTCCCACTCAGAGCCATCCACCATTAAATCTTGACGCAACTTGTCCGAACTCTTTGACACTAAGTCCAAGTAATACAACTTTCCTCGCCTAACACCACAACCAATCGTTTGCCTCATTTGGATTTCCTTAAACACACAAAAATCGGGCCAAAAAATTACAATACAAAGTAAGGTAGTGGTGATTTGGGAAACTGAAAACAAATTATAATACAAAGACGGAACAACTAAAACATAATTTAGATTTAAAGTATCAGTGAGAGGTCAATAACCTTCTCCAATAATTAGGGTCGAAGAGCCATTGGCAGTGGAAATTTTTTTTTGTGCGGATGGTTTAAGAGGTGAGACCTGTCTAGAATCAAACGTCATATGATCCGTAGCACCGGAATCAATTATCCATGCACTATTAAAAACAAGTGTAGAAATATTTAAAACCTACCAACATTACCTGCTGCTGCTGCTAATACCAAGATCTGACCAACAACACCATCCGCTGTCTTTGTTTTGACAATCGTAGCATTGGAGGTCCTCTTGGAATTCTTCTTCCATGAATCGTTGCTATGATCCCACCATTCTGGATACCCCACAAGTTCAAAGCAGTGGCTCTTGGTATGACCAGTTTGATTGCAATGAGTGCATTTGTAGGTGTATTTATCGGCACCATCAATTTTCTTAGGCTGGATTTGAGCACGGGTTCTTCACTTAGTGAAACTATGCCATAGCACGTTCGTTTGTGGCATATGAAACAATACCCCTATTTTCAAAAAATATTGGAAAATACCTCCAAAAATCATTTTTTTTAACCCCCTCCCAATATGCCTTCCCAATTTAAAAAAACCCCTATTTTCACTATATATTGCATGTATCCATTTTTACATTTACATTTTTTATACCCCTTTATATTTCTACCTAGTATATTGACCCTAGCAAAGAAAAATAGCAGTGGCCTTAAGAAATATCATGGGCAGTGTTGCTCAGAGAAGTTCAACCAAGGGCAATTAGCTCTACAACTGTGTCAGACACCTTAGGTGATGCAAAAACTGAGAATGTAAACATTATCCGATCCGGGTACTCTTCTCTGATTTTAGATATAATGCCCCAACCCTTATGGAGAAAAACAAAATTGATGTTTGTTTAAGTTTCAAGTTTGGGGTTAACTTCTTAGACAAGTAGGTCTAAAGCAGTTTGTTCTAAAAGTGTTTTTTAAAGTAATTGTCTGCTTAGGAAGAATCGATGGTTTGTATATATTTTTTTTATTCCAAATGAATATTAAGAAACATTTTTTCTTTGGAAAAAAGATTCCAATTTAGTAAACACAATTTTTAACCATCTTTTTTCAAAATAAAGTCCATATTTATCACACTAAATACACTTCCTTTCTTTCTTTGAATTAAAATTACCATTTGAATCTTCATATATAGTTTTCCTTGTCTTTGATTTCCTCTTATGTCACATAGATGAATCTCTATCTCCTTTCCTTATGCTTTGCTTCAAGAGGATGACAAAAAATGTCATCCTCATTTTAAATACTTCTTTTCTTATTTAAATTAAAATTGTCATTCTAAATCTTCATGCATGGTTTAGCCTTGTCTTTTATTTCCTCTCACACAAATCTCTATCTCCTCTCTTCTTCTATCACACAAATCTATATCTCCTTTCCTCTACTCTTCTATCGCATAGACAAATCTATGTCTCATTTCCTTATGCTATTCTACGAGAGGACGGTCAAAATTGTCTTAGAGTCCATTTGAGGGATGCTCCTACAAAAGTAGCCCTCCTAGTTCATCAAATGTCCAAGGGTCAGCTCTTCCTGATAGACTAGAGATTCTTAAAAGAAATTTGAAACAATGGGACAAATGATTAAGTATATAGAGATAAGATCCTTATTCTTTGGTTATGGTTTGACATCCACTAACTTAAGAACCAGTCCCTTAAATAATCATGGTTCCATTATAAGTCTTGTACAAGGATTTCAATAACATTCATATATCAAAGAATCCAACCATACTAGATAAATCCCAAATGCCTTATATGTCACAAATATGAGAAGAAGTTTGATTGTGATGGTCGAGGAGAACTTGCTAAGGGGCATCGACAGTCATGGCTCTTCCAACCCATTTAATTTCCATAATTGCTCCTTGGGGTTTAACGTCGACCAATCCAAGATGACCATCTTCCTATGGAAGGGACTAAAAAAAATTCCTTTGTCTCTATTTTTCACTTATCAGTGATCACTGCTCTGTGGCTTTGGAAAAAAAAGTCCAGGTACTACATGTTGGAAAATATCTAGGCACTAAATGGTACCCTTAACCAAAGTTTTGTTGAGTTCTGAAGTGAAATTTGAATCATCTATGAAGTGGTCACTAAACAGTTTCCCACCACCAACAGGTACTAGGGATATCTTGGATCTTCCCTAGTCACAAAACAGTTACCCACCCCTAGAAGATAATCGAAGGCATTTGCTACAATGACATAGAATTATGGAGGTAAGGGGCATCCTTTTAGAGTTATGGAGCTAAGGGGCATAAAGTGTGGAGTGGGAAAGAGATATTTGAAGAAGTATTGCTTGGAAAATTCTATCCTTAACATACACTCTGGTTGATGCATGTGAGAACAGGGTTCAAACTGCTCAAGTGAAGAAGTTTCCCAATCCTAGCCACTAAAGAATATTAAAAATGAAGTCTCATTCAATCATTTTATAAACCACGTCAAATTTAATGTTATTTTATTTATTATAAACGTCACTCTATTATTTAATAATGTTATTTTATTTATATAACGTCACTCTGTTATTTTATTTATTATAAAATTATTTTTATGTATTTGTGTACTTGGCATTTCCCCACAGTATCCAGATCCTAACATTTCAAAATCTGGCGAATCTTGTCCGGATCCATATCCATATGCTGGTAACATAGGCTAAGTGCAGTTAAGACCATCATCTACAAAAGTTTACAAATCAGAAAGGTTGACTTTTACCCTAACATTGTCCCATTGCCTTTTGTGATTATAAACGGAATTGAGACAAAAATATGCAATGCAGTTAAACATGCATAAAATTGCCCAAAATTTACCCAATACATTGAGAAAAATTATCACACCAACTACTTTCTGGACCTGGGAATTTATAAAGGACCTAGGGTTCACTTTCAAAGTGACTTGCTACACCTCTTGAAATATCAATCCTTGACGGTGACAACGCTTTCATTGCTATTTATTTTGGGGCCTCATCCATATGCAGGTCCTTCTACAGGCTTCAAGGACATGATGCAGCTTGTACAAGATAAAACCATCTAAGGGTTTTACTTCCAAAATACTTCGGTTCAATTTAAATACTTCAGATCAATATTCACATCTATCTGTTTTTTTATTTATTATAAGAATATTTTTATATATGTGTACTTGTCATTTCCCCATAGTTTTCGGATCCCAACATTTCAAAATCTGATGAATCTGTGTCCAGATCTGTATCCATATCCTGGTAACATAGGCTAATAGCAATTAAGACCATCATCTAATAAATTTTACAAATCAGGAAGGTTGACTTTTAAGTTTTACCCTAACATTTTCCCATTGCCTTCTGTGGTTATAAACTGAATTGAGACAAAAATATGCAATGCAATTAAACATGCATAAGTTGGCCCAAAATTTACCCAAGACATTGAAAAAAATTATCACACCAACTACATTCTGGACCTGGGAATTTATCAAGGACCTAGAGTTCACTTTCAAAGTGACTTGCTACACCTCTTGAATTATCAATCCTTGACAGCCACAACGCTTACACTGCTATTTCTTATGGGGCCTCATCCATATGCAGTTCCTTCTGCAGGCTTTAAGGACGTGATGTAGCTCGTGCAAGATAAAATGACCTAAGGGTTTTACTTCCAAACTAATTTGGTTCAATTTAATTATTTCAGATCAATATTCACATCATTCTTTGAAGGCATGTCAACTAATTGCCACGCTATGCCATAAGTCATTATCTGTTGTTACCGAGATATATAGTTAACTTCTGGACATGCTACTTTGTATTGACATCTTTTTCGAGCTCACATTTGTAATTAATTAGGAGATGTTGATTATCTAACTATGCAAAATACAGATATCAATAAAGAGATTCTGTGAAGAGTAGGTAATTACAGGATCTGATTACATTGAACCGATTGGCCAAAACTGTTGGTGGGAAATGATGGCCAGTTTATTCAAGTGTAGAAGCAATCCACGACTGTCTAGAATCACAAGGCTCCAACTGAGGACAATGCCTACCAGTTCATCAATTCAAAATTGTTATATATAATTCGTCATAGATCTTTGTTGATAATATTTACAGTTGATCATCCAGTCCTTGGTGAGCAAGAATATGAAGGAATGGAACGTGTATTTGTGTCTCCTAGACTAAACCATGTGAAGCATGAATAATCACGATTCACAGCTCTTAAACAGCATGTTTATGATTGTGAACCAGACTACTATTTCCTGGGAAGAAGGAAAGCAACAGAGATTCTAGCTGGAAGTCAAACAGAAGAAATGATTCATGCAAAATGCTTCTGTTGTAGGAAAGCGAGGACACACTATCTAGAATTGTAGAGTAAGGACTAGAAACCTACTTAAAAGGAACGCCTCTGATAAAAAGAGGAATACTTATGAATGAGGATAAGTGTGTGGCTACTGCTGACAGTAGTGTCTTTTTTCAAGGCAACAACATAAGCAGCCTGAAAAAACATTCTCTAACAGCCTCCAAGTGTTATGGAACATATGGGGGATCCTTAAACATCTTGCTTAGGTGAATTCATAGCCCTCGTCAGGTTATGAATTTCACTTTCATTAGTGAAAGAGATGGTAAAACATGTTGTACTAGCACATAAAAGTAGTTCCAGCATATGCCCAAGAAGGAAATTAAATGCAGTTCCGAGAATGATTCTTCATCAATAGTTTATTAAGAGCATACTTGCAGAGGGAGTGGACATTTCCATTAGAAGTTAGAATTTGGTTGTAGGGGAATATTAACAATGACAACAACGCATCCAACAATGTTCTAGTGGTCATTTTCCTGTAATGTAACTGCATGTGACGGTTCGTTTTAATCTCTTGGGATATAGTAATTGTCTCACTGGCCCAATTTCATGTGTAAATATGTATGATATCTACTATAATAAGAGGAATGTATCCTGAAAACAAATTAGGATTTACATTAGTGTGATTCCTCTGTGTTTTTAGCTTGTTTCTAAAAAGTAATGCTTCTGGATTGATCCTTGTTCAGAAAAAAACTTAATTTGAAACTACAACAATTTCTTAAGCAGAGTTGAGAATTGGGAAAGCTCAGGTTTCACTTGAAATGAGAAATTTAATAGCAATACATACCTGTAAATTATAGGTTAGCACAACATTGTTACTGATGTACCTGCCATACAACAAAAATGATAGCAATCAGTGTTTAGAAAGGCTGACAGATAAATACAATAACAACCTCTTCAGACAAATTCAATACATTATTGAAGTCTCATTCAATCATGTTATATGTTGATTGTAATCTATCAATACTTATCCAAAACTTGGAGCCTCAATATGCTCTCACAATCATATTCAGCTTGTAGCTTAATACCACTGGAAATTACATTTCCTATTGCAAACTCCATTAGGAAATGAAAACATAAACCGAGTAAATCAATTAATTAGCTCCTAATCAACTCAATAAACAATTATGAAAGAAAGTGAACTGCATCAAACTGCAAATAATGAATGTCTAGATCTAAGGATTTATGGCAGATGTTGCGACCGTCTACTCCTGGAAATTTTTTTACCTGGATTTACATAGCATTCGATTTGATACCCAAGACCCACTAGGGTTATCACAACTTTTTTTTAATTATCTTAGGATAACAGACATAGTGATATAAAGAGAATACATGCATCCCATGATGATCAACTTGTGACATCCTTTGAGGTCGAAAAACACAAATGTCTGTAATGGCATGCCAAAAGAAGCTACTTACTATTTCGTTCAAGTACTTTGGATCAAATAGTATCATCAATGCCAACATTGGAGCCTACCAAACACAATATGATTCTGCGGAAAATTCATGTCTCCTCATCATTTCTCTAATCTGTTCTCCTCTTGCGTGGACTATGACACCCCTTTTTTGTCCACCGAAAATACATTCAAGCTGCTCTGCATTCATCTGTATGTACATATGGATATATAAACATTAATCCGATTACTACATCTACATAGGGTTAATCCCATTAATAGCACAACAAAGCGGATGGCATAAACATAAGTGGATTTGGACGCTTACATTGAATGCATCCTCGAGAATCGCATCACTGAAGGCATTTGTTAGTGAAGAGTAGTGAACACGTCTGAGTGCGATGATCACCAGGGCATATTGCATATGATTGACATGTCTAATAACTACAGCGATGATAAAAAGCATCACACAATAGTCATTTTTAGACAAAACCAAATGCTTATGTCACTTCATTGCAGAAACCACAAATAAAGCACCAGGAAACCAAAATCAAAATGTCAATGTATACTTACTTGTACATGCGTTGCCCCTTTATTCTATTGTACCAACAATATTGAAGCTCAACACCTTTAGGCCTATCCATTGGTAGTAGTTAAGGCTATTTAGGCTACTTTGGGGACCAAAAGAGGATTGCCCACTGCTGCCATAGGAGAGGCCCAAAAAATAAGAGTTGTTGCAGTTGGGTAGAATAGATCGACCCCCATTCCTTCCAGCTTCTTGGATTCTAGAAAATGCTAGACTAGCTTCAGTGGACCCAGCAGTACTATGTGCAGAAAGATTGAAATAAGAGCTTGAATTAGTAGTAGGATTAAGGTCATTTTGATGGTGATACAAGGCAATTGGTAGGGCATTTGCAGAGGGTCTAGCAGACGTGGCTGGCTCATTTTGTGTGTTGAAGATGGGCTGTTCTGCAGCTATAGTTCTCTTGGCCCTCTTATTCTTTCTGCAACCCCCACCAATAGGTACAGTCCTCAGAGTTCCTCCTTTGGTCCAGTACCTTCTGCAGGTCTTGCAAAATGACAAGGTTGTGATAAACTATAGTTGTTGTAGTAGCAGAACTTGGTTTTGGTGGACTCGCATCTAGGGCTTATTCAGGTTGAGGTTTCAACCTTCTCTCAAGCAATGGACGTGAACATGAAAGCAGGTCTACACCACTTGTCCAAATCCCTCTTTCCTGCATCATGCCCTGGAGAACAAAACCAAACCCCAGAAGGATTATCAAATGGGCTCAAATTTAACAACAACACTAACATCAAATATCTATGAGCTAGAAGACACAAGAAAAACATATCACAGAACGAAAATTAGCACAATGTTTAAACAAATCTAATTGGAAACCAAAAAACCAGTTACCCTCTACAAGACTCAATAAAACCCTAAAAATGGAGATTTGAACAGGGTTGAGCATCATTGTTCTGTAAACCAAGTACTCTAAACTCACCTACTTCTCCACAGCCACACTAGTGCAAATTATGGTCAACAAGTACATCCTTATTTCCTTTCTAATGAATATTAGAAGTCCCTTCTTTATTTCCCGCCAACAGCACTTTCGGTCCTTTGAGTGGGATCAGTCGGCACGATCCATACATGGGAAAGTAATGAACAGAAAGATAGGAAACAACACGCAGGGATCAGGACGCAGAAGAGCACTAAAAGCCTTGGCAGGGACACCTTTGACCCATAGGATCTCCCACCCAACAGGCCCATCTCATGATTGCTATCGAGGCTATATGCTATAACAGTTTACATGGCTCAATAGTATATGAATAAGTGGCATGCCCCTTACCCTTATAATCGTAGTAAGTCATATATGAAAATTTGAAATCTATAAGCTGTCATTTCCTTGCCCTGGTTACACCTTCAGAATACCCCTCCAAGGAGTTCCATTTCGCTCTACTCCCCCCAATACCAGGGGGAACATCATCGTCAATCATAGCCACTGTGATGGTTCTTATGGAAGGGAAAAGAGCGCGTGCGTGCTGGCGGATCTTAAACTACTCCTGTCTCTGTACCCACCTATGCCTCTCCTTCCTTTGCCCTAAAAACTCTTAGCTCCGGGGGTGGATCCACAATTAAAGGCTCTGATTCTCTACTGAATCTACGCTTGGGAAATACCCCACCTCTTTTATTGGATTCCGGTAAGGAAATATTGGATTCTGGAACTAGGAACTAAGAACTAAGAACAAAGAACCTCCATTACTATAAACACCACAAAACAGCGTTATCAAAGGGATTCAAATAGCTTGAGTTCGAGTTCTTGTTCGTGTGATTCAAGAACTCAGGGGGACCTCTACTGCACTTATGCAGAGAAAGTTAGTGGAGACCGTCCACGACCTGAGCTCTACTCTCCCCTCCACAGCAAGCATTTCAAGTCAGAACACAGAAATTGCAGAGGAAAAGAACAAAAGAAATGATGGAGGCGGTTGGAATGGAACCCATGACCATTGAGCGGCAACAAAGACAGTGCGAGGAAGCCCCACGCAACAGCAAAGATAGTTCCAGGAATCCCCATTCAGACAAAATCATGAACAAAACTACAAGCAAAAACCAAATAAGCAATCATTCTGACATGTACATGTATATACTTGTGGCCAATCGGTGGAATCATGCAGATTTCAACAGGGCTGAGCATCATTGTTCTATAAAACAAGTATTCTAAACTCACCTACTTCTCCACAGCCACACTACTGCAAATTATGATCAACAAATACCAGACTTATAATCTCATATAAATACCACTTAGAACACAAAAATTGCAGAGGAAAAGAATAAAAGAAATGATGGAGGCGGCTGGGGTGGAACCCGTGACCGCGGCAGCAGCAAACACAGTGTGAGAGAAAACGCTATGCACTAGAGAAACTTAGCAGCATTGGCAGGGTGCACACAGGCTTATGGTGGAGCACTGGTGGTGGTGGTGAAGGGAGCGGGCATAAATTTGGAATAAAATAACCCTAAACATATTGGATATTTATATACTTAAAAAAAACCTTATTACCCCTAATATACCACCAATATATTGACTTTTAGTTTTTTAATTTTTAACCACCCCAATATGAATGGACATGATATCATATTGGTCTCTAGGTGACGCCCCCGTGGCTTTGAGAAGACCGGTTTTGATTAGACCGATTTCGAGTCACCATGGTTGAAGCTTCAGATTTTTCTGGTTCTCCATTCATCGTTCCGAGTCGAACAGATTCATGGTGGACCAAAGCATAACATGCTTCTCAAAATTTCACCATGGATTTGTTCGAATTCACCATCTAGTCCAATAAGAAAAATATGCACCCTTTGTCACTGAACTGATTTTCGGTAAGATTCAACATCATTCTCACTCTCCATAATAACCTTATCACGATGATCCAACTCACAAAAGATCTCAGTTAATTCTCCATAATACACCGAGAGTGTTCTTCCATTCAGTTTTGCAGAGAAGGCCCTTTGATTCAAGACAAACACCTGTAATTCATCTGCTCCATTATAAAAATATTTATAAAGAGCTTTCCAAATATCTCGAATGATGGGTAAGCGAATATATCGCTTCATGATTTCTGGGGACATAGACATCAACAGCCATCTCTTGAAATTTTGATTTTCTGCATACCATTTCTCATATCCATCATCCTTCTCAGTAGGTGGCTGTGAATTACCACGAATGAAAGAGAGTTTCTCCTTTTGAGAAATATGCATCTCCATGATTTGAGACTACAAATCATAGTTTGTTTCATCGAGTACAATCCCTGCATTGAACGACGAACCTTCAAATTGAATAATAATGTAGAATATTTGTTCCTAGATGTTTTAGAATATAAGACGGCCATGGTTCAATGGAGAGCAATAACGATTTAAGCTTCTTGGATCTGATACCAAGTTCAAAACACACTTCAAGAGAAATATAATTCTATTTTATTACAATGAACTGCACAGGTACATATACATCAATGGATCAATTTCCAGATCCTACAATCGAGTTGTCGATCCTACAGTCAAGCTGCAGATCCTAAAAGGATAGGAAACAGTCATCTACAAAATAGGAAAGAATCATAGAGAGAATAGGAAAGAATCAATAATAGTCATCTATAAGATGGGAAAGAATCAGTCCATATCGCAATATCGGTACCGAAGTGACTCCCTCTGCCTGCCTGTAGATAGATAAAGCCTACCTCCATGAATGTTCGAGTAACTTGCTCTGGATCATCATAGATAGGATACTGGGAAATATGAGATACTTAAACTCCCATGTTAGTTGAACTTACTAACATTACTATAGATGCCTCCTACTTGACAATTGCTTCTTGGCAGGTGACACTAACCCCCCTCTACATTTTGAATGCAATGGAAGAGGAGATGACCAAGAAATAAAAGAGAAAAAGAAAGGTGCAATCAAGTTACTTATTTAGTAGGGAATTTTAAATGAAAAGACATAAAGGCTTTTATTAGGAAATATCATCTATATTCAGGGGATAGAAGAGAGATAGGCATGCTTTAGGGTCTATTAAATAGATATCTTCACCTTCTCACTCAACTACTAGGCTTTCTTACTTACTCTTTTGGTTTAAGGCCTACTATGTGGGTAAGGAGTTATGCTCAGGTTTTAAAGAAGAAATTTTATCGACAAAAACAGAGTAATCGATCCACTATTTAAAGGATACCGACCTGCCGACCCGAAGGGTGAGGTTCACAGCCTCATGACTTGCCTTATCATTATGGGTGGAAAAAAAAGTATACATTGATCTACCTGCACCACTTCGTCCATACCTGTCTGCACCACGCCTTACCCGCACCATACCTCATGAATTTTCTTACCTTACTTTTTCCCCTCCTGTATAAGTCTATAGTTGTACCTCATATTCATGAATCCAAGTGGTATAGGTATAAAGGTCTATAGGTGGGCAGGTTATAAGAGTAAAACAACATAGTAAAGGGTTCATAGTCTAAGGTTTTAAGTGTTGACCCCCCCACCCAATAATAAAAAGGAACACTCTATTGTTTTGTTTATGGTGACTCATCAAGGATTTTTTATTATGTGGACCTTTAAAAAGCGGGGAAATTAGGGTGGCCTACCAAGATGGTAATTCTGATAGTTAAAACGCTTGTGCAAATTGGTCAATTTGAAGGTGAAAGCATGGCCGCTAGATCAAGGTGGATAGTTCAAACAATAAAAGAGTGAAGCCATAGAACGTGGATTGGGATAGTGTTCAGTGTACTACAATATCGGTTTGGTGGTTGCATATTCTAGGGCACATACACACCTTAGGTAGCTTGCTTACTTGAAAAATATGTTGCTACCAAGTTTATGATATATTTCCTGGTTTCCAAAAAGATGGACAAGTGGTTTAATGTAATGAGATGCTATAATCATGATGAGCCCCTGCCAATAAACTATAATAATCTCCTTAATTTTGGCAAGTTTGCCTTTATCTAAGTATAAATAAGTTGGTCAGACGCGTCCGTTGCCTATATATATTCACAGCACTTCCTGCTCTCGGTCTCCAATTTGATTATGCCACTTCGATGAGTTAAGAAGATCGACCAAATACACAGCGCCTTAGAGAGCACTCAGGTATGTTTTAGCATATAAGAAATATAAAGTATGCATGTCACTTTAGCGTATAAAATAGATCGTGTCACAAAGATGAGGAAGAGGCCTTAAGTAATGCACTAGTTTTTCTATGGTGGGAAATATTAGGCTATGATACCATGTAGAAGTAGAATTCTGCAGCTACACCAGTTGTAGCCATGCTATCAGCGAACGACAAGATCAAGCTAGTGAACAATTTGATTGATCTAATCTATATTTATATATTTCAGAGTTAGATCATGAATATATATTATCAAATGTGGAGGGACTTCTACCCATTTCAGCGAGGAAACTAGGAGGAAACTACGAGACTACTGGTTGGACCATTTCAAAGGAAACTGTCCTTCCAATGGAATATGATATCAGATGCTGGATATTTGGGGGGATAGACCTCTCTTTTGTGATTACCTTTATCATGCCTGTATACCTGGAATAAATGAAGTGGATACTTCTCATAGATACTATACAACGATGAAGTAAAAAGATTATTTTAGGGGTAACCCTGTTAAATATAATGTATGCATTTGATGTAAATGAAGGAGAAGCGGAAAGATATTACCAAGTTATCCAGAAAAAGGAGGTGAGAACCAATAAAGGGGGGATGGTTAGTAGATTACCAATTACCTACTCAGAGAGAGAACAATTGAACAAAGCCTTTGAATAGGAATGGATTCAAAGTACTGAATCAAATCTTCCACACTGCAAGCTAGTCATGCGAACAAAGTTGCTATGAGCTCAGGAGAGCACTGATTCTACTATATATGGATAATGGGTATTTTCGATCACGTGTGAAAGCACAAGATTCATGCAATAGTAAAAGTACTCCACCAATAGAGGATTCGAGGTATTGCAAATCCATGAGGTAATTAAAATGAGTACACTTTCCACCAAGTAGAAAACTAAGCAAGAGGGAGGGGAACCCACAGCTGGATTGAATCCTTATAATAAAAAGATGAAAGAAAATACCAAGGCTGCTTCACTTTAAGGAATGTGGGGCAGAGGAATCGACGAGGAATTAATAAAATGTAATGTCCTCTTCTACTTAGGCATTGAGGACCAACCTGCTAACCTATGCGATTCCTGTAGGTTTGAGTGGGTACTAACAGTCAAGGAATCAGCCGAAGAGTGATGCTATATATAGAAGATCTAGGGCATCAATATTATATCACCATTGGGTCGAAGAGGGCCACCAGAGGAAAATGCCACCTGCATGCATGACATCCGGGAATTATTTAATGATGCATGCACCCGATTAAGTCTCCATGTGCATGCATGCAAGTCAACTATAAATTAGAAGATAAAGTGACCTAATTACATCAAAAGTTAGGGTTTTCATAGTTGATAGTTATAAAGGAAAGATAAAGTGAATGGAGAAGTCACTTATGTGATTATTGATTTGTGGAGTCGAATTGGAGAGCTCGGTGAGCTAAGTTGGGGTTGAGCGCATGCTCAGCTAACTCGTGTATTTTAGTAATGAAATCTATCTTCCCTATTTCATCATCAGGTTACATTCAGTAGTTATTTCGAAAGGTTGATTATTCATCCAGCCGAAGAGTTCCACCATCACACCATGTCACCGTGGTCAAAGACCAAGCAATCCATTTTCCTATCTATAGGATTCATAACTTCCGCATGTTACTTCCATTCATCCCAGAGCACCTCCATTTTCCCCTGGAACAAGGACCATTCATCTTGAGTATCAAGCAAGTTATCATCAGTGCTCCCCTTTCTGGAGGCGCTATTCTACATGGGTGAATTGATTTGAGGAGGCATTCACGTTTTGGGCTAGTGTGCCTCTGTTTCTTTCACATGCTGCTTCCATCACCATCAGATAGGTATTATAACCCTAGTGCATATCATCTGGGCTTTCAATAACTACTTATTTATTATTCTGGAGCATATACAGTTTGAGAGGATGGTGCATTCACCTATGGAGGATGATTTGGTTTATCTCCCTATTCCTTCGGCAGAATCCTTACATGCTGGGATCATCCTCTTCACCATTAGCTGATATATATATTGGTATGTACATCCATTGATTTCTCCTATTTTATAGCATCTTAGTATTTTCCAAGGCACAGATCTGCATTCAATTGCATGCATGCAAAGACTGGGGTTTGCTTTCCTATTTTATTGAGGCATAAGTCTATTAGCCATCTATAGTACACACATAAAAATAAAAATACTAGTTTGGGATATTACAGTGGTATCATAGCTATTTTCCTTGCGAACTGTGGGCATGCAAAAATTGTAAATGAATTTAGGAGACCCATACAACATTACTCATAGGAGACAGAGGTATAGAGACAGAGAAGAGGAGTTAGAGGACATAGATTTGGGGAACAAAGAGTATCAGTTTGAAAAAGGAAAGAAAACAATGGCCGATGATGATAAAATAGCTTTCAATAGTCTCATATCAGCCATAAAAGAACTCACTATGGGGAAAAAAGAAATGATGAGCACCTTCAGGAAATTGACTAAGAAAAATGGGGCCACCCCACATAGTCCCTTATTTCCCAATAGTGATAGGGTATCCACCAGTATTAGTAGGGATCAATTACATACCGACATGCAGATCCATTCCCATATATACAAGCCTTTTTGATCTACCATGCCTCAATTCTTAGATAGTCTAGCTACAGTGCCTCTAGCACAAGCAAAACCAGAAGAACCCATGAGTGCCTATCTGAGAGAATATAGGGCTTTAGGAGAGGACTTCCATTTAGCCATGACCTTCACTGACTTCTGCCACTTTAAGAGTAAGAACAAACCCAAAGCTTACAATAGGCCATTCACCCAGAAATATGAGTTACAACGCACCATATGGAAACTGACTATCCCTACCTTTGAGGGCACCTAGGGTGGCCCAGCCATGAATTGGGTATAGAATTTGGATACATACTTCCAACTTAACCCCATGATTGAGACAGATTCCATTAAATTGGCTACTTTGCATTTGGAATGAGAAGCACATCAGTGGTGGTACCACAGTTTAGTGACACTGGGTCACAACACCATCACCTCATACACAGATTTTACATAGAGGCTCATTGAGCATTTTGATCGGAAGGATCTGGAGGTACACTTTAGGGAACTAGGATAGCTTAAGTAGACAGGTAGTGTAGATGCATTTATTTTTGAGTTTCAGAGGATAACAGTCATGGTCATAGATATATCAGAGAGCAGGTTGATTATAATGTTCACTGAGGCTCTCACTGAACCCTTACGGGGACGGGTCAAGTCTTATAGGCCCACCACGCTAGCAGATTCCATTAGATGGAATAGAGACTTGCAGGATGTAGTGCCCAAAAGTAGGTTTCCTCCCAGGACCAATTTTCCTATTAAAGATAAATAAAGGAAATCCTTCCAGAAAGAATGGTCCAAGAAAGAATGGATGGACAATGATACCCGACAGGACCTCAGAAGAAAAAAGTTATGTTTCACTTGCCAGGAACCTGTTGGAGACATTTACCACCATAAACACTCTTTTTGGTCAAATTGGCCTAGTTAAACCATTATCCTAAGTATAATTGAAATTAATTGACATCGGTGGAGCATTAATTGACATCATCCAGTCACACCCACGCCTACCTTCAGTCAAGGAGGCTAACTTAGCCTTCTCCTACATTCGGGGAGGCTAACTGGAGCACTTCGGGGGTGATCTGAGTGATATTAATGCACCTAATTGCTAACTAGTGGTTACAATCAGTTAAACAGCTTAGTGAAGGTGCCTCCATTCATTTAATTGATTATTTAATGATTAATTAATGAATTGGAGTCAACAGAGGCGCCTCCACCAACTTTTGATGTTCAGTTCAGCTTCACTTAACCTCATCGAGGTTCATTGAAGTCATTGAAGTGCTAGCACTTGATGGTTGGAGTGCTATGACACGTGTCTGATCTCTTTCAGTTGAGTCTCAATCATTTATTACACTCTGACTTTAGTTAGGGTTTAGGTGAGTCAATTAGGGTTTTGATCAGTAGTTAACTGAGTGTGAACCATGGCTTACAGTCAGTTAAGCTAGACTCACTCATTCAATTCGAATGACCTCCTTGAGGATTCGAGTTGCTCATTCATTCATGCTTGTAGCATGACATTGTAATTGTAATTATTCATTCTTTATGTGAATACAGAGCAGCTACTATTCCTATAGACCAATTACACCATTTCATGAGTTATTTGTTGATTAATCTTTGATGAGATTGATGATTTGTTCTTAGATCAATATACAAGATTAATATGGTATCATTAGAGGAAATTTGGGGTCTAAAATGGGCCTTATAAGAAAACGTGCCAAAATAAGTTTTTGTGAGTTGGAATTCAAGAACCAATAGAATTTCAATAAAATAAGTCAACCATAATGGTTGAATTGACATATTTGTCATTAAAAAAAACTACTTTTTTTGTTCGTATTTTCGATATATCTCATTGTGTTTTTACTCAAATTTCGATCAGGAGAGCTCGTTGGATGCGGAATTTGATTCCGCATCCAACGAGTACCCACACTGCATACTTTTGATGGACCCCTCTACCCCAAAAACAAGAAATACCTGAAAAAATGTGATGATGACATCATCATCACGTTTTTTCAGGTATTTCTTATTTTTGGGGTAGTGGAGTCCGTCAAAAGTATGCAGTGTGGGTACTCGTTGGATGCAGAATCAAATTCCACATCCAACGAGCTCTCCCGATTGAAATTTGAGTAAAAACACAGGGAGATATGTCAAAAATACGAACACAAAAAGTAGTTTTTTTCTTTCTTCCTCCAAAATTAATCAATATTATTTTATTATTTTAACTATTATTTTATTATTTTCCTTAGGAGGCCCATTTTAGACCCCAAAATTCCTCTAATGCAGAGCTCATGGTGGGACGAAGCTCTATCTCTCAAAAACAACCTTTCTGACAAATTTCTGCATGAAATTTGAGCAATAGCTCGAAAATCCAGCACTGCACCAGAAGCCAAGGCTTACCACTTAATACCCCAAGTAAAGAACTTGTTGATCAAGCTTGATTGATTGACTATGCTGGGTGTGATAAAATTCTAAAATGTGTAGGCTGTCCTACCTTACATTTCCCTTTCTATTTTGATTTTCAGGTTTCTACAAGTAAAGCATTTGCTCCAGTAGATCCAGATGGCCTCCTCAGTAGATCTCTTGACTCCATACAATTACCACTAATGGAAAGGTGATATGGAGATTCACCTGCACTCCAGAGTAATTTTTAGAGTCACCATGGACAATGAAGATGAGCCTGGATCTGCCATAGAAAAATCAAGATTCTTGAAGAAGGATGAAGCTTTCGGTTTCTTTTGCCTCTCTATTTCCCAAGACCTTCTCTTCCATCTTGCGGCATTGAAGACTCCGAAAGAAACATGGGACAAACTGGAGACTCTATATAGAAAGCATGATGACTTGAGGGTTGACCAGCTTGAAAATGAACTCATGTCTCTCCAACCCTCCAACTTCAAGACTCTGAATGATTTCTTCACAAAGTTCAAGCATACTATTTTACTCTTGAAGAAATGTAGTGTGGAGAAGGAGGATGATCAGATCATCCTTTCCATTCTCTCCAAACTTGGGGCTGATTATTCAGTTTTTGATTCTACATTCTGTGCGGGGAAACTCACAACCCCTAGATGGAAGATGCCTACACTCAATGCCTTTATTGAGTCCCTAACATGTGAACATGACAAGCTTGTCCAGATGGGGATCATCAGATCTTCCCATGACCAAGCCCTTCATGTCTTGGGGCCCAAAGATATGAAGGGTAAAGGAAAGCAGCAAAAGAACCCAAAAACTAAATTTGATGCTCCTAAACCTAGAGTTGAAAATCAGCAGCATGATGAGTCTTCTGGCTCAAGGAAGAATAAAGGAAAAGGGCACCATGGCAAGGAAAAAGTCAAGTGTTCTTGTTGTGGGAAGGGCTTCCATCCTGAACATGCTTGCATGAAGAAGAATCTTGATGAAGCTACCTCTCTCCTTAAAATAAATCACATCAATCTTTCGGAAAGATTTCGGAGGAGAGATCAGCAAGATCGAGAACCACAACATGAAAAAGGTCATGCCCTCATGGCAATCACTTCAAAGTCCAAAGCACTGTTGATTGAATCTGGAGCTTTGAAACACATGATGGCTGAAAAATAATCCTTTTCATCCTTGGATATCGGCAAATCCATGCCCATCCACATGGGAGATGACTCCATTGTCATTTCAGAAGGACAAGGTACTGTAGATCTTGAAAATGGTTTTTTCTCTAATGTTTTGTGTGTATTGTCTCTGGCATCAAATATCCTTAGTGTCTATCAGATGACACATATAGGAGTGCCTAAGAGAGTTTCTTTCAGCCAAAATGATGTTGCGATAATAGAAATTGCATCCAAGAAACTCATTGCTAAAGGCCTTGCAAACCATCATGCAAAACCCTATGAGTTCTCTCACTTTGTTGCGGATACAAAGCCCACCGCTCTGCTAAATCATGGAAATGAGGTTAGTATGTTGTGGCATGAGAGGTTTGGCCATCTTAATTTCAAATATTTGCAGCAATTACAAAAAAAATCCATGGTTGAAGGCCTCTTGGTCATCAAGGCAACCATAGGAATTTGCAAGGGTTGTGTGATTGGAAAACACCCTGAGCACAAGTTCGATCGAGGGAAGGCAAACCAAGCTACATGCATAGTGGGGCTGATACATTTTGATATCAGTGGTTTGATGCCTATCACATCCATTAATGGATCAAGGTATATCCTTACTTTTATTGATGATTTTTCAAGGTATACATGGGGTTTCTTTCTCAAAAAGAAATCAGAAGTACGTGAAAAATTGTTTGAATTGAAGGCCTTAATCGAAAATGCCTCTAGGATTAAGATCAAGATCTTGAGATCTGATAATGGAAGGGATTATGTCAGTAATGAGTTGCTTTACATATTCTCCCAAATTGGTATTCAGGTCCAACATTCAATTCCCTACACTCCATAGCAGAATGGAGTAGCGAAAAGGAAGAATCGATCTCTCAAGGAGATGACCACCTGTATGTTGGAATCCAAGAAGATTGCTGCAAATTTGTGGGCTGAGGCCATGCATGCTATAGCATACATTCAGAACAGGGTTCCACACTCATCCATGAAATGGAAGACCTTTTTCGAAGCATACTTCGGACACAAGCCGGATGTGTCGAACCTACGAGTGTTTGGGTCCACTGCATGGGCCCGGATTCCGCTTGATAAAAGAAGGGCTTTGCAACCACAAAGCATAGAATGTCTATTTATTGGGTATCCTAATGAATCTAAAGGGTTCAAGCTGCTGGATATCAATACCAAACAAATCATCATCAAGAGAAGTGTCAAGTTCGATGAGCCTCTTTAGGAGATGGAACTAGTGAAGGAGAAAACTGCTGAATTTCCTTCCTATTCTACTGAATATTTGGATGATGAAATTGGGGGTGATGACCCTGATTTGGATCCTTTGATTTCTGATATCAGTGTGCAGTAATAATCAGATGCTGAATCAGAACCTGAAGTGCAAAATCATCTTCCTACATGGGCCCGACAGACACTCTCCTCCGCAGGAGAAAACATTGGAAATCCAGATGATCCAAGGAGAACCCGGTCTGATTTCCAAAGAGCAGGTATTGTGCTCTCTTGTCCTGATAATTTGTTGTCCAAAAATTTCTATTTGATGATTATTTTAGATCCAAAATCCTACTACCATGATCGGAAGGATCCAAGATGGCAAGTTTCCATGGATGAAGAGATGAATTCTCTTCAGAAAAGCACTACTTGGGAGCTAGTTTCTCTTCCTCCGGGAAGGAAATTGGTTCAATGCAAGTGGGTGTTTCAGAGAAAGGTTGCTACTGATGGAAGCACCTACAAATATAATTCAAGGCTGGTAGAAAAAATTTTCTCTCAGGTCCAAGGAGTGGACTACCATGAGACCTTTGCACCAGTTGCAAAAATGGACTCCATCGGCATTGTTTTGGCAATTTCAGCATCCAAGCACTGGGAAGTGCATCACATGGATGTTAAGTCAGCCTTTTTGCATGGATATATTCATGAGTAGATATACATGAAGCATCCTGAGGGCTACATCACTGATCCATATTTGGTTTTCAAGCTAAAGAAGTCATTATATGAGTTAAAACAGGCCCCAAGAGAGTGGTATTCCAAGATAGATGCCTTTCTTCTCTCGCAAAACTTTCAGAGATGTAGATCAGATCCAAATGTATATTTACAGTAGTATGATGGTCATCTAATTATAATTTTTTTATATGTTGATGACTTACTGATCACAGGTAGCACAGTTGCCTCCATTTCAGCCATCAAAACTGCTCTCCACAATGCCTTTGAAATGAGTGATTTGGGGCTTCTAAAACAATTTTTGGGGCTCAAAATTAAGAAAAAATCTGATGGGATTATGGTCACTCAGGAAAAATACATTTCAGACCTGTTAGTCAAGTTTAACATGGCTGATTGTATGCTTGCACCATTCCCTTTCCTTTCAGGGATCAACCTTGAAGAAGGAAAAAACACACCTCCCATGGACTGCACTATTTATCGACAGCTGATTGGTAGCTTGTTGTACTTGACACATTTGTTGGGTAAAATTATTGCTACTTAATTTACCTTCAATTTAATTATCAACCAGGACATGTAAACTTTGAGTCACTACACCATGTGTGCAGGGAAAAATCGTTTCAAGCTCATGCCTAGGGTAATTTTGATTTGCTCACAAACAAAGAAGCAGAATGTAGTCTATGGAACTAACTAATCTATTGAATAATCAATACCAAAATTTGTTAATTCTAACCTAAGGAAAGGGAATCAGCTTGCTGAGCACTATTTTACAGTCCACAAATTTTTCAAATCCAATAAAATCTACAGCAATATCAAGCTATGCTAATTATTGATCTATTCTTTAGAACAAGAAACCAAGCAAGTAAATAGTTCATTAAAGGAAACCCTACTTTCAAACCTGCCTACAAAATGAATACTTTTTTATTAATCCTAATGGTCTTATACCTTTTTAACACTGCCTCTAAGACTGCACTCATCACCCATAAAGAATATTATGTTAAACATGATGGCTCTTCTTAACCCTAATTCATACAAACACTTATCATTCGCAAATAATTGCTAGAAATAAATTTGCATTTTTGCTAACTACAGACACAACTCCACTTGCATTCTATGTTCACAAAAATATATTGGAACTATTCAGACAAAACACATTTCACTCGCATTTATCTATCCTACGAGACTTATCTTCGAACCACAGGAAACAAATGCTATCAAATATTAATGATCTGTGCTTTATCTCTTTAATTTCATTCAAGATTCTGAAATAAGCAAAGCATAACTCCAATCCTCTATATAACCAGTTGGAAATGCTATCCTGAAAACCCTATAAACTCTATAAGCTTCTAAAACCTCTGTAAATTCTATATACTTCTAAATCCTCTGTGAATTCGGTAAATGCTGTAAGTTCTTTAAATTATTTAAAACAATACAAATCTTTGAAACACTCCACAACCTTGTAAACTCTGTGACCTAAAAGAATTCCGGACAAGAATTTTAACCATTCAATAATCAGTATAACTTCTGGAAATAAAAGAAATCTGGAAATCTAAATCCAACTCTCACTACTCTTCAAATCTCTACTCTACTAAATCGAACCTACAGACAAAGCTGAAAGTAACTATTTTATCCAAAGGTGTTGAGTAATGCAATCAAGCTTATCACACACATTTCAATGACATCGACTAGCTTAATGTAAGCATGTATTTCATTCCCAAATCACAAGTTGTTAAAACTATTGGCATACATCCATAAAAACAGTATCAAAATATACAGTATAACTTTACTTACAGAAGTAAAAAACAACGCTACACACAGATAACCAGAGTTGAAGGTGGGCCCTGCCTTCAACACCTATGAATCTGAAACTAAAGCTTTAGTAAAGTAAATGCAACTGTTGATCAATTAATAAAAAGTCAGAGTTTACAGTGTTTTCTCTTTGTCCTTTCCCTTAGCGTTTCAAAGTCATATTTATACTTGAACCACAAAATGAGTCGACCATTGAGCAAGGATCGACCCCATCCCAACAGATCTACACCTATCCCGATCAATAATGCATAACATAAATCAAAAGATTGGATTCGGATTTCTTGGAATCCATACATTACTAAAGATTGAGGGCAACGATTTCTTGAGCAAATGATAGCTACAAAATAGCACCGGGTAACTTTGGCATGCATCCTAGAAACGATTTGAAACCAAACGAGACATTATCTCTGGCAACAAAATCCCCCAAATTTCTGCATCATTCAACATATACTCCTTAAGTGTCGGGACAAGCATTGAATCGAACAACCAAAAAGGACCACTGCATGAAAAATAAAGGATTGTCAATTGACCAATCTTTGAGTAAAAACTAAAGTTTCATTTTATAAATTAAAACCCAACAAAATAATAAATAAAATAATGAAAAATATCAAAAATTCACCTGTTAGAGCACCTTGTAATGTTTCCCTTGAAAAGGCATATTCAAACACAAAACACAACTAGATAAAGTTGAATATACTTGATCTCATGGAACTTTGAACTAAAAATAAGGTGTTGAACAAGCAAAAACAGGAGGCCATCGTCTCCCCCAGACTGAAGACCTTGCATGTCCCAATGCAAGAAATTTTTTCCCCAGGCATACAAAATTGAAAGTCAAAATAGATTACCAAACTTTAGGTTAAATTCTAGAAACCGAAGCTAAAGTGTTAAACAACACTTGTACTTAAGGAGGAGATGGAGCTGTTTGTTGTTGTACACAGATCAATTTTTCAAGTTGTTTGTCCTTTTTCTTTAACTGATACCTGAGACTACGATTGGACCCAGTAATGTCATCAACTAAGGTTTGCAAAAATGCTACCTTAGATTTTAAAAATGCATTTTCTTGTTTGATAAATCGGTCCAATCTAACATAATCCTGTAATTGTTTGGTCAACTTAAAAAAAATTTGTCGAAAGTATTCGACTCCCTAAGCTGAAACATCTGACCGGTGAGATTTGGCAGACTTCAGACCATATTTTAAAGGTGATGCTAGCAATGAAGGTTCATTGACAAAACTCGGTATGGAGGAATGATGATGGGAGCCATGTGAATCAGAATTATCGTGGGCAAATGAAGAAGTGGATGAGGACAACTGAACATGTACAGGTGTCTTACCTTTGGACTCCCTCTTCTTCTCTTGAACAACCATACTACGGGTAAACCTACGAGTTGATGAAGCAGGAAAAATTCCACCATCATACTAACCTTTCCCCCTCCCAGACTGAGAGTTTACATGCTACCCTTTTGACCCCCAAGGCTTCTTGATATGGGATGGTCCTGCCTTCTTAGAGCTCTTGACTTCCTGTTCCTGAATATGACTGGTTTGACATTTAGAAGCATTAAGAGAGGATTCCTTATCAATAAGATCAGGGATAAGAGGCCTACTTGGATCATTACCCAGAGGTGATTTGAGATGGGAATTGGACAATTCATATATAAATTGTTCCCATGCTTGATTCTTTTTCTTCAACTCGGCTAAAACAATCATCTTGATAAGCCCATGATGATACAGGCTATGAGTAGGATTCTCTACGTTTTTCCTAACCTGTGAGGCCATCTTACCCAAACTTTTCCAGAAATAAAATGGAAAGTTAAGAAGCTTACCGAATTCAAAGTGAGCAAGCAAGCGAAAGTGACAGGCTTTGAAGGTAGAGAATCGACCCTCACACATAATGAGCTTGGTGATGATCACTAAAGAATTGAGAAATTCTTCTCTGACCCAAAGTTTGGAGAATCCTTTTTCACCTTTCACAACTAAGAATTCAGGTTTAAAGACATAGTCGTAGTCTTTGCGCGACAGCCTGAAGTTTTTAAACCAGCGATCCCCTGTGCGTGGAAGTCCTGTAGCCTGCACAATTGATTCCTCTGTAACTTGAAATTCCATTGATCCGACCTTAGCTGTGTGAAAATCAAACCCTAAGGAAAATTGCAAGGAGATGGAATCATCATGCCCTTGTAAATTGGTTAAGAAGGGATGCCACCCGGCGCTAATAAATAGCTCCTTGAAGGATGAAAACTCAGGCGTGGCCAATAACTGTCCATACTCAGTGGGTTCATGTCAATTAAGCATCGTGGAGACCAGGAAGAAGATGGGAAAATGAATTAACATGATGAGCACACAGTTAATTCGAAGGCAATTAAGAGACTTCATCAATTTTTCTCCCACTGGCGGAGATGAAAACCGGATATAACCCATTTAAAAAAACATAATAGCAAAGGGTGGCAATGACAATGGTGGACGTGCAAAGAAAATCATGGAAGACTAAGGCACGTACTGCCCACATTGCATTGTATTATGATGATATGGACACGTTTCGATCAACTCATAACCTTAAGACATCTTTAACCACGGCGTTCATGAATTTCAATTAGAGTATATTAATGACATAAAGTGCATTAAGAATGGAAAATTAATAATATAAAGTGAAATGTTTCCAAAGGTTAATGTCATTAATTATTTACGAAGGAAAGGTGGTGTATCGACTAGATGGATTATAAGGTTATTATGGTAGATCCCACAATTCATCAAACTTAAATTAAAAGCAAAAAACTTGGTTTATAACAGTTAAAAATTATCCCAGCGTTCATTACCTTCACCACTTAATATATCAGTTTCTCAGTTTCATTCCAGCACCTCATCCAGCACCTGATCCGGCACCTCATCCAATCTAGGACACAAAGGTATTTTCAAGCTGGAAAGGGTGAAAATGATTACCAGCATAGTAATGATATTAAAGAAAATAACTTTCTCCAAAATATAACACTTGTATGAGCTGAAAAGGCAATTAAAATTGCTTAAAAATTGTTTTACCCAACAAGCTCATGGCACAATTACCTTATTCCATGGTTGCTTCCTCATTTGGCCACATAGAAACAGATCTAAGTCATAAAACCACTCTTTATTAGCAATACAAAAACAGAATTAAATACAATCCATAGACTATCAATCTCACTCCTGTATTCAAAACTTCAACCATGAGCACAGACTTCTTTCTCTTTATTCATATAGAATTTTTTCCACCAAAATATGTGCCTTAAAAACACAAGACAAGAGGATTACTAAATGAGGCCAATGGTGTACTGGCCAACTTGACTCGGCTTCACACGAGATGGTTTGAGCGGTGAAAAGAAAAACAAATAATGAGGTTCACAGCTATGTTCATTGAATCAGTGAACGCCAGCACACTCTAGAGGCATAAACCTTTTCTTCTAGTAAGGATCAGGTAACAAAAACTTAGAGCATCTGAATATGATTATCAACTAGCTATTACAAATAGTTCCCATAGATTTTCATTTAACCCACACATGACTTCTCTTTAACATTTACATAGGTACATTGTTCACACAGACAAGTATAAATGGGGCTTTTAAAAGAGATATCAGAGTCAGAACCCACTGCCAGCGAGCCTGTTCAGTACTCCGGTGGGGTAACTGTAATATCTAAGAAGTTTCTTCCCCAGGAAGAATGCCCCATTGCCAATAGGCCTATTTAGTACCCTGATGGGTTTGTCTGTTTATACCACAGGTCGGTACCCGCTGCCGATGGACCTGTTCAGTATCTCGGCGGGTTAACCTCTTACACCCTTTTTTTATCAGAGGCCCTTGTCCCAATATCATCTTAAATATAAAGTTTATGATTTGCTTATGCATAGATGAGTGGGGGAGCAACTCTGAAAACCCTCTAGGAGTGGGATGGTATTAAAATTGGAAGAATGTTCTTGAAACATGCCTGTAAAGATTTGTCCAAATGAACAACTAACCCCTATAACTGTATGAAGTGAAAGACATGAAGTGGCTGGACAAAAAAATGTATATATATATATATATATATGTATTTAATATAATGGAAGCCAATAGATAATAATCAACAGACTGCTCAGTCCTGGAGACCATTCCCTATAATGGTGCTTGTCTGGATAATAACTCAATGTCCATAGTTGTTACTACTTAAAAAAAATTATCCTCATTCAATCTAGTGTGAAACCAAGTCAAATGGCACTAGTATCCCATGAGTTCATAAGTAAAAACCCCTTTTGAAGCTTAAATCACTAATGGAGGCAGTGCCAGGTAGATAGGTACTTGTATGAATAAAGAGGACAAGTCTGAAAAAAAAAACTGAGCAGAACACACTTTCATTTACTTGACACAAGCATTCTAGTTACCTAGTGAAACCAAAAATATTCAAAGTGTTTCTCAGAAATTAATTCAAATTAACACAGTCCTTGAAAATTCTTTGTAAAAGGAATCAATGGGCTGAAGTAGGAATAGTAACAGAAAGACTTCCCTTTTTGTTTAAAAAAGAATACCCTGAACCTACCCAAAGAGAGTACCTGCATCATTCAAAAGAACCTATTGATAACAAAACTCCTGTACATATATACAAAGAAACAATTTTATTGGATGTCACTGCAAGAAAGTAGGGGATGAAGAAGTCATTTCTTCACCTACCAGCTCTAGTTCGGATTGCTGACTCATAATATGAATGAACTCTTGCTTAGAAAGAGGATTATGATATATCTTTAACCGGTGTCCATTCATGACAAATGTAGCTCATTCTTCATCTATTGTCCTTACCTTGACAGAACCATTATAAAAAACAGTTACAATTTCATATGGTCCCATCCACCTAGTGGTAAGTTTGCCTTTGAAGTGTTTAAACCATGAGTCAAACAACAGGGCCCAATCACCTTCTTCAAAAGTTTTCTTCTTCAAAAACTTGTCATGCCATTTAGTCCTCTGATTCTGTATTAAAGTAGTTCGTTGGAAAGCATCTTGTCTAATTTCATCAAGCTCATTCAATTGCATCAACCTATGCTCCTAAGCTTCATCTAAATTCAGGCTCAATTGTGCAGCAGTACGAAAAGTCTTCACCTGAAATTCTATAGGGAGCAAAACCTATTTCCCATAAACAAGCTGATATGGGGTATGCCCTGTGGTGTTTCTCCACGTAGTTCTATAAGCCCACAATGCCTCTGGAAGCCTATCTGCCCAGTCCTTATGATGCATCTGCATAGTCTTGGTTAAAATGGCTTCTAACACTTTGTTTGTTGACTTCACCTGACCATTTACTTGGGGGTGGTAAGGAGAGGATTTATAGTGTTTAATCCCATATTGCTCTGTTCATGCTTTCATTGATTTAGAGACAAACTGTGCTCCATTGTCAGTTACGACTTCGCGAGGAATCCCAAAGTGAGTGAAAATTTCTTCATAAATAAACTCTATGACTGATTTCTCGGTGGCCCTTAATAGAGCTTTGGCCTCCACCCACTTAGTCACATAGTCAGTATAGAATAATATATATCTCTTATTTCGTGTCATTGGTGAGATTGGTCCAACAAAGTCCAATCCCCATTTTTCAAACGGTTCAATCTGTACCTGGGCTTGTAAAGGCATTTCATTAGCAACAGTGGGTCTTCCCATTCGTTGGCAACTGTCATAACCATATACATATTTTTCAGCATCTTTGAAAAGTGTGGGCTAGTAATACCCTTGATGTAACACCTTGTATGCTGTCTGCTTGTCTGAAAAATTCCCTCCACAGGGTCCATCATGACAGGCTTGAAGGATATCATACATGTCATCCTCCCTTACACATCTCCTGATAATCAAATCTGGACCAGTTTGAAAGAGGTCATCACCTACCCATGAATAATTGGCACTTTGCTGTATGATCCTTCGTTTTTTCATATGATGACAGATGACAAGGTATTTTTCCTGTGACCAAATAATAGGCTATATCTGCAAACCATGGTGTTTTAATAGAAACAACAAATAAATTTTCATTAGGAAAGGTATCATGTACAGGAACATTATCATCAGTATGAGTCAATCTTGAGAGGAAATCTGCAACCATATTTTCCTTCCCTGGTTTATCAATTATAGTAATGTTAAACTCCTGTAGAAAAAGAAGCCATCTAGTAATTCTGCCACTAGTTATAGGTTTATTCATCAGAAATTTAATAGCAGAGTGATCAGTGTGAACAAAAACATCATAGCCAGTAATATAATGCCGAAATTTATTGATGGCATGAACTACTGCTAGAAATTCTTTTTCAGTCACTGTATAATTTAGTTCTGCTAGTGTTAAACTTTTATTGATGAAATAAATAGCACAATAAGATTGATTTTATTTTTGTCCGAGCACTCCCCCTAGGGAAGTGTCCGAAGCATCAGTTTGTATATGAAAGTGCAAAGACCAGTTTGGCCCCTGCAGAACTGGTGTTGAAGACAATTCTATTTTTAAAGTGTCAAAGGCTTCCTGACAGTGTTGATCCCAACAAAAACCAATGTCTTTGGCTAATAACTTAAAAAGTGGAGCTTCTATCTTGGTAAAATTGGAAATAAACCTACGGTAATAACCTGCATGTCCCAAAAAACTTCTAACTTCCTTTTGTGTAGTTCGTGGAGATAAACCGGTAATGATTTCAATCTTTGCTGGGTCTACCTTGATACCTTCTGATGAGATGTGGTGCCCTAAAACAATTCCCTCAGTTAACATCATTTTACACTTTTCATGACTTAAGGCAAGATTTGTTTCTTGGCACCTAATTAAAACTTTCTCTAGGTTATCTAAGGCTTCTTTGAAATCATTACCATACACTGTGAAATCATCCATATATATTTCCACACAATCATGGACTAAGTCAGCCAGAATTCCTAACACTGCCCTTTGGAAGGTGGCATGGGCGTTACACAACCCAAATGGTAACACCTTGTAAGCATATGTTCCCCACAGTCAAATGAAAGTATTTTTTTCTTGGTCCTCTCGGACTATTCTAATTTGGTTATACCCACTGTATCCATCAAGAAAAGAAAAATACTGTTTTCTCAACAAAGTGTCCAAGACCTGATCTATGAAGGGAAGAGGGAAGTAGTCTCTGAGAGTTGCTTTGTTTAATTCCCGGAAATCTACACATATTCTCCACTTACCTCCCTTCTTTGGAACAATCACCAACGGAGATACCCATTTACTATCAGAGATGGGATAGATAAAATCTGCATCAAGCAATTTTTGTAACTCATCCTTCACAATATCTTTAAGAGCATGGTTCATTCTCCTCTGTGGTTACCTTACCGGTCTAATGTTTTCTTGAGTGTAAATATGATGGATACATGTGTCAGGGCGAATGCCTTTCATATCTGTATAAATCCAAGAAAATTCCCCAGACTGTGCTTTGAGTAACTTAACTAACTGGTTTTGTTGGTCTTGAGACAGATTTGCATTAATAAATAAAGACCTTCCAGGACTAATCTCCATTGGTATGGTTGAGGCTCCAACTTTCTCGTCTATAAATAAAACTACTGATGATGAGATGGTTGAAGGATGGTACAGTTCTTGAAAATATTCTGTGAAAACATGATCTAAGTCAGAGAAGGATTGGGGAAAATCAATACTAGTAGTGGCTGAGATAAATTGATCTAAGATATCATCTTCAGTCTGGTCTTCCAGCTCCCTAGTTTGACTGATGGATAGTAAGGGTTGTTCCACATCCTCATCTCCATAAGGACTCTCTAACCATAACATGTTTTCTGTTACAGGCTGCACTGGTGGATAAATGATAAGGTTCTGTAGAGAAGTACCATTTGATATAGTTAAAATACCCTCTCTACATCCTATAAAGGCATTGGCAGTTGCTAACCAGGGTATTCCTAGTATAACAGGATATTCCCCCATTGGGTGTTTGGTTTGGAGTACCAGGAAATCCACTGGATACTCCCAAGAAGCTACAGTGACAGTAATGTCATCTAATGCCCCTACAGGTTTAACTGTGCTCCTATCAGCCAACTCAAAAATGGTAGGAGTAGGTCTGAGGAGATTGTACAATTGAAGTTTCTGCATGGTGGTCATAGACATGACATTAATCGCAGCCCCCGGGTCAACTAGAGTGTTTCCTATTGAAATTTCATTAATACAAATGGTCACAACTGGGTTCCCAGGATTTTCAAACTTCGGAAGTAAGGGATGGTCTGAAATATAGTCAGACAGCTAGCCTATAACGTGTATTGTGGGTGGATCTTTTTGTTTTCGACCAGGTTTCTTCAAGCATAATTCCCTTACCATATTTGAATAGATAGGAATGTCTCTAATGGCCTGGAGTAACAGAATTCAAATACAAACATTTTTTAACTCGTTCTCCAAATCAAATTGCGAACGAACCACAGGTTTCTCTATTAATAACCTCTCTGGGTACGGAGGGTTTTTATTCAATTGTGGCTGAGCAGATGATTGGGAACTTCGAGTTCCAAGCACTTGAGTGTTTTCTAAGGCAACCTGCACTTCTTCTTCCTCTTGAATTTCTTTTTCAGAAATTTCTTCTCCAGACTCTTCTTGAATAATCACTGCTAGAGGAGTTTTATTTAATGTTTTCCCAGACCTTAATTGTATTTCCTGTATAGGAGCTGAATGGATCACATAAGCTGGGGCCATTTGTATTTCAACATTATGAAGAGGCTGGGATGGTTTGTTATTAGGGTTTGGGATAGGTTGAGCTAGCAACAACGTGGGTCGAGGAGGGTTTGGATTTTGATACTATTGTGGAACTGGGGGTATAGGAGGAAGTGCAGGTGGTGTAAAACTAGGTAATAACTGTTGCATATTTGGGGGCATTGGACAGTAACTAGGAGGAGTATGCAATGGAGCTTTTGGCTATGGTCCTCCATAGGACTGTCCTCGCCAGCCTTGCTTCCATGGTTGGGTTTGAGTAGGCTGAGAAGGCCAATTCTGCCACATTTGTGGACTCCATGGCTGCTGAGATTGCTGCATGGGATAGTAATATGTAGGATTTGGAAAAACAGGCTCTTGGTACATGTTTTGGGGTCTAGGCTTCCAGGGATTTTTTGATGCATATGATGGATCCATAGGTTCAGTATTAAGCTTGTAAAGAGATTGCCATTCTGGTAATGAAGGGAAATTGTTAGTGAGGTGTTTATCAGAACAAAGAGCATAGAATGAAATAATATTAAGGGGACACTCCTTCAAAGGGTGTCTTTTTCTGCATTTAGGACAGAATATGTGTAGTGCTGCTATGTCCTCTTCTTCTTGCCGTTTTTTTGTTTTCAATGCATCAAATTGGGAACTCAAGGTGCCTAAAATATTAGTTTTGAAGTTTTCCAACAAGTTCCCCAATTCAGTTCTTGTGACTCCACCAGTTCCTACTGTCTTAGAAATGCGGAAAGGACCTTCCCTCGTGCTTCTTCCAGCCTTGTCTCTACTTCTAGAATATTTTCTACATAATTCAGTAATTTCCTCAAAGGATTTATGAGACACATCACCTAATGCCATGAGGTTGAGGATTTCCACATACTCCTCTAGAATCCCTTTTAGAAAAATATTTCTGACCGCATCTTCTTGTAGAGCATTATACTTAGACTTCTATAATACAAAGCTAAAGCATTCCAGAAAATCCTCAAGACTCTCTTCTTCATGCTGTTGCATTTTAAAGATATCATTTTGAGAGTCTCTAGGTCCACAGTAGTCTCGGTATTTTTTAAGGAAAGCACTCTTCATCTCATCCCAACTTCGAATGGTGGATTCCCCCAGACCCATAAACCATCTAAGTGCAGAATCTTTAAGGTTGGTCGGAAACAGTTTTAACTTTTGTGCATCATGTAGATAATTATAAATCCTACACAGGATGTCCAACTCAAATACAAAGGTATCCAGATCTTCAGTACTTTTCCCGTAAAAGGTAGGTAATGAAGATGCTAGGATATTTTTCATATTGACATCACGTGCAAGATCCAAAATGGGGAAGCCAAAAGTTGTTTCAGTTAGTCCTTCGTGTTCTCCCTCCCCTTCCATATGGTGTCTGGTTTCCTGATCGCTCATAACAAGAGGATTCCTAAACCAATTGACACCTAACCTATCTCTTCTTGGGGATGGGATGAAATCCCAACGTTCTGGCCTAGGCTGATGTTGAAAAGGTGAATTTGTGGTAGATTCCTCTTGAGAAACCACCAAATTCTGAGTATGTCCAAAAAGGGAATTCACTCTTTCTATGTTCAATGTGTCAACCAAATTGGAATCTTCCTTTGTTGGTGAATCTTGTAGGGTCTGTGGAATCTCCACTAAGTGTAACTGTTCACTGAGTGTAACCTCAGTTCCCTCTGGTCTGGTCCCTAATTCCATGGATTTTTGGGTGTTGTTGCTTTCTATATCTTTTCCGGTATTCCTATCCCTAGGGTTAGTGAGGGGTGGGGTTTTATTTCCAAAAAGATCAGAATGAATTTTAATGTATCTACCCTTACTATCTATGGGTCTCATCAAAAAAATTACTGTAAATAACAATACTTCTAATCAAATAAATTAAAATACCTATGCTACAGATGGGTTTGAAGGAACCTGTTATAACAAATGCGCAGGTTCTTACCTCTCGTCTTACCACCCCTTCTCCTCCAATCTGCAAAGGCTAATCATACCAAAAGGAAACAATCAACAAATCAATAGAAAACAAAACTAATAAAAAATGTCTAAATAGATTTACGTATCTACTTCTGCTATCTTTAGATTTTGTCAAAAATTAACTCTAAGTAACAAAACGAAACAATCACACACCTCTGATACAGGTGGTTTTGAAGGAACTTGTTATAACAGATGCACAGGTTCTTACCTCTCGTCTTACCACCCCTTCTCCTCCAATCTGCAACAAGTAGTCACACCTAAAAATGCTGAGAAAAAAAATGAGCAAGATATCAGCTTACCTTGGAGCAACTCCCCGGCAACGGCGCCAAAATGTTGGAGAAAATTATTGCTACTTAATTTACCTTCAATTTAATTATCAACCAGGACACGTAAACTTTGAGTCACTACACCATGTGTGCAGGGCAAAATGGTTTCAAGCTCATGCCTAGGGTAATTTTGATTTGCTCACAGACAAAGAAACAAAATGTAGTCTATGGAACTAACTACTCTATTGAATAATCAATACCAAAAGTTGTTATGTCTAACCTAAGGAAAGAGAATCAGCTTGTTGAGCACTGTTTTACAGTCCACAAATTTGTCAAATCTAATAAAATCTACATCAATCTCAAACTATGCTAATTATTGATCTATTCTTTAGAACAAGCAACCAAGCGAGTAAATAGTTCATTAAAGGAAACCCTACTTTCAAACCTGCCTACACAATGAATATTTTTTTATCAATCCTAATGGTCTTATACCTTTTTAACAATGCCTCTAAGACTGCACTCATCACCCATAAAGAATCTTATGCTAAACATGATGGCTCTTCTTAACCCTAATTCATACAAACACTTATCATTCACAAATAATTACTAGAAATAAATTTGCATTTTTGCTAACTATAGACACAACTCCACTTGCATTCTATGTTCACAAAAATATATTGGAACTATTCAGACAAAACACATTTCACTCTCATTTATCTATCCTACGAGACTTATGTTTGAACCACAGGAAACAAACACTGTCAAATATTAATGAACTGTGCTTCTTCTCTTTAATTTCATTCAAGATTCTGAAATAAGCAAAGCATAACTCCAATCCTCTATATAACCAGTTGGAAATGCTATCCTGAAAACCCTATAAACTCTATAAGCTTCTAAAACCTCTGTAAATTCTATATACTTCTAAATCCTCTGTGAATTCGGTAAATGCTGCAAGTTCTTTAAATTATTTAAAACAATACAAATCTTTGAAACACTCCACAACCTTGTAAACTCTGTGACCTAAAAGAATTCCGGACAAGAATTTTAACCATTCAATAATCAGTATCACTTCTGGAAATAAAAGAAATCTGGAAATCTAAATCCAACTCTCACTACTCTTCAAATCTCTACTCTACTAAATCGAACCTACAGACAAAGTTGAAAGTAACTATTTTATCCAAAGGTGTTGAGCAATGCAATCAAGCTTATCACACACATTTCAATGACATCGACTAGCTTAATGTAAGCATGTATTTCATTCCCAAATCATAAGTTGTTAAAACTATTGGCATACATTCATAAAAACAGTATCAAAATATACAGTATAACTTTACTTACAGCAGTAAAAAACAACGCTACACATAGATAACCAGAGTTGAAGGTGGGCCCTGCCTTCAACACCTATGAATCTGAAACTAAAGCTTTAGGAAAGTAAATGCAACTGTTGATCAATAAATAAAAAGTCAGAGTTTACAGTGTTTTCTCTTTGTCCTTGCCCTTAGGGTTTCAAAGTCATATTTATACTTGAACCACAAAATGAGTCAACCATTGAGCAAGGATCGACCCCATCCCAACAGATCTACACCTATCCTGATCAATAATGCATAACATAAATCAAAAGATTGGATTCGTATTTCTTGGAATCCATACATTACTGAAGATTGAGGGCAACGATTTCTTGAGCAAATGACAGCTACAAAACAACATCGGGTAACTTCACACGCATCCTGGAAACGATTTGAAACCAAAAGAGACATTATCTCTGGCAACAAAATCCCCCAAATTTCTGCATCAGTCAACATATACTCCTTAAGTGTCGGGACAAGCGTTGAATCGAACAACCAAAAAGGACCACTGCGTGAAAAATAAAGGCTTGTCAATTGACCAATCTTTGAGTAAAAACTAAAGTTTCATTTTATAAATGAAAACCCAACAAAATAATAAATAAAATAATGAAAAATATCAAAAATTCACCTGTTAGAGCACCTTGTAATGTTTCCCTTAAAAAGGCATATTCAAACACAAAACACAACTAGATAAAGTTGAATATACTTGATCTCATGGAACTTTGAACTAAAAATAAGGTGCTGAACAAGCAAAAACAGGAGGCCATCAACATTCTCGGCCTGATATTTGTTATGTCGTGAATATTGTATCAAGATACATGTAGCAGCCTCATGATCTTCATTGGAAGGCAGCCAAGAGGATCCTCCAGTATATTCAGGAAACCAGGACCTACGACATTCACTATGCTGCAGACTTCGAGCTAGAGCTAGTTGGATACACAGATTCCGATTGGGAGGGTAATTCTATTGATTGGATGTCTACTTCCAGATATGTATTCATGTTTGGTGGTGGCCCCATTTTCTGCTCAAGCAAAAAGCAGGCTTCCATAGCACTATCTTCAACAGAGGCCGAGTATCGAGGAGTGGTGAATGCTTGAATCCAATCAGTTTGGTTGCAAGGCATTCTTTCAGAGTTTGATCTTGGTAGTACTTTGTCCATTGTCCTCTTTTGTGACAATCAAAGTGCTATTAAGATTTCCACAGATCCAGTTACCAGGCAGAGGACCAAGCATGTAGAGATCCACATGCACTATATCAGGGAGCTGGTGCATGACAGGACCATCATTCTGCAATACTTCTCGATTGATGAGCAGATTGCAGACATCTTCACCAAGAGATTTTTAGAAAAGAAGTTCACTTACCTCCGTTCACTATTGGGGGTGAGTTCATCAGGGTGGTTCAGACTGATTTCAGTGTTCATCTTGAGGGGGGGGGTTTCCCACTGGGTTTTCCCTCTTTTCCTCACTTAGTTTGTTTTGAGCATTGTTTCGGTTTCAACATTGTATAAGGTGACCTATGGCCTTAGTTGCTGGGGCCCTAGCATTTTTATGCATTTATGTTTTTTGACTCTTCTTGAGTATAACTTAAAGGGGGGTGTTGGAGACATTTACCACCATATACACTCTTTTTGGTCAAATTGGCATAGTTACACCACTATCCTAAGTATAATTGACATTAATTGACATCAGTGGAGCATTAATTGACATCATCTAGTCACACCCATGCCTACCTTCAGTTAAGGAGGCCAACTTAGCCTTCTCCTACATTCGGGGAGGCTAACTGGAGCAGTCCAGGGGTGATCTGAGTGATATTAATGCACCTAATTGCTAACTGGTGGTTACAATCAGTTAAACAACTCAATGAAGGCGCCTCCATTCATTTAATTGATCATTTAATGATTAATTAATGAACTGGAGTCAATAGGGGTACCTCCACCAACTTCTAATGTTCAGTTCAACTTCAGTTAACCTCATCGGGGTTCATTCAAGTCATTGAAGCACTAGCACTTGATGGTTGGCTTGCTATGACATGTGTCTAATCTTTCAGTTGAGACTCAGTCATTTATTACACTCTGACTTTAGTTAGGGTTTAGGTGAGTCAATTAGGGTTTTGATCAGTGGTTAACTGAGTGTGAACCATGGCTTATAGTCAGTTAAGCTAAACTCATTCATTCAATTCGAATGGCATCCTTGAGGATTCGAATTGCTCATTCATTCATGCTTGTAGCATGACATTGTAATTGTAATTATTCATTCTTTATGTGAATACAGAGCTACTACTATTCCTGTAGACCGATTACACCATTTCATGAGTTATTTGTTGATTAATCTTTGATGAGATTGATGATTTGTTCCTAGACCAATATATAAGATTAATAGAACCATGGATACCAGGTCAAAGATGTTCAGAAAAAGGAAAGACATACTACATAGAGGCTTATTCTGACAGTGAGGAGGATGAGGATTACCAGGATTAGGAGCAGGGAGAGACAATAGAGACAGTTGCTGAGGGACAGGCCTTAGGAGGTACCATTGCTACCATGACAGGGGTTCCTAGATTCCACACTCTTCGAATCAGAGGTACCGTACAGGGAAACAGAGTGGGAGTACTGATAGATGGTGGGGAATCCCACAACTTTATTGATGATGCATGGGTTAAAAAGAGAGACATTCAAACTGAGAGCTTTGATGGGTTTTCGGTAGCAGCAGCAGGTCACGCCATGGAGTGTAGTCATCGGATTCCTAAATTAAAGGTAACGCTTGGGAATTATACACTGATAGAGACATTCTATGTGGTAGATGTACCTGACATGAATGTGGTAATAGGATTTCAGTGGCTGTATTCCATAGGGAAGTATTCCACAAATTACTAGACAATGGAGATGGAGTTTATAGGAGTAGAAGGACATAAGGTAGTATTGAGAGGGATGAATACCTATCCTCCCACAGTAATGACATCACACAGGATGGAGGCGGTACTCGTGTAGGGAGATATTGAGTGGGTTGTAGAGTATATGGTTACCTTCAAAAAGCCACCAGATGAGGTCACACAACATCCAGCAGATATAGAGGCCTTACTGCAGAAGCACAAAGCAGTGTTCGAGGACCTTCCAGTAGGTTGACCTCCAGATAGGGGATTTGAGCACATTATTGAGTTAGAGGAGGGGACCCAAGCAATTATCACCACTCCTTACAGACATCCCAAGAGGTATAAATATGAGATAGATAGCACCATCAAGGAACTACTCAAGTTGGGGTACATCAAACCTAGCTCCAGTCCCTTTGCATCTTCAATAGTGCTAGTGAAGAAAAAAATGGAACCTTACGAATGTCCATTGATTACAGAGCACTCAATAAGAAGACCATAAAGAACAGGTATCCCATCCCTAGGATTGATGAGTTGGTGGATGACCTACAAGGGGAAAATTACTTTTCCAAAATTGATCTCCACTCAGGTTACCATCAGATTCAGGTCAGGGAACATGATGTTCAAAAGACCACTTTCTGTTGCCACTATGGACATTATGAGTTTCTAGTGATGCCATTTGGGCTCACTAATGCACCAGCTACTTTCCAGTCATGCGTGAACCATATCTTCAGGACGCAGTTACGTAAATATATTCTGGTATTCTTCGACGACATATTGATATACAGTCGAACTTAGGAAGAACATTTAAGACATCTTGATGAAGTACTTGGTATTCTACATGAGCAGTCACTATATGCCAAAATGTCCAAGTATGAGTTCAGCATATAGGAGATGTTGTACTTAGGACATGTGATAGGGGCCAATGGAGTCTAGGTGCACTTAGAGAAGATTTGAGCAATTTTGGATTGGCCTACACCTAAAAATGTGACAGAATTGAGGGGATTTTTGGGCCTTTACACCTACTATAGGAGGTATGTTAGTGGATTCGCACAGATGACCACACCCCTCACAGATCTTACCAAGAAGGAGGCATTCAGTTGGTCAGAGGCAGCACAACAAACATTTGAGAAAATGAAGGAGGTAATGAGTTCATGCCCAGTATTAGCTTTACCAGACTTTTCTCAATCCTTTGTGTTAGAATGTGATGCTTCAGGAGAGGGAATTGGGGCAGTTTTGATGCAGAACAACCACCCCATTGCATTCGAGAGAATGAAGCTGAAAGACTATGAGCGTCACTATTCGATATATGAAAAAGAGATGTTAGCTATCCTCCATGTGCTAACCAAGTTTAGGCAGTACTTTGTGGGTGCCAGGTTCAAGGTTAATACATATCACAATAGCTTGAAATACTTCCTAGAGCAGAAAGAGCTAAACAAGAAACAACAAAAATGGGCAAGCAAAATTCAGGCCTATGACTTCGAGATTGAGTACGTAAAGGGAAAGAACAATGTAGTGGCAGATGCACTTTCTAGACGAGCAACTGCTTTATCCCTTATGAGCATCTCATCAGATTGGAGGTCTCATCTTTTGGTTGAGTACCCCAAAGATAAGTTTGCTTGCGAGCTATTGGATGGACAGATTCATGATGACAGGTACAGGGTCATTGATGACATTATATAATAAAAAATAGAATCTTCTTGGTTCCTGAGTCTCAACTCAAGAATAAAATTTTATAGGCATCGCATGATTCACCATTAGTAGGGCATCATGGGTTTCTCAAGACCTATAGACAGATTAGAGAAAGGTTCTCATGGAAGGGCTTCAAGAAAGATGTAATACAACATGTGTGGGAGTGCAACTTTTGCCAACAAAACAAAATAGGGCACACCCACCCGGATGGTTTACTACATCCCTTACTTATTCTTGAGTAGAAATGAGAGAGCATCTCTATGGACTTCATTACGGGGTTACCCACGGTTCAAGGAAGAGACTGCTTGTACATGGTAGTGGACAATTTGACCAAGTTTGCTCACTTTATTGCCATATCATCAAAATATTCAGCAGCATAGGTTGTGGGGACCGAGTTAGCCATGAGCACAAGTTATCATCCGCAGAGTGACGGGAAGATAGAGATTGTCAACAAGTGGATTGAGAGATACTTGAGAAATTACGTATCAGGTCAGCATAGGACATGGATAAAATGGTTACACTTGGGTGAAAATTGTTACAACACCAGCTACCATATGACCATTGGGATGACCCCTTTCCGAGTCCTGTATGGGTATGATGCTTCCACTTTCGCAAACCGGATATTCGACTATAGTAGGGCCCCTAAGGCGAAAGAGTGGATTCAAGAGGGTCAAGATATCCTCAAGATACTTAGGGAGAACATACAGGCTGCTCAGAATCAACAGAAGATATATGCGGACAAGCACAGAGTTGAGCGCATTTTTGAGGTGGGAGACTTCGTTTATTTATGCCTCCAGCCTTACCGACAGTCATCTCTTAAAAAGAAAGGAGTAGAAAAAATCCAACCTCATTTCTATGGTCCATACAAGATAATTCAAAAGGTCAGAGAGGTAGCATATGAGCTAGAACTACCCCTAGAGAGCAAGATTCACAATGTATTTCATGTCTCCAATCTCAAGAAGGTGGTTGGTCAACAGATTGTTACATCTTCCGAGTTACCTCTGCTTGATGACAAGGGGCAATTGGTTCTAATTTCGGAGCACATCCTAGAGGTGCGAGAGTGGAAACTGAGGAATAGAATCATTAGAGATTACATGGTTCAATGGAAAGATCTGCCTATAGAGGAGGCCACTTGGGAGGCAGAATAGGTATTACAACACCCAACTTTATAGTTGCTTGACGAAAAGCAAATTCAAGTGGAGAGGACTATAATGTCCTCTTCTACTTAGGCATTGAGGACCAACCCGCTAACCTATGTGATTCCTGTAGGTTTGAGCGGGTACTGACAGTCAAGGAATCAGCCGAAGACTGATTCCATATATAGAAGATCTAGGGAATCAATATTATATCACCATTAGGTCGAAGAGGGACACTCGAGCCAAAGGCCATCTGCATGCATGACATATGGGAATTATTTAATGATGCATGCACCCGATTAAGTCTCTATGCGCATGCATGCAAGTCAACTACAAATTAGAATATAAAGTGACCTAATTAGGTCAAAAGTTAGGATTTTTCGCAGTTGAAAGTAATAAAAGAAAGATAAAGTGAATGGAGAAGTCACTTATGTGATTATTGATTTGTGGATTCGAATTGGACAGCTCAACGAGCTAAGTTGGGGTTGAGCGCATGCTGAACTAACTGGTGTATTTCAACAACGAAATCTATCTTCCCTAGTTCATCATCAGGTTGGATCATCCAGGTTCAGCACTAGTTCATTATCAAGTTACAGTCAACAGTTATTTCGGGAGGTTGATTATTCATCCAACTGGACAGTTCCACCATCACACCGTGTCACTGTGGTCAGGGACCATGCAATCTGTTTTCCTATCTACAGGGTTCAGAACTTCCACATGTTACTGCCATTCATCCCAGAGCACCTCCATTACCCTTCCCCTAGAAGAAGGACTGTTCAGCTTGAGTATCAAGCGAGTTATCATCAGTGCTCCCCTTTCTGGAGGCGCTATTCTGCATGGGTGAATTGATTTGAGGAGGCATTCACGTTTTGGGCTAGTGTGCCTCTGTTTTTTTCGCATGCTACTTCCATCATCATTAGAGGGGTATTATAACCCTAGTGCATATCATCTGGGATTTCAACAGCTGCGTATTTATTATTCTGGAGCATATGCAGTTTGAGAGGAGGGCGCATTCACCTGTGGAGGACGATTTGGTTTATCTCCCTATTCCTCCAGCAAAATCCTTGCATGTTGGAATCATCCTCTTCACCATTAGCTGATCTATATACTGGTATGTACATGCATTGATTTCTCCTATTTTATAGCATCTCAGTATTTTCTAGGGCACAGATCTGCATTCAACTGCATGTATGGAAAGATCGGGGTTTGCTTTCCTATTTTATTGAGGCATAAGTCTTTTATCCATCTACAGTATACACATAAAAAGAAAAATACCAGTTTGGGATATTACATAAAACATGAATATATAAAACTACAAGGGCTTCACAGGTTAAGCACTTTCCCTTATTTTCACAATAAATTAAAATCTCAATTCCTGTAATCCCCAGCTTGTGCGATTCATTGATGAGCCGAGGAAGTACTTGTTCGTTCTATGGTACGGTTCTTCGCTCGGTATGGTATGATTTAATAAGAAAGCGCTATTGACAGATATTGCAAGTCTTACTCTCTTTCCCTGGGTAGGATTATATATCCCCTATGGGTTATTCCTCTTCTTGAAAAATATTTGTTCGGTATGTATAGTACGGTTGGCTTGGTATATTTAATATGGTATGGTTCGTTCAGTATTGGTAGTAGTATTGAAGTCTGCTTGTTGGCATTGATGGGAGTTAATATGAAAGTAATAAAGATTTAACATTGGGTATATTCTCTGAGTGTATTCTTTGCTAAACTAAGCGAACTATCTAACTAAAAGATATAAGTAGTTTATGTTTTGTTACGTTCCTCTTCTTTTTATTATTTGATTCTATATGGTTCACTAAGTTTGTTATTTTACTGAGGAAGAAATATAATCAAAACCTAAAGTAGGATCGGCTCCAACCGGATGAATAAGTTTATCTCTGTTGGGATTGCACAGTGGTTTTTGTTATTCTCGAGTTTAGAGCATAACTAAAATGGCAATAAAGGAGGAGGTTCTTCTATAAGAGGACAATTAAGTGGGTGGTTGAGAGCTGAAATGCCCTTTTAGTATGGGTCAATGAAGTGAGTAGCCGAAAGCTTTTAAGAGCTTAATGAATATTTCATTATGATTTTTATAAGATAGATAAAATGGGATGAGTTTCATTTTGTTTAATATAATTGCGTTCTAAGCGCAGTTGAATATAGTTTCTATTATTTGAATTTAAAACACTATAAAGTATGTTTGGGGTAAACCTATTGCCCAAGTGGCTTCTCTTCAGAGCGATAGCGAGTCACCCAGTTAGTTTCTATAGCTTTAACATTTTGAAGGTAGTGAAATATAGTAAGACGCAAAGTTTTTTAAGATAAATCTGTTATAAGCACGGTTCAATAAAGCTCTGGATAGATTCTTTGTTGTACTTTAAAAATGTTGTTTTGAGAGGTAGGTATACTTTTGGTATTTGATGATGTTATGTTGGTGTTTTCTTCATATAAAGTTCCCCGCTAGTAGAGATTTTATAATAACCAAATTACATACTTTCGTCAACTAATTATTTTATACTGCGCTAGGCCAGGTGTCCAACACAACATCCCCAACCCCTCTCAAGAACTCCTTTTCATATTCTCCCCTTTAAAGAGCGAGCACGTGAGGCTTTTAAAATCTATCTCTTTCATTTAATTCGTTCAAATGGTGGGGGGCGTTCAGTGACCCTTACTTCAAAAAGCGGGTGAGAGCGGATAGATGTTCGAGAGTATCAGTGCCATTAAATAGGTCGTTCGATCGATTAGAAGTAATTTAGTAAGTGCTTGGGTAGGAGGTTGGGTCCTTGGTTAGTTTATTCTTTCAGATGGACGATGGATGGATTCAATGACATTCCCTTTTATAGTGTCAATAAATGTAAGTGCCCATAATGTGAGATAGTAAGTGTCTCTAATGGGTAAGGAGCTGCATGGCTGCAATTGTAATACTTAACTTAGAAGTAGACTTATTATGCATATTATAATCCCCTATATTTCCGTATACCTTACAATGTTTTATTCGAATGAACAACTTGATCTATACATAGTGCCCCCAACTTGCTTGCTTTCTTTATCTATACCCTTTATCGATCTCTATGGGGCCGCCCTTGACTTTAATCGAAGTGGTCTCGGCTCATTGATCCCGATAGGATAGGGAAACGTTGGTTAGGAGGACCTTACCCTCATTTCCCAAGGCAGAGATGGTATTTCCCACTATCCATGCATGCACCTGCTAACGAATGAACTCCTCTCTTCGTAGAACCGCAACAACCCCTTCCTTTCACGGCCCTGGCTCGATGATACACAAATATGGGTGGGTGCAGTGCTAGCCCTGGAAAAGATAAGGTAATCCCTTTCTTTGTGAATGATAGACATAACTCCACTATACTCCCTCAAGATCAGGATCAGGGCATGGTTTGTTGAGATACTACAAGCATAGAGCGCGGGAGGCCTAGGAAGGTTTTTATGGACTTAGTGACACTAGCTAGTGTATAGTGATTCCTCCTGTAGGGAATTTAGTGTGCCTATGAGAGGTACTATAGGGGCATGAGGGTAGGAGGTTGCTAGGGTGTCTCTAGATGATATGATTAGATGGTATGCGATAGAGCCTAGGTGCCTTATTGTATTGGTACATTTATTTCTAGGGATAGGGCCCTACATGTCATAGAGGCTAGTTTACGGAGGTAAGGAGATAGAGCCACCAGATATGAAGCATAGCTGAGAGGAGTGATATCTATATTTTATCGGTTAGAGGCAGGCATATATTACACGATCACTAGCAATCACATCATGTCAACCTGTTACTGGAGCACCGCCACTAGCGCAAAAATATAAACAGGGGGGCCTCTTAGAGATATAGCTTATGGAGACACTACTAGTCAGATGTAACTCTAGATAGGTATGATAGACACACATTTTTGGGGGGCTAGCCCCGACATATAGATGAATAGCTTATATATTTTGAGACATAATAACCCTATTTATTTCTTTTTATCACAAACACTTGATGTATTTTCACCGTGTGGTAGTATATTATTAATATATAATATGAATATGAGCCTTTGTTAGTACTAGATGTTACGTTGAAGGCTACACCCTCAAGGTGGTGGGTTGCTCATAATAAATCTATTACAGAATGGCCTCAATGTCGACAGCTGTTGGAGATTATATTTGGAAAGAATATGTTGTATACTGACAAAAAAATATACAGGATTGACAAATCCCGTCGAGCATATTGATAATTGTCGCGCGACATGGAAGGTGTTGCCACAACAGGAATGGGTTCATGGGTTTATACATACTTTAGATATGATACCGATAAACCAGTACACTTCAATTGAGCTGTGACGAGAGACCATAGAATGGGAATATATAGCTACCAGTTTCACGCAGACTTTTAGTCTTGTTGATGATAGTCTGACGATTGATGTTGCTTTTATAACAACCAATATTTTTGAAGACATCCAATTGTTGATGTCAAGTTTTCCTTAAAGCAACACGACAGTTCAGAAATGGATGGACTGTTATAGCATAACCGACGACCTTGATAATGATGATCCACGGGACATGCATATTTCCGAATCTAAGGGTATTCGAGAAGTGGAGGGCGAAACCTAATCAAATGACATATTTTTGAAGCCCCTCAGAATAAAGAAGGCGAACATTGGTTCTCCAGAAAATCCAAAATTTTCCAATATTGGAGATTGTTGGGATGATGAGACTGTAAGGAAAATTACAAACTTGTTGCATGAATTACATGATCTGTTCCCTACTAATTTTTCAGAGATGAATGGGATTATTGATGATCTCAGAGAAATGAAGATTCTGTTGTAGCCCAACTCAAAACGTGTCAAAAAATGACTGTACAGATTCAATCTGAGATATAAAGAGAAGGTTAAGATAGAGTTAGACATAATTCTAGATGTAGGAATTATGCAGGAATTATAGAACACGTCGACGTATCTGATTGGATTTTCCCTATGGTGGTACAAGACAAGAAAATTGGTGAAGTTTGCATCTGTGTCGACCTGAGAAAATTAAATGACGCCTTCCTGAATGATCCATTCTCGACCATGTTCACAGATGAAGCATTGGAGAACGTCAGAGGATAATAAGTGTACTTGTTTAGTGGTGGATTTTATGGATACCATCATATAAGAATTACAAATGAAGACCAGTACAAGACAACCTTTGCGACAGAATGGGGATGCTTCCAATATACAATAATTCCTTTTGGACTTAAGGATTCCCCTACTATTTTTTCTAAAATAGTAGTAGCTGCTTTTAAAGATTTCATCCATAAATTTCTTGAAGTATATTTTGATGATTGGATGGTCTATGGTATAGTGAAAAATCATATTGAGACTCTTAGAATGATGCTCGATCGATGGAGACAGTTTCATATTTCTTTGAACTTAAAAAAATGTATTTTTTGTCCTCCTTTTGGTATCTTGCTCAGTCATGTGGTCTGTCGAGATGGAATATTAATGGACCCTGGAAAGATCGTGATTATTACAGACCTACCTCCACCCATGATAGTCAAACATTTAAGAACAACTTTGGGGCATATAGGGCATTTTAGAGAATTATCAGAGGATATGCAAAGGTTACAACTCCAATAGAGAAATTGTTAAAGAAAGATGTTAAATTCCAATGGAATGAGCAATGTAAAGAGAGTCTAGATGTTATCAAAGATAAGATGGTTACAACTCCTAGATTAGTATTTCCATAATAGAAGAAAGAATTTCATGTACATGTAGATGTGTTGTCATTCATACTCATCATCGTACTCGCACATCCAGGAAAGGGTGCTCTTGATTACCCCATTTCATTTTCTAGTAGAAAGTTGCCGATGGAAGAAAATAACTATACCACAACTAAAAGGGAAGGACTTGCTATTGTATATGCTCTCCATAATTTTAGACATTACTTATTGGGAGGACATTTCAAAATGTATACGAACAATAATGCATTGAAATATTTGGTTAATAAGCTAGTGTTGGGGGGGGGGGGGGATATCTGTCGATGGATTCTCCTATTTCAGNAATTCAAGACTTGACCGACCATTTGTCGAGATTAGAAAGTAGAGAAGAATATGTTAGTCTTGATGATAGTTTCCTTGACACACAATTGTTTGTGGTTAAGATGATTGATGATCACTACAGAGATATTGTACATCAATTAACTACAAGATATGCACCAAAAGAATTTAGTACAACACAAAAGAAGCAATTAATTGTAAAAGCTGTAGATTTCTAGCTGATTGTTGGGCACTTGTATAAAATGGGATGAGATGAAATACTTCATAGTTCTGTCTTGGAACATGAGCGATCGATAGTGTTGAATGAAGCACATGTTGGTGTTGTAGGAGGCCACTATGCAAGAAAATCAACAGTGCGCAATATTTTGCAGGCTAGACTATGGTGGCCTACTTTGCATGTAGATACTAGAGACTATTGTTGCAACTGTTATATATCCCAAAGAATCGAAAAACCGTCACAATGAGATTAAATGTCGTTGGTACCACAAGTGACTTTGCAGTCATTTGATAAACGGGTTGTTTATTTTGTGGGTCATATAAACTCACCAGGAAAAATAACGGGTGCATGTTATATAATTATTGTGACAGACTACTTAACTAGATGGGTTGAAGCAACACCAGAAATATATTGTACTACTGCGACTGCTGCAAGATTTTGTTCGACCATGTAGTGAACCGATTTGGATGCCTAAAGATTTTGATAAGTGACCAAGGCACACATTTTTTGAATCAATTAATTGAAAAACTAACTGAGGAATTCTAGATTCAGCATCAAAAGACAATAACATATCACCCACACACGAATGGCATTGTCAAAGGATTCAATAAGATCTTGGGGAATGCATTGAAAAATATATCTAATGTTTAGAGAGATGACTGGGATCATAATATACCTATGGTATTATGGGATTATCCCACAAATTGTAAAAATTTGATAGGACAGACTCCATTTAGATTGGTCTATGGACAAGAGTTCCTCATTCCATTAGAATATATTGTGCCTAGTCTCAGAATTGTTGCGATTACTGAGATGACATATGTTGGTGTAGTAGAAGAAAGATTGTCACATTTGATACAATTGGAAGAAGATCACTTTGTCACAGGATATCATCAGCAAGTTGAGAAGGAGTGATAGAAGGCTTGGGATGATGGTCATATCAAGTTTAAGTAGTTTCAGGTTGGTGATTTTGTTCTCTTGTATGACAGTAAATTTTTGAAGCGCCCTCGTAAGCTTCGAACACATTGGCTGGGACCATATGTTATCACATGTATAACCAAGGGAGGCGTTTTCTAGTTGTAGAAGTAAGATGGTAAACCCTTCAAAGGATTAGTGAATGGAATTCAACTAAAACTGTATCAGGATAGCCACATTCGCTTGACTGAAAAAGATAAGTGTGAAAAAGAAAGTTTATATACAATTGTTGTCACATGTTTTAATTTTGTCGCAAGTATGAAATACTGTCACAAACTATATGTATGTCACAAGAGAAATGTTATCCTGGAATAATATGTCTATCAAAAGAGAAATGTTGTCGCATGCTATATTTCTATCGCAGGACAAACTCCCGTCGCAAGTGATAGTTGGAGGGAAGTTAAGTTGAGTAACGAGAGATTTTGAAGGTGTGATTTTCGGTCACATCTACCATTAATGCATAATAATTACCTGCTTCCATGATGAGTGGAGTGATGGTTAATTTGGAAGTTTATTGAAATGATGGGAAAGATTTCCTCATGTGGTAGAATTTTCTGCCACCTTTTCCATTTATTACAGACCCGTGTGAGAGAACGAATTCCAGCATGCGTAAATCCTATTTCCATATTCGAGCGGATGTCTGCTCATTTGTTGTATTCAATTGATTAAACCTTTGAGCCAAGTTTTTTGTCTACAACACCTTTGGAGATGATGTTGTTTCACTGAGTATGTTCATTTCTGTATTGAGCACTAGCACTATTCCAAAATCTGGCATGGAGGTTCCTTCCCCTGCACCCATTATTGAAGAACTTCCAGAAGTTGTGTCATGATCGAAGTCGGCTATTTCACCAAGAAATACGAGTTTTGGCCATGGAATTGTTCCCCACATATATTTAAAGCTACCCATGATGGTGAAGCATCATGATCTACGTTTGGGACCATGTTGCATGGATACATTCCCCTGAGAAAAGATGATTCTCCTAGCGTAAATATCAGTAAGAATTCCAAGTATCCACTGGTTAAGCCAACTATTCTTAAAGGCATCCATGATATGGAAAAAAATTCTACTGAATCTGAAGAAGATGGAATTCATAAGAAATGATATGTGAAAGTTTCCTAAACTCGCCATGTCATGGTGCATGACCTCTATGCGACAAATTGAGTTGGACCAATTCACCTTGTTACAATGGAGTGGGAAAGAGGATTGCAAAAGTCGGGCCTAATATCATTGCTGCACATGCCCCATTTTGGTTTCATGTCAGAAGTTAATACATGTGTAAAGTAATTGCTGGTTTGATTTCATGGAGGACTCCTTTGGTTGGATCGAGGAATTTCGGTGGATGTTTACCTAATAGCTTCAATCACTAGACTTTTTATTGCAAGGGTCGATCCAACACCCTTCTTTTCTAGAAAGGAGCAGGAATCGGGTCTAGCTGCCCGGATGAAGGAGAATAAATCCCACAAAGCTCCCCCATATGAAAGTAAAGAAGTGTCTAGCACGACTTTGAGAAAAACCTCTAGCTAAAGTGGCTCAGGACGAGCCATAAGTGAGTGTTGGGGGACTATTATCCCTAGGAAAATATGTACTAATTTTGGTCAGAAAAGTGAAGTATTCGGTCACAAGGCAAGGAAGGCCGTGATGGAAAAGGAGAAGAGTAAGTCAAATCCGAGTATTCGACATGTTTTGAGAAAATGACATCAAATTCACCATGGAAGTAGAAGAGAACGAGAGCATCCCCTTCCTTGACGTCTTAATCTACAAGAAGACCGATGGTTCCTTGGGACATAAGGTCTTCAGAAATAAAACCCACATAGACAGTTACCTTGATGTGGACTCCCACCATCATCCAGCTTAGAAACTAGGGATCATTAACACCCTAGCAACAAGAGCCTCTAGGATTTGTGATGATAAGCATCTTAAAGAGGAACATGGTAACCTTGTTCAAAAGCATCAGTTACAAGGAGAATGGCATTGGGAGAACCTTTAAGAAACCCTTAGGGAAACCAAAAAACCCCCATCAACGTAATGACAAAAAGAGGGCCTATCTCCCTTACATTCAAGGAGTCACAGATAAGGTCCCCAAAGTCCTATAAAATAAGGAAATCCTTATAGCCTTTAAGCCTCTAGAAACCATAAAGCACAAAATCAGGACTGTAAAAGACAAGGCTGATGAAAAATAACATAAAGGTGTCTATAAGGTTACATGTTCATGTGGCCTTTACTACATTGGTGAAACCAGTCGGTCACTCAAGGTTAGAGTAAAGGAACATGGGGCTGACATCCGCAACCAACACATCCGCACGTCTGCCCTGGCGGAGCACTCAGAGAAGTCTAAACATCATATTTTCCTTGAAGAAACCTCGCTGATTGCAAAAGAGAACCACTACTATAAAAGAAGGTTCAGAGAATCCCTAGAGATTAGCAAACACTCTAACAACCTTAATAGGGATGGTGGTTTTGAGGTTAGTAAGAGTTGGGTTCCCCTGATTAAGTTTCACAAACAAACCAAGGTTATTTAGCCAAGCTTGATTAAGAAACCTTGACATTAATGATACCCTAATAAAAACGTAATTATACCCTAAGAAACCTTGACATTAAAAAACTAATTATACCTTAAAAAACTAAAAAACCTAATTAAAAAAAAAAACCTAAAAACTCTAATAATTCTCTAATGCTTTTCAATTAAGCTTTATTTAGAAAACTTTTAAATTATAAATAATTAAATAATTATTTAACTTTTAAATTATAAATAATTAAATAATTATTTAACTTTTAATAAAAATTTTCAAATTATTATGAAATCTAGTAAAATTTTGGAAATATTTAATTTAGGAAACTTTATTTAATTAATAGAATTATATTAATAATAGAATAATAACTTTTTCTAAAATTGGTTTAGAATTATAATTTATTAAAACATTTAAATAAAAATTTATGAAAATTATGACATTTATAAAATTAAAAAAAAACTTTTAACACTTTTTAATTATACTTAAGATCTTATAACAATAAAAAAAAATTAAAAATTTTATAAAAAAATTTCATAAAACTTTTCAATAAATTTAAATATTAACAAAAAAATTTCATAAAACGTTTCAAAAATTTAAAATTTTATAACTTACCTAACCTAAATAAATAATAAAATTTAAAATTTTATAACTTACCTAACCTATTAATTTTTTTTTATAACTTTCCTAACCTAGAGATAATCGGCCAAGTACTTTCAAACAAACTTGAAACCCTTATTTATTACTCTGGATCTGCAGCTATTCAAATCTTCTTGGCTTCTTGTCCTGATGATGGTTCCTGATTCGGAATCGAAATGTCGACTTACAAAATGACTACTGCGAAATTTCTGGAAAAGCCCTACACTAATGAGTTACAAGTTAGACTAATAGTCTATCTTTGGGAATGGGCATGAATGTAATCTGATTCCTTAACAACTTTATTAAAGGTAACAATATTTGGGGTAGTTAGAACAACCCATTGGCCGTCAGTTGAGAACTAGTTGATGGTTGGAACAAGAATTGTAAGAGATATAGAGTATCGATCCAAGCTGTGTGCGAACGATCACAAAATATTAAGGATATTGACAGGGAGGTTGACTAAGAGAATAAAAGAAAGCACAAGAGCATGAGAAATATAGAGAAATCCCATCCATTGTAAAGAATACTCCGAGAGAAGTTTGCAAGTTGTGTGTGAAGACCAAAGCGTTCCAATATTACTCATGCAAGATGAAGAGCACTTTGTGGTTTTTTCCATATGGATTTCCACATTAAACCTTTGTTTTACTTGGTGTTTGAGTAACTTGTGTGTAAGTCCTTATGTGTTTTTCACACTTACATTGATTTCATGTTTTGGAATGACAATAATAATGATAGTGAATATGCTTTAATATGTATATGTTTATGCTATGAATGTGTCGATGGATCGATCTTTTTTCTTGTGTGTATGTGCCACCTGTAATCCATCCCTCTGTATTGGTTGACCTATGTCTTAATGTTATCAGGAAGAACTCCTCTTCATTAAGTGCAAAAATCTAGTTTTGGAAGTCTCAATAAAATGTCTTGGGTGAGACGACACCTTTTCAGGTGTTGTCGACGGGTTTACACTCTGTCGAGCCGATATCTTGGGATTTGTTGGAAGGAGATGGAAATCTGAACCTCAACCAATGGAAAAGACACCAAAATTATACTTCTCTTTTAATCATTCACATCTCTCTTGCATCTATCTTTGTCTCCTCTACTTACCTTTTGCTTCCTTTTATACTTTCTTGGGAAGGTCCAAAAAAATTGTGGCTATTACCATATTTTTTACAAGCCCCGCTCCTTTACCCCACACTTACTTCTCTGTTCATTTCTTATTTTTCCTTTTGTAGTCCTATCCAAAACCTCCTTTACCCCACACTTACTTCTCTGTTCATTTCTTATTTTTCCTTTTGTAGTCCTATCCAAAACAAAAGAGCCAACATAAACTATGGGTTGAAATTTGTGACATGTTTGCAACATTTAGGAAGTATTGAACCAACACCCAAGCATAGACATTGGGTTCTTTCATTATCACTAAATTGTCAAAGCTAAGTCAACAAACCAATAAAAAATCATAACACAATTACATATCAATGTTACGCTGACCATAATGATTGTCATTATTGTGTCCATGACTAGTTAGAATATGAAGATCATGTTAGAATATTATTCATCATCACTAAAACATGTGGCCAATAGGATGGTTGGCATTTCATCGATATTGTGTCAGAAGACAAATGTCATGTTAGAAAAAATGATTATTGATTGAAGTGACATCTAGTAACCAAGATGATCAACAAAAAATCAATATGACATAAAAATACTAACATATTATCACATAAATAACTATTTAAAATAATTCCATGTGGCCTCCAAAGTGAACTGGAAGTGAGATGAGAAATCGACAAGTGAAAAATGGAACAAATGCACAATCAAATTATTTATACAACAGAAAATTGCATAATTCGATGTGATGCCATAAAAAGCAGTGTCAATAAAGTAACATAATTTCCAAAAAACTATAGTAGTGCAAGATAACATAACTCATAAAACACACTATACTACACTATACATATCACATTTTATATCCTAGGAAATACATAAAGATAATGCATGGCCACCCATGCATTGATTTCAAGTTATAAAGAACTAGAAAATGGATAACTTAGGAAATACATAAAGATAATGCATGACCATCCATTCATTGATTTCAAGTTATAAAGCACTAGAAAAATAGATAACTTAGAGTACTTTTCTTTTCTAATCACTAAAAAAATGGTGGTTTTGCAACATCCATCTAATTCTCTAATTCAATGCCATGGTCTATAACACCTCCAATCATATCTTCTCCATGTTCATTGTTTATCAACTACATGAGTGTATTCCCTCATAAACTATCATGCAACATTTGGTTTGCAATGGCCATATGGTATAAAATATGATCTCCTATATTCATATTCTCATCATTTACCACATGTTATTCTTTTAACAATCAATGAAACTTAAATTCTTAGTATTAAACACAATAGTATTTAAAGTAGGCGAATCCAAGAAATCCTCACACTCTTTATCATGTAGTTCTCTCTCTCCAAGGAACAGTGTGCTTAAATTGAAGAGGTGTAGTAATATGCTCACCATTCCCCATATCATCCTAAAAATACACAATAAGGATACCATCATCATTGGAAAAATTGAATACAACATGAACAAAAATATAATGTATTTATAACTCCAAATAAAATAGATACATTAATTCAATAACTAATTTGAACAAAGCTTAACAAAGCTCCTTGAGAATGTTACACATAATCATTTTTAAAAAGTAAACAATTTTAAAAGGAATAATGGATTTTTTTTTATATTCCATCAATACAAACCTTTATAGTCGAAAATTTATTCAATGTGTTTTTCCCTTCTTTTTGTGTATCATTATGACCTTTAAGTGGCGCTTATCTTTTATTTTTTCTTTTGTTTTCAGGTAGGTATAATACTAGAAAAATTAGAACCGAACTTGATCTAGACCTTGTATCTAGATATATCAAGTGTTGAGAGGGATCAAATCATTTGAGGTGCAAACCTTTCCTCACATTTTTCACTATAATATCTAATCCCTCTCAATAATTAACATATCTAAAGTTAAAATGGATCTATGATGTTGTATTTATTATATTGCTCCCATTATTTTTTAGTTTATATTATTATGGTTTATATTATATGAAGATTGTAATGTCCCTAAAATCCGTAAATATATAAAAAAAATTGTAAGGTCAATAAAACTACTAAAATTAGAGGGGCATCTATACTTATCTTTATACTTATCTTTAGCATTGTAGAAACTTAATGTTGGGGCGCATACTCCATGTTGGGTAACTCCGCGGTTAATTAGAAAATTTGTAAGCGGAGCTATGGGCCAAAATAGTCTTAGGGGTGTCAGGGTAAGTCAAAACCCTCATTTTTGTAATAAACCCGTGGTTTAAATCCAGGGTTTAGGGTTTTTGGGTGCCCATGGTTTAAGACCATGGTTTTGTAAAACTGCGCAGTATAAATAAGCGCTTGTGTAAAAAGGATAGGTTAGGCTTTTTGATGTAAAGAAAGATAAGGCGAAGTAAGGTTGGTTTTTGTAAGGAAAGGATAAGTCCCAGCTGTGTGCATGGACGACCTCTGCAGCTGTGTGCGCAGAGGGTTTTTGTAAGAAAAGGAAGAAAGATCTGCAGCTGTGTGCGCAGAGGGTTTTTGTAAGAAAAGGAAGAAAGATCTGCAGCTGTGTGCGCAGAAGGCTGCTGCTGTGTGCGCGGCTATGAAGGACTGAAGGGATCTGCAGCTGAGTGCGCAGATCAACTGTGGTTTTGGGGAAAGAGGAATAAAACACAGTTTGTGGACGTAGCCCCTACACTGGGGGTGAACCACGTTATATTTGGTGTCGTGGTTTTATTGTGTTGTTTCTGCTTCTGTTATTTTCATGCATTAAACTGAATACATCTGATAACATAAGATCACTGCTACTAATAAGCTTCGCTGTGAATTCCCCGTAGTGGGTTATGCAAGTTTAGTTTGTTTATTGTGCTGCGAAGTCATATATGAATGAATGATAAATTTACAAGTGTTGATTAATAATTGCTTTTAAAGGCTAAGGTACAGTAATACCCCTCTCTGCATGCAGAAACCTGATTCTGCGGCACCCCATTGCTGTTTCGGGTGAGACTGCAACCTGCGCAGGTTGTTGCCGAAAGGGCCAACACGGTGGGTCTTTTGTTGGTGCGACGCATAAGAATTAACTCGGGTCTGCCCTATTGCCTAACAAATTGGTTCCGTTGCCGGTTGAACTCAGTACCTGCTCAAGAGGGGTTTACCTTGTACCACAAGGGCTATGTTCTGGAGGCCCTCTGTGAAGGATATCAGTGATTGGTTTGCTGAGATCTGTTTGCAATTTGCGCAGCAAGAGAATACGAATCCGCGTCGAAGCGCAAGTGACTTTTTACAACGGTATGTTTTTTGTGATACTTATGAAATTTTCTTTGGTCGTTTCCATATAGAGTTGCACCAGTGGTTGTCTAGGTTAACAGAGAGAAGGACGAACTTTCGAGCTCGACGGATTCCTGTGTGGACCCCCGCAAGGGTCAACCTTGTGCAACACGCGAACAACGAGGTATCCCGCGCTGTCGATTTCTGGATGACGCGCACATTGGAGGCCTTCGTGACAGAGTTTGCCATTGATACAAGCACTTCTTTCAGCGAAGCTGAACGACAGTTCTTTAAAGGGCCCCGTGGTAAGTTTTTAAATTCCTTAAGCTTGAAGATTAAAATACTATTGGTTGAAAAGGGTATCTTATTATTTGAGTCATACTGCTAGCTTAGTAGTACTAACATATGTTTGCAAGTGAGAATACTTTCGACGCGCGAAGTGGGTTGCCTCGAAGTGAGCAACGGTACAAAAGAAATTTTGAATCCTACTCTTCAGGACAGACCACCGCACTTTCCCCTGTCAGCCCTCGACAATCCGACCCCGACGGAAACCCTCCTGTTACCCTCCAGCGTCGCTTTGTTACCCCTAAAGTTCAATCACAGCGTGACAGGCAACCAAGTCCAAGTATACTGCCCAGAGGTCAACCTAACCCCGTAAACCCCCCCCATCAACGACCTGCCCCCCTCCCCACCCTCCCAGACCCAACGTGGCCCACCTAGCTGATGACATTAAGCTTCCCATCTTCAAAGGAACGGGATCAGAAGATCCAGAACAGTTTTGGTTTTTATGTGAGGCCGTCTGGAACGCGAAGAGTATTACCGACCTGGATGTGAGAACTGCGGAGATTATTACTTCCTTTCGCGACCGGGCTTTGACCTGGTTCATGAAATTCTCCAGTAATCAGCACCCCAATTTGGATGAAATCAAGGCCGCCATCATTAAGGAATTTAAGAAACCGAAATCCGAATCACAGAGCATCATTGAACTCAAAGAGATTCAACAGCGGCGCGGCGAATCCGTGTGGGACTTTGACCAGAGATTCAAAGTCTTATTAGACCAAGTGAGATTCACTATTAGTCCTGGGCAGCACAAGGAATGGTTTATCGCTGCGTTATTACCGCACATCAGAACGCCGCTCATGCAATAGAAGGTTGCTGACCAGCAAGAGGCTCTGGAAATCGCAATGAAGCTAGAAACCGCCCCCGTCGGAGATGATTCTGGTCTTGCTCAAATCCAAGTGCAGTTGGCAGCAATGGCCCTGGAACTTCATGACATGAAGAAAGCTAAAACCAGTCGAGAGGAGGTCTGGTGTACGCAATGTCGGTCTGAGGGTCACGATAGGGATCAGTGCCCCACGGTCAGAACCTATCTTAGCACGGGCATGCCCACCCAATTCAATGCCGGTGTCATATATTGTGAGATTTTCCGCACCCCTGGCCAGCATCGCCCTGAGCATTGCCCTCTTCTCCAGAGATATGTCCCAGTTCCCAAAAACCCATACTGCCAGTTTTGTAAGTCTGTTGGCCATAATGAAGAAGAATGTCGTAGCTATGACCTTATGTGAGAGCGCACCTCTGATGCCTACCGAGTCCACAATGAAGCCCAGAATAATGATGGCTATGGATACCGTGGTGGCACCTCCGTCAGAGGTGCTTTTGGTGGTCGCGGCCGTGGTGGGATGACCAGCAGAGGTAGAGGCCAGGTTGTGTGTTACAATTGTAACCAAGCTGGTCACTTGGCCCGCGACTGTCGGAACCCCACTACGACATGTCGGTATTGCCGCGCAGTAGATCACGTGATTGAACAGTGCCCCCAGCTCCTTGTAAAGATACAGGAAAACAACCGTAGCCCTACTCCAAGTATTCAGTTGATTTCCGTGGAGCAAATACCTGCCCCAGCTCTCAATGTGGTCACCCGGAGTGGAGCTACGACACATACTCAAGACTCGCCAAGGAAACCTGCTAATATGTGCGCACAACAGGTCTCCAAAAAAGTCCCAGCCCTTAGCCTGGTGAAGGATCACACACCAGTCCAGGAGGCCCGATGCGCTGATGTTGATGGCGCTGTAGACATATCTGCGCGGCAACACCAGCAAGCATCGCAGCTACAGGGGGCCTCGACGGATAAAGTAAGTACACTATCCTCTTTCTTGCAGAGCTGTATGAAACTCTTGCGCAATCAGAATGCTCTAAACAAG
>LPNX011081754.1:25249-120727 GCA_001517045.1 Pseudotsuga menziesii
TGTCCCTCTCTCCATATCCCTCCCTCTCTTCCTTGCCTTTGCCTCTCCCCCTCCCTTTGTCAACCCATTCCTCTCCCTCTATATCCCTCCCTTTGTCAACCCATTCCTCTCCCTCTATATCTCTCCCTTCAACCCATTCTTCTTCCTCTATATCTTTCCCTTCCTTTCTCTTTCTAACTCTCCTTCCCTAACTTTCTCCACCTCCTTCTCTTCCACTAACTCCCCCTTGTCTCCACCTCTCTCTCCCTACCCTCCCCCTCTCTCTACCTCTCTCTTTGTCTATCTTCATCTCTCTTTCTAGCTCTCCATCTCTTTTTGTTTGTCACTAAAATGGTCTCTCCTTAATAATAAAAGATTAAAGTAGATAAAAAATAATAATAAATAAATATATATATATTTTAATTTATGAATCAAGGAAATAAAAAAAATGAAGTTGTTGAGAAAAATAAAAATGAAAAGGTAAATCAATGAAGATTGAGAAAAAAAATACATAAAGAAAAAGATTTTCTTTAAGATTTACGAGGGAATTTAGGTATCTTTAAATATTTGAAGGACAAAATAATTTGAATCAGTGAAACGATACATTCCCGATGTTATTAATATTTATTACACAATATAATAAATGTATTTATAGAGTAAACACAAATTGCATAAATATAAATTTGCTAGATTACATATAATCACATTTACAAATAAAAAATTCTCTTAACCCTTATAAAAATATAATTTATGGATTCTAGATTTTATATACTCCCAAAGTTTAGGCGAATAAATAATTACCTGACTCTATAAAAAAAAATGCCTAACAGATCCAATGGTTGACGAAACATAAAATCACATATAAAATTGTGTTGTTGGAAAGGTTAAACAGTATATATAATTTTGCGGACTCTCTTTTATATATACATATTTGCAGGCCCCAATGATCGAGATTGGCTGTAACTGAAATGAATTATGTCTGGCCATAATATGCAAATGAAATTTCGGTGCGATAATAATGTTACCAAAAATATTGAACCAAATGGACTTTATATTTATTTCTGAAAATGAAAACGAATGATTTTTTGTGAATCGAATTGATTTTTAAAAAAATTCGATAATGAAAAAGAGGCTAGAAGAAACCGTGGGTGGGACATTCAAAACTTCATTTCAGAACTGAACTGAACTAGTGGGATGCTCAGAACAGAGCCTGCTTAATTAGATTGAATGATCTAAAATCATATCGAGCCAAAGATGCAATAAAAACCAGAATAAAAGCATTCCTTAATTTAAATGATATAAAAGACCGCATTAAATCTCAATGTTCTATTTTTCGCTCAGAATTTAATTTTTATAAAACCTTGCCAGCATTCCAAAATGAACTAAAAGAGAAATTTCACACCAAAAATATCTGGAATAGAAAATAATATTTAATGCTTATTTCTAAAAATATCAAAGCCACTTTATTTGTGATTGTATTAACATATAACATTTTAATCAAATAAAATATTAAAAACTTAAAAAAAAACTAAATTAAATATACAAATTAAAAATAAAATTTCACTTAAATATTATCAATAAACATATCTATTAAATATAAACTTATTTAACTTTTAAAATAAAATAATATATAATATTTGAAATTCTACAAAATCTAAATCTTAATATATATTTAAAAACCCACCAAATGAACCATAAATTTTAATATGATAGAAACCTAAAAAGAAAAATCAAATATCGTAAATAAACGCATCTATTCCAAAATGAGATAACATATAACATTTTGATTATGATTAGATAATATCATTAAAATCCTACCTAGTGTATATCTGATGGACTGATTCTCATTAAAATTCTAAATCTGAATAGGAAATTTGAAAACAAAATTTTAATGAAATATAATATAGAAATATATATCTGCTAAGTAGAAACCTACATTAGAAAGATCCTCTCCCTTTCCACATAGATGCCCTGAAATTTCACACACCACAAAAGCATAGACGACACATGATTCAGGATTTTGACTGCATGATAATATAATCATGAAATCCTCCTTTAAGAATGTTTTTATTTTTCTCTAATTTAAAAAAATATATAGTTTCAAACAACTTTGATTTTATTTAAATTAAAAGTGAAAATTATACCTAAATATTTGTAAAGTTTAAATTAATAAGTATGTCATTATTATATAAACTTTTATAATAGATTGTTTTCTTAGATTTATTTAATATAATTTTGGTTGATTTTAAATATAAATTGAAATCTATATTTAAATATTTGTAAGATTTACCTTTTACAAGTGTCATCATTATATAAAATTGGATAATAATTTTTTTCTTAAATTTATTTATCATAATCTTAATTTATAAGGTTTACTTTCTTCAAATCTATCATCATAATAAAATGGATAATAATTTTTTGTCTTTGAATCTCCTAAGAAAAAACACATGCTCTTAATCATTAGGCCCACTCATGTTGTACTTTCAATATAAATAACTTTAATTTCAACTAGTTTCATTATCATTTGTTTAAGTTATAATAAATTTATGTCTTATTTAAAATCAATATTTTAATAATTTATATACTTTGCATTCACATTGACATAAGACTTGATTGAAATATATATTTTCAAATAAGATCTTTTATTTATTAATATTTCCCATTAAAGAAAGTGAAAACATATTTTTGATTAGATCATTCAATTTTATTAGATAGTGGTTCTTCCATGAGATCATTCAATATTGTAGATATTATTTTTTATTTTTTTTTTATTTTAAGTTATTAAATTAACTAGAATCTTGAAAAGTTTAGTTTGTCACATTATAAGTGATACATAACATATAATTGGTTAGGATAATGTGAAGAATTTATGTTTGTATTGTAAATATCTAATTGTGATTTTGGACTTAAATTATTGAATGATTCAATCTAGAATGTTTTTAAATTTTCTTAATTTTTTTAAAAGAGAGAATGTACTTGGAAACAACTTTGATTTCATTTTAAATGGAAATTGAAATCTATACCATTAGATCATTTTTCTTTCCATTATATCTATCGATAACAATTTGGTATTTCCCAAACATCTAATATTGGGAATATTATTATGTTAATTATGTTATTCTATGCTATAAAGTTAACTAGAATCATACAAATTCTAGCTTATCACATCAAAAGTGATACAAAAGATGTACTTAGCTAGGTTAATTAGAACATTTTTGTTTGTACTATAAATACTAATCATAATTATAGACTTAAATTTTACTTTAAATATCTAATCATGAATTTGGTCTTATTGATTGATTCAAGGTAAGAAATTGGTGTCAAGAGTGATTTTGGATTTTCCTAATTTTAAAATAGATAATGTACTTTGAAACAACATTAAGTTCATTTTAAATGGAAATTGAAATATATACCTAAATATGTGTAAGCTTTAATTTCTTCAAATGTGTTAGTGTCATATAAAATTAGATAATATATTTTTTTTATTTTTAAAATTGTTTATCATAATCTTCATTCATTTTAATTGGAAATTGAAATCTATACTTAAATATTTTTAAGGTTTAGCTTTTTCTAGTGTGTCATTATTAAATAATATTTAATTGTAATTTTTTCTCTTAGATTTATTTATCATAATCTTGGTTTGTAAAATTTGGTTTCTTAGGTGTGTGGCCATCATATAAAATTGGATAATAAATTATTTTCTTAGATTTATTTATAATCATAATCTTAGTTTCATTATTGTTAATGGTAAATATATACTTTGTATTTAAAACATGGAGATACTTTTGAAAATCATTAATAATTATATCAAAAGAATAAAAAAAATCAAAACTAATCTAATCATGTTGATATCAATGTATTTGTATTATTTTAAATATTTCAACTCAACAATATATTTTTCATAAAATTTTAGTATACTCCATTTTTTTATATAATGTATAGAAATAGACTTAAAAGAAACAACATTAATAAGTTGAAATCCAATTTCAAACTACATCACACTATTGTTTTCATAAACAATCTTTATTAAATACTTAAACTAATTACACTCTTTCAAAAACACTAATATAATTATAATATAACTACTTTTAACTACAATGTTGAAGATGTGGTGAGGATGGTCACCTTCTTTCCTTCTTTTGTATTGGAGGACAATATCATCCTTATGGAGGAGGTTAGTTTGGAAAAATTAACAAAGGTTCTACATTCTCGATAGAAAGACAAACTCCTTGGTCGAGGTGGGTGGCCAATGGAATTATTTAATGGTTTATTGAATGATATAGGACCAAAGGGAAGGTATTGGTTTTCTTTATAGCCCTTAAATGCCTAAGTTTGATTTTCGTGACACCTTTGATCATTATGCAACTGTATATATATGTTAGAATTTTAATGTTTCCAATATGATTATGTTATACCTTCAAAAAATGTACATTATAACGTTGCGATCATATGCAATAGGATCACTAAAGCAGAGTCAAACACATCAAGAAAAAATTACAAATATTTTTATCCGAGAAACCACAAGGGAGAAAACCCAACAACTTATTAAGTATAGATTATGTCAACAAGAACAATGCCAAACCAAGATAAGATAAACACCAAACACAAAAGAAGTTACTTCTTCACTCTAGTGAACATTCTCTCTCTCTCTCTCTCTCTCTCTCTCTCTCTCTCTCTCTCTCGTTAAGTGTGTGTCCAAATGAGAGGTGCACCATCTCTGTAACATCCATATGTCAATAAAAAAAAATTTCCCAATCACATACAACTTATGCCTTCGATACCAATGCACAAACTATTGCTACTTTCATAACATGCCTGTAGAGCTCAGTCTTGCTTTTAAGATATCTCTGCATCCTTGTTAATTTACTCATGACACACATTTATGAAATCCATAATCTAAAGCAATATCTTTTATGCATTTTCATTACTCTAACAATCCTTTCTTTGAAAAAATAATACCAATGCTAATCATAATAATAATCATAAACTTCATGATTGAATACCATACATATGATGAATTTTAGTTGCTGTAACATACCTACAATCCTGCATGTAAATTCTAGAAAAATGGGGTAAATATTTTCACTTTTACTGTAACCAGAAGGACAACCATGTAAATATCTTGAGAGTGTATCATCATATAATATCATTTTTACAAATCAACACCATGGTAGGAAGATTACGCACAATATTGATTACTTACTTTTAAATTGGGATATAAATTCTTTAACTTGCAATCGAAACCCAATTCCATTTCCTACCTTTAAATTTTATCAAAAAGGTCATGTCAGTTATAATTAATAACTCTATTAAGGCATGAAGGTGATACACAATCTAAATTTTACTTTAGGAATTACTACATTATTTAATTATGACTCATTTTATTGTTTCATACGGAATAGTAAACACTTTAAGAGACTATTTATTAGGGCATGGCCATTCCTTAGTGCATTCAAACCTTGTTCGCATTCATGTAATTATACATAAAGAAATCAACTTATTCATTAAGAAAGTAGTAATTGAATTCTCAGTTAAATAGAAAACATTATATGTATCTCAATATCAAACAAAACACAATCTCAAATAAAATAGATTATCAAATAAAACACAGATATACATGGTTCACCCCATCCAATGGTTACGTCCACCAAAATTTGCTAACCTTTTATTACTTCATTCTTCAAGAGGATTACAAATCCATAGTATAATAGATGCAATTTATCCTCAATCTCTCTTCCTAGAGAACATTTTATATCACATATCATCCTTATAGTAGGGAATTCCTTTTAATGAGGGGAAAAGGAATTATACAATATTTATATTAACTATTAAACCCTTGATAACAGAGAGCTCAATCATGCTCTCCAATCAGGTAGAATGAAACTCAAAAGCATTTGAATAAAGTATGCTAAGTTCAAAACTACAAGCAAGGGAATAATGATGTTTCTTCTAAAACATAAGCAACCATGCATTCCTTTCCTAGACTACAACAAAATTACATCTATGCTATTGTAGTGGTAGTATAATAAGCATTTTATTTTCATTGGAGCATAATATACACTATCATAGTAATATATCTTACATATATCACTACTTATAATCGTCACTTTCATTTCATGACATATCCATACTATCATAAGGATATATCTTTAAATATTTAATAAGCATTTTATTTCATTAAAACATATATCTACAATGAGATAGTAATATATATTTACTTATATCACTACTTAAAATCATCACTTTCATTTCATGATATATCCATACTAACATAAGGACATATTTAAAATTTTTAATCACTTTCATCACATAATATTTATACCCACACTAACCTAGGAATATATATTTACACCTCTTAATCATTTAGGCTCTCCATAACATATCAATTTCATGTTATTCCAGTTATTATCAATTCCTCTCAGATTATTACCCTATACAAATTGTGCTGGGATCCCAAAGCAAACAATGTAGAATACAATAGGATATGCATTGGATCCCATACCAATGCATGCAAATAGGGGGTTTGGACATAACACAAAAAAAATGAAACTCAAGCATTAAGCACACTACCCCTTTCTAGATCGAATATTATACCAAGATGCAGGGAAGGGAAAAGAGGTAAACATTCTCTCCGTTCCTTATATCTCTCCACAGTTGTAATACATTTCCAATTGCATAGTTCAGTCTCCTTTTAGACTTGAAATTCTATTTAATGGTCTATGCCCTATTTAATTTTTTGCCTGATTAGGTTTGGGTTTATACTGAGAGAATTGATATCCCTATAGCTGAGGGTTCTATCCCTTATGCCATGGAAAAATTATATGACTGGTGCGCAGGCTGTATAACCCACGGCCCTTCTTGTTACCATTCATGTAGCAACGAATTTATGGGAAAGGTTCCCCACCGATATGAAAAAAATAACGTTCAATCTAGGGATAGAATTATTGAAGGGGACTTTACATTGGAAAAGAGCTATCCAATACATAAAACAAAAATGCAGGAAAGGATATATGACACACTTCCAGACTCAAATCGCTGATGCATAAACACACCTTCATTTAGCTTAATTAGAAAGCAGGCAGTGTGGATTAAAATGTAGGAACAAATGACACATTTCCAGACTCAAATCACATGTTTGTAACACATTCATTTAGATTAATCGAAATGTAAGTAACGTGGATCAAAATGCAGTCACACACAGCTTTCTTCCGAATCCATAAATGAGAACCGCAAGCATTCACAAAAAGTAAAAGAACACATGCATACCTAAGAGAAATCACAATTAATCATGCTAACTGAAATTTCCATAGCCTTCCTAACTCATCTCGATCCTAGGGAATTTTAAGGAATTTCATATAAATTGAAAGAGTAGAAATAGGGTCTCTCACTAGATTCATATGAATCAAGCTTACTGAACTGCGCCATTCAGATCTCTCCCAGAAGTCCAGATCCCCACATTCGTGGAAAAAACTAAGACGTCGACAACTAGAGGAAAGATATCTCCTTAACATGCAGAGATGATGCCTCAACTCCAATGCAAATGGGTTTCCTCCTTAGCGTGTAAATAATATTCTTCTCAATATGCAGAGATCGGTCTCCTCACAAGGGTAGAGGTCCTCCTCTTCAAAACACCTTAAAAGAAAATCTCAATCTCTCTATCAAGCGCAGAGATATTTCGATAAGCACATAAATTGATGCTTAATTCAAAGACCCCCCTTCCCCCAAAAAAATGACTTTCAATAGTGAATATAAATATTGGTAAAATACCTAATGCCTCTCTACTCAAGAATTATGAATCCTGGTAACGTCTCCACATTCGGTGACTATAAATCAGGGTAAATAACGCCTCCATAATCCACGTCTCTTAATAGTTAATATCAATAAAGGGAATGAAATAATGCCTCCTTAATTAATGACTATAAATCGGGCAATCATCGATTATTACTCAAGGTAATACAATACTCAAAACAATTAATATTGGTATTCTTGTTCTATATATATATATATATTTATATATATATATATATATATATATATATATGTAATAATATAGATATATGTATGTATGTAATTACTTTCACTATATAATCTCCAATATGTAAAATTTCTATATAATGCTCCACTTTTATATATATATATATATGAAATTATTTTCACTATATATGCTCTTCTATTATATAATATTCTCTTATATAAAATATGCATTTCTTCTTCCTCCCAATGCCTTTGTTTAATGTGAGGTAGGAGTAACCTCATCGTGGTCAAGGTTTCTATTCGTCATAAAACATCTTTATGATTTATTTGTATTATACCTGTTGTAGTTACTCTTAGGTTATCAAAGTGTGTTTTATGCGATAATTTCTTCATGTTCGAGCCTTAGGCTCGTATGTTCGGAATACATGAATTATCTAAAAGGGTAAATTATCAATCTAGGCACATGAGAGATTGACTAGTGTCTAATAAGTGACTTAAGGTCGAAGGTGAGGATGGTGACTAGTTTCCTTGTCAACACCATGATGATACCTAGTTACCCTTACTCGACCTCCAAGGTCTCCCTCATTGTTTACCCTGCCCCTAGTGTATTAGTTTTCCAGTCATTTTCAAATTGCGCCAATGTTTTTTGTTCTCCTAAACCTACAAATTTGGGGAATTAATCCCCTAACTCACTAGGTTTTACTAGTGGGGCCTTGGCCTTGATCTCCTCACCAGAAAACAAGTACAATAACCATTAACAATTAAAAAATACTTAAGGAATAACATAGGGGTATTACATCATTTCCCCCTTAAAAACAACACAGTCCTCGGTGTTCTTGTCTTTCAACAATTTCCTTCCTTTCTTGGGTCATCTTTTATTGCTTCATCTTTTATGTTTTGATCTCCTTCCATCTTTATTGATTTTTTGCAGGTCACCTTTTTGTCACGACTTGTAGTTTCTTGTAACAAGATTGGTTCTACCCGAAATTTATTTAGTCACCCATGTCACATTTCTATAATTCAACAATAAACAAAGGATCCTTTTGTGGCATCATAATTGCGTAATAATACATAATTATTTCTCAATAATGTGATGGTTTATAAGTAATCCATTTGGAGACTTAACTAGTCCTTCCCCTGAGGAAATATCTTCTCCACATTTACACCTTAAGACATGTAATCAGTCTAATTACTTGGAAAAATTTGTTAACAAATTTTTCGTTTGTTATTTTTCAAACTCTCCCTTGAGTTCTTTTACCAATTCCCATGTGGACTTACAACTATTTCTGTGTTTGCTCTTCCTTTTGACCGCTAATCAAAAGTTTTCTCCTCAGTGACATCAAACAACATCTTGTCTTCCAGATGTCCATCTTTTCCTAGGTCTTGATATTGATATCATACTCTTTCATTATTCCCCTCAAGCTTCCTTGCTTGAGTCCGAGAATCCCTTTTCCACCTAGCCCTACTGGTGTCCAGAAAAGCAAGGTAGAGTTAGATCATCAATTTTCTTGCCACACCATATTCCTAACACCAAGGTTCTCACACGAAAATCATTTGCCTAACACCATTATGATTCTGCAGCATATATGCCCAACACCAATGTGCTCACAGGGCAATCACTTTCCTAACACCATTGTGCTCCCACAGCATACAATTTCCTTGTTCATATTTAGTATATATTTCAACCTTTGACTATTCGTAACATACACTCTTTGGTGCTTAACATGACTTCACTTTCATTGTCCTAATTCGTGAATCGGCTTCGCAGTTAGTCGAAGCATCTATCGATAAAGCATGCTTTTATTAATTAATCATTATCATTTCATAATTTGTAGCAATTTGTACTTCTACCATCACTTATGAGTCATATAACCGTGTAAATCATCCAAAAAAATATCTCCTTACTCATGTCTGAGCAATTGAGCACAACTTGTCTACGCAAGTGAATTTATATACCATAATGTACATTGATCATGACAATGGTTATGATCTTGGTAAAACTATGCAATGTCAGTACACAAACAACATAATCCACAATTAATCCTTGGTTCATAAAACCTCGAAATCCAACAATTTATAATAAGTTAAAAAGTAAAACATCACTCATTCTTAACCTCATTATTTAAGTCAGCGAATATTTTTACTAACAGTCAATTTCGACTGATAGTGTTCCTAGCATAACCCTGGAATGTTAACAAATAACATTATACAACATTCATTCACTTATCATTTTCAAGCAATTAAAACATAGTTACTCATCTGTCTTTGGAAAGTTATGAGTGAAGGGATAATCCAATTCTATACAACAATAATGCGTGTAAGCTAGAGACGTAGAAATCTCAAGTGATTATATATTCATATTTTCCTTTTGGTGCATTTAGGGAAACAATACACTAGTCAATGGGGTTCTTGTACCTTTGAGTAAATACCCACTTGACACAAGCTTCGAATATATACGTCTTAAAACTTTTACTAATGAATAATGTTCATTAAAGGTAACCGTAAGTTTGGAATACTTTTCCTTCTAAATCAACCCACTATTTTCACATGAATTTTCAACGTTGGCACATCATCCTGGTAACCAACATGTTTTCCAATAGACAACAATGTTTTAACATGATGGGAAGTATCCTGATTTAGATATCCTTACTTACATATGAATATCTTCTATGGTGTTTAATCTTATATCCCAACTCACCTTTTAACATAAGAACATAATCGTAAAAGCATGCATATTCTATTTTGCGTAATTTTCCCACTCCCCTAACTTTAATAGTAGATACTATACTTGTCTTTACATGGAATACACCAATACCCTAAGAAGTATGGTTTTATTTAGATCACCCCCTTTACTTCTACAGGGAACAATTTGGCATCTAGGTTTAGCCTAAAGTCAGATTTTAATATAGACTTCCTTTTGCAATATATCCTATGTGTAAGAACGTTTTCTTAACATTTCATTGAAATCTTAGTTCCAAATAAATATTATGATCAACCTAACTTTTCATTCCTACAACCTTCCTTACAGGGGAGTCTTTGAAATTTTCCTTGAGTGGTGATTCCCTCATTATCCAATACTTAGGATTCTTCGCAAATATTTTTCAACATCAAATAATCTTCATCAAGCAGAGTAAATCATATTGATGAATATAATAAAATATATATTGTATGTGTAATAAAAAAAACGTAACCTTTAAGACAGAAGCAAGACCTACTCACACTTTTTTGGTTTTTAAATCTGCCGATAATGGGTATAACATACCTTGCCATGATATTTCTTTTCTTTATCCTATTTGGTTACCTCCTTACTCTTTGAAGGCCCACTCGGATAAATTATTTCCTCCATCCATCATTTCCATGAAATCACAAACAAAACCATTCGATTGGTTAGTCTTAATCATATTCCTCATTTCTAACTTTATGTTGAGCCCCCATAGTCTCGAACGTTGTTACTTTAGCTCTGATACCATTTGTAACATCACCAATTCAATAATTTTTTTTTTACCAATCACATACAACTTATGCCTTTGATACCACTACAAAAACTATTGCTACTTTCATAACATGCCTCTAAATCTGAGTCTGCTTTCAAGATATCCCTGCATCCTTGTTAATTTACTCATGACACACATTTATGAAATCCATAATATAAAGAAAGATCTTTTATGCATTTTCATTACTCTAACAATCCTTTAAAATTTAGCCTTTCTTTGAAAACATAATACCAATGCTAATCATAAACTTCATGATCGAATACCATACATATGATGCATTTTAGTTGCTGTAACATACCCGCAATCCCGCATGTAAATTATGGAAAAATCAAGTAAAGATTTTCACTTCTACTATAACTAAAAGGAAAGCCATGTAAATCTCTTGATAGTGTATAATCATATAATAGCATTTTTACCAATCAACACCATGGTAGGAAGATTACGCAAAATATTGATTACTTACTTTTAAATTGGGATATAAATTCTTTAACTTGCAATCGAAACCCAATTCCATTTCTTACCTTTAAGTTTTTATCAAAATGGCCATGTTAGTTATAAGTAATCACTCTATTAAGGCGTGAAGGTGATACCAACAATCCAAATTTTACTTGAGGAATTACAACATTATTTAATTAAGACTCATTTTATTGTTTCATAGGAGATAGTAAACACTTTAAGATACTATTTATTAGGTCATGGCCATTCCTTAATGCATTCAAACCTTGTTTGCATTCATGTAATTATACATCGAGAAATCAGCTTATTCATTAAGCAAGTAGTAATTGAGTTCTCACTTAAATAGAAAACATTATATGTATTTCAATATCAAACAAAACACAATCTCAAATAAAACACAAATATACGTGGTTCACCCCATCCAAGGGCTACGTCCACAAAAATTTGCTAATCTTTTATTACTTCATTCATCAAGAGGATTACAAATCCGTAGTATACTAGTCGCAATTTATCCTCAATCTCTCTTCCTAGAGAACATTTTATATCACATATCAACCTTATAGTAAGGCCTTCCTTTTAATGAGGGGAAAAGGAATTACACAATCTTTATATTAACTATTAAACCCTTGATAACATAGTCTAGCTCAATCATGCTCTCCAATCAGGTCGAACGAAACTCAAAAGGATTTGAATAAAGTATGTTGAGTTCCAAACTACAATATTAATAAGGACTATATATATATAAGAAAGGGAATAATGAATTTTCTTTTAAAACATAAGCAACCATGCATTCCTTTCCTAGACTACAACAAAAATGCAACTATGCTATTGTAGTGGTAGTATAATAAGCATTTTATTTTCATTGCAGCATAATCTACACTATCATAGTAATATATCTTACATATATCACTCCTTATAATCTTCACTTTCATTTCAAGATATATCCATACTATCATAAGGATATATATTTAAATATTTAATAATCATTTTATTTCATTACAACATATATCTACAACGAGATAGTAACATATCTTTACTTATATCACTACCTAAAACCATCACTTTCATTTCATGATATATCCATACTAACATAAGGACATATTTAAATTTTTTAATCACTTTCATCACATAATATTTATACCCACACTAACCTAGGAATATATATTTACACATCTTAATCATTGAGGCTCTCCATAACATATTAATTTCATGTTATTGCAGTTATTATCAATTCCTATCAGATTATTACCCTATATATAAATTGTGTTGGGATCCCAAAACAAACAATGTAGAATGCAGTAGGATATGCATTGGATCCCATACCAATGCATGCAAATATGGGCTTTGGACATAACACAAAAAAACAAAACTTAAGCATTAAGAAAACTACCCCTTTTCAGATCGAATACTATACCAAGACATAGGGAAGGGAAAAGAGGTAAACATTCTCTTCGTTCCTTATATCTCTTCACAGTTGTAATACATTTCCAATTGCATCGTTCAGTCTCCTTTTAGACTCGAACTTCTATTTAATGGTCTCTACCCTATTTAATTTTTTGTGTGATTGGGTTTGGGCTTATAGAGAGAGACTTGATCTCCCTTTAGCCGAGGGTTTGAGCCCTTATGCCATGTAAAAATTATACGACTGGTCTTTTGTGTGATTGGGTTTGGGCTTATAGAGATAGACTTAATCTCCCTTTAGCCGAGGGTTTGAGCCCTTATGCCATGTAAAAATTATATGACTAGTCCGCGGGCTGTATAACCCACGGCCCTTCTTGTTACCATTCATGTAGCAACGAGTTTATGGGAAAGGTTCCCCATCGATATGAACAAAAGAACATTCAATATAGGGATAGAATTCTTGAAGAGGACTTTAAATTGGCAAATAGATATCCAATACATAAAACAAAAACACATGCAAGGACATATGACACACTTCAAGATTCAAATCGCTGGTGCATAAACACACATTCATTTAGCTTAATTAAAAAGAAGGCGGAGTGGATCAAAATGCAGGAACAAACGACTCATTTCCGTACTGAAATCACAGGTTTGTAACACATTCATTTAGCTTAATCGAAATGTAGGTAACATGGATCAAAACACAGTCACACATAGCTTACTTCCGGATCCATAAATGAGAACTACAAGCATTCACAAAAAATAAAAGAATATAGGAATACCTAAAAGAAATCGCAGTTCATCATGCTAACTGAAATTTCCATAGCCTTCCTAACCCATCTTGATCCTAGGGAATTTTAAGGCATTTCATATAAATTGAAAGAGCAGAAACAAGGTCTCTCACCAGATCCATATCAAATCCAACTTCCTGAACTGTGCCATTGATATCTCCCTCGAAATTCCAGATCCCCACATACATGGAAAAAACTAAGATGCTAGAAATTAGAGGAAATATATCTCATTAAAATGCAGAGATGATGCCTCAACTACAATGCAAATGGAATTCCTCCTCAGCGTACAGAGAGTATTCTGTTCAATATGCAGAGATCGGTCTCCTCACAAGGGTAGAGGTCCTCCTCTTCAAAATGCCTTAAAATCAAATCTCAATCTCTCTATCAAGTGCAAATATATTTCGATAAGCACATAAATTGATGCTCAGCACAGAGATTCCCCCCCCCCAAACAACTTTTAGCAGTGAATATAAATACTAGTAAAATACATAATGCCTCCATAATCAACGATTATGAATTTCGGTAATGCCTCCACAATCGGCGACTATAAATCAGGGTAAATAATGCCTCCATAATCCATGTCTCTTAATAGTTAATATCAATAAAGGGAATTAAATAATTCCTCCTTAATTAATGACTATAAATCAGGTAACGGTTCCACAATCATTGATTATTACTCAAGGTAATCCAATACTCAAAACAATTAATATTGGTATTCTCGTTCTCTCTCTCTATATATATGAAATTCTTTTCACTATATATGCTCTGCTATTATATAAGATGCTCATATAAAAAAACTATGCATGTCTTCTTCCTCCCAATGCCTTTGATTAATGTGAGGTAGGAGTAACCTCATTGTGGTGAACGTTTCTATTCCTCATAAAACATCTTTATAATTTATTTGTATTATACATGTTGTAGTTACTCTTAGGTTATCAAAGTGTGTTTTATGCGATAATTTCCTCATGTTCGAGCCTTAGGCTCATATGTTCGCAATACATGAATTATCTAAAAGGGTAAATTATAAATTTAAGCACATGAGAGACTGACTAATGTCTAATAAGTGACTGAAGGTCAAATGTGAGGATAGTGGCTGGTATCCCCATTAACACCATGATGATACCTAGTTACCCTCACTCGACCTCCAAGGTCTCCCTCATTGTTTACCCTTCCCCTAGTGTATTAGTTTTCTAGTTGTTTTTAAATTGCGCCAATGTTTGTTGTTCTCCTAAACCTACAAATTTGGGGAATTAATCCCCTAACTCTAGTATATACCATGGGTACTATAAGTAGAAATGGATTGATATAATGATTGATTAGGGAACTATGTGGTGAATGAACTATTGTTGGACCCCCTTTTGATAAAAGGAGAATTAGTCTTATTGACTCGGACTAACTATATAATCAAGAAATCTTTCTACAACTGCATTTATTTTTGCTAAGAAATAAATTCCTCACTAAATAATCACGACATGAAGAGTATGCTAACAAGTGAAATGCGTGGATCGCAATAACTTCAAGGAAGCCTAGGAATGTCCGTTTTTGTCGAACCGAAGTAGCTTTCTTAAAAAGAGGAACCCTGTTAAATCTTAAAAAATAACTATTGACATGCGTATTGTGTTATGTAGGAAGAATGAATCATTACTATGAGAAAGAAGGTATGAGTTAGGAACAATATCAACAATGGATCTATGCAGGTTTAAAAAGTAACTCGTACAAAAATGTAATCATGTGATAAGGTAGAGTGTATTGACATAGTGTGATTACCACAAGACTATAAGTGTTAGGTGCACGAGGATTGTGCGTACATAAATTTGTTACACCTAGAATGTATGCACCTAACTAGCCTATGACCTTGCATCCTAAGTTCATATGTCTTAAGGAAGAGTTATGTTTCTAGTCTGACTATCATGAACTAATCAAACCTAATGGTCAGTTGATACACATAATAAGCAAATGAGGAGAGAACTGAATGTTATTTGGTCTCTAAAGCTGTGTGCAACAATAAATTTTTAGAAAATTAATGTTAACTTCTTATCAGAAGTTGTTGATTAAATTTGTAGCATTTTTCTGTTTCATATGTGTAGGTGTTACTCACAGGGGGAAGCTGACAGGTATATATTAAATTTAAATTTCTTGTCCACTGTTGTGACTAGATCGCTACGATTGGTCAGTTGTTAATAATGCTTTACAATATTTGCATGTGTATTGATGGATTGATGTCCTTCCATCTAAGTCATATCTAGACTAGATGCCGTAAAATTCCTTTGATTGAAGTGTACGAATTTGGTACCACATTTTAGTTATGATTTATATCTTTTGGATCTGATAATGATTGATGCCCAATCCCTATAATGCATTGTGTTGGCTTGAATAGATCTAAGAAACATTGTCATTGAAATTTCTGGTAAACCGTTTGGACTTGCCTTAAGTCTGATAACATGTCAGGGTGTCCAAAGTCTGCAAATGCACTTAATTTGGGGTTGGGGTATAAGTAACAAAAATTGTTGATAGAATTTATATGACGCAGGTGCATAACATGTGAGTTTAGTTGAATGGATCTAAAGGGAAAAATATCATCTCTGATTTATTTTATTAGCCGAGTCGTTTAAATGCCAAAGGATAGAGTAAGATCCTTACTTTAAAATCATTTTAGTTCAGATATTTATAATCTCTGCCTTAATGGTCGAATTGAGGATCTGAAGTCTGAGTGTTGAGAAATTCCTACTGACATCTTTTTGAAAGGTGAATGAACGGCGTAGGATGTTATGGGCTAACTTTGCAAGAGTATGCGTGGGTACATCACCAATTAAAAGGAACTATTTTGTTTCAAAAAAAAGATCCACTGGTTTAAATAAGGGAGCTAAGCCACTCAAGTACAAGTGTTGTTTCATTATCTTATTTTAAATTTCGTATTTCGAGATTTCCATGGACCAGGATTTTAACTATGATTTTGGTGTTATGTACTGACATTGCAGGGCTTCACGATACTTCTGATCAATGTAATACATGGAATTCTAAATCCACTTGTAAGTAAGTGGTGGTTTATTCTGAATGAATTATAAGATGGTATGAACCATGAATGATGGTAAGGGTACAATCACCCCAACTCAGAAAATGATAATTAAACGAATGAAAATTATGTTTGTTAATTAACCATGAGGCCAATGTCATTAATCAGGACAATGACAAGTGAAGTCATGTGAAGCATCAAGTAGTGTGCATTACGAATGGTCAAGGTTAAAATTTATACTAAATACAAACAAGGAAAGTTTTGATGCCGCAGGAGCACCGTGGTGTTAGGCAAGTGATTGCCGCGTGAGCACACGGGTGTTAGGCATATATGCTGCAGGAGCACAATGGTGTTAGGCAAGCGAATACCGCATGAGCACATTGGTGTTAGGCATATGGTGTGGCAAAAAGACCTAGGCAAAAATTTGGACATCTGGAAAGACAGGACGCTGTTTGATGTCCATGAGGCGAAAACTTTTAACGGGTGGTTAAAAGGGAAGTTACCTCAGAATTATGGTAAGTCCAAACCAGAATGCAAAAAAGGAACTCAAAGGGAGTTTTGGAAAACATAACGACCGTAAAAAAAACATGTTAAATGAATTTACAAGAGACTATTGCATGCTTAATGTGTAATATGAAGAGATGGTTCCTCAGGTAGAGGACGGTATAATTGTCCAGAGGTTGGAGTTAAAACCAATGGTAAAAGGGTAATAATCATGTCTCATTAATGAATAAAATGCATTATGAAAATGATTGAAAATAAATCTATGGCTTATGATTTTATATATGTTGTACTGAAGGAAATTGGGCTAGACCCAAACCTTGTGCAGGAAGCTACAGGTTCTAAACGATAGCAAACTGCGGAAACAAAAAAGAAATAAAAAAAACAAGTATCAAAGGAGATCAGAACAGAATGGACGGAGCAAGAAAAGGTGACTCACGATAAGTGGGAAATGGTTGAAGGACAATAACACCGAGGACGGTGTTAACTTTAGGGGGGGGAGAATGTAATGTCCCTATTATACACCTCTAAGTCATTTGTGTTTTTCAATGTATGTTTGTAATGTCCCTCTTGTTGTACCCTAAATATTTTGCAATTATAAAAATGTTAAATTGTAATTGTTCTGGTGAGGAGCTCAAGGCCAATGCCCCACCAGAAACAAGAACAGGAACTCAATGTGAATTAGTTACCTAAAAAGACAAGCTCACGAGACCTAGTCCAGGGATGCCACTAAACGACGGTCAATAAAGCCCACAAGGGCTGAAGGAAAACAACCAAAGGAGAGATTAAGTGATGACTTAGTCTTATTTATTATTTAAAGGATTTCGGTATTAGAAAGAGGTTCGCCCTGTAAAGGAATCCCTAATTCGCAAAGATGATCTCGAGTAGGATACCCTACGCACTAATCCTATTTCAACTAACCCCTACTAGAGGGAGTCGCAATCATCTTTTTTTTTTTACGTTATTTATGCAGCATATAAAAAAGAAAAAGAAAAAGAAGCAAAGTAGTTAAAGCTTAAGAGGGGAAAAACCCACCTATGAAATTAACGGGACCATATGTCATGGACACCTTAAAAATCGAAAATGAAATTCTCAAACATACATCGAATAATAAATGGCCTTGTGCCATTTAAATATATGATGATAGATTTGGGTATTCTAAATGCCTCCATAAGAGTATATATATATCAAATGATAATACTAGGCATTAGACCATTTTAAATATATAGTAACGTATATTTAGAAGGGGGTTTTGTATATGTATAAACTTACATATAAATTTATGATTAGGAAACAATCTAAATTCTAGGCGAGCAACATTCCATTCGTGTGATGGAGAATTTGGGAATACTTTATATATGCATATATTTTCGGAATGAACATTACCCCCTATGCCAAATGTTGCCTGATTTTTAAACTCGCTCTAGAGGAAAGTATTTATTTCCTCCCTTAGTGGGGAAGAGCGATCAGAGGAAAGTATTTATTTCCTTCCTTAGTGGGGAAGAGCGATCAGAGGAAAGTATTTATTTCCTTCCTTAGTGGGGAAGAGCGATCAGAGGAAAGTAATTACTTCTTTCCTTAGTGGGGACAAGCAAACAAAGGAAAACATTTATTATTTTTCCTTCATTAGAGGAAGGCTTTTAGTTTTGTTTCCTCATAGGGAATATCCTTTTGGGGATTTATGTAGTTATGAGGGAAAATTTTACTTTAGAGGGAGCCTACATGGAGAGAGGGGATGGAAAAATCATCTCACCACTAAGCAAAGAAGGGCTCTCTCCGTTATCTTTTAGGGGAGCGATGGCTGGAAAAGATCTGCGTGTATAGACAAGGAGGTCCATCACGTTTTCCAGGAAAGAGGATACAGTACGGTTGGGAGAAAGTTCCCCTCCATTGCAAGAAAACAACCGGGGAAGAACTGGACCGAGGACACCACACCTCCAGGTCGGCCATTGAATTTTTGGATCAGGTGCTTCCATTTGGGTACGTTTCAAATTCAGAATGCTATATGAATTATGTAAGCACTCCATATTGCGCCCATGTTGATTTTTTGGTGTATGCAAATTGATTATTGGTAACCCGATAGGTTGAGGGTATCCTGTGCACTGGATTATTCCAAGATGGGGAATTTATGTATGCCCTGTGGATAGTTGATGGCATCCTGTGCGTCGATGGATTTCCAGGTTATGTTGGTTTACACCGTGTATAATTCGGATGGTATCCACTACGTAGGGTTAAGTCTAATCCTCCCTTTTCACTAACCCTGTCTTTATTTGAATCTCCGAATAGGATTTCTTAATTAAGTATCGAACCATGGTGAAGGTCAAAACCACGCTCACTTTAGATACCCTCTATCTGTGACTGATCAATGATCGTTGTATTGTGGTGATTTTAGAACCATACCTGTGCCCGAATCCTTCTGTGATGTTAATAATGATGGGTATATCATGGGAGTTTCGATTTATGCTGTCGTATTTGACATCCCTTACGATTGAATGGTTTTTGACTTGTGAATATGCAGTTATATGTTTCCTGCGTATGGTTCATAGTAAGTCTGGTTACAGTTATATATATAAACCTCATATTTAATCTCCTTCAGCCTGTTATATTGAATGTAGCTCAATATAAATGCCCTCTGTCTGTCTTAGTACTCAAGAAAACAATCTAACTTCATTTGTTGCGTGGGTTGTTGGTAGGTTGTTTTCAATTTTATTAATCTATATAGAGTGCATGTTCAAATGATTGGAGACATGGAGATGTAAACCATCTATTTAATAGCTGATCAACTAGAATTCCTTTAAAATTAATTTATGTTCAAATATGATCGCACCGAAGAACATCAAATAGGCGAGGTTGTTCTTTCTGTTTGGCTGTCTACATGGGGGAGTTCTGAATGTAATCTAATTTTTATTTACTTGATTTCTGAAGGGAAATTATGTGTTCATGAAACACGATTTACAGGTTGATTGGTTTCAGCCCAAATTTTTGGATTCATTTTTCATGCATAGCCCGTTCCTAGTTGGGTGGTTGCGGTTACTACTATCATAATCACTTCTATACGAGAATAATGCCTTAAATTTCATATAGGGTTGTAATGAGTCCTTAATATATTAGATTCACATAAATATCTTATAGAGTAATTACATAGAGTATCTGGTCTTAATGAGTTAAGATATAAGATCCTCTCGGTTACCTTAGCTTTAAAAAAAGGGGTATAGATCCCATACCTGTATGTATTACAAGTCTAGATTTAAATTATGCTGTGTGATATTTGGGAAAAATCGTATGCATAGCCTAGACCCGCTATCCAAAATTGCATGTTTTTTGTATGAGTATTAAGCACAATTTCAGTTCTCTAGTGTAGGCATCAAGATTGCAATGCCTCGTCTAAAATAGTGGAGTCTAAATACACATAGATAACTCAGTACGGCTACCCGTGCACAGACCCAATAAAAGCGTCTTACTAAAGTGTGAGATTTACCTGTATTTTAATGACCATCAAAGTTCACCCTTTGGTGGAAACAGTGATGTTGAGGATTGTAAGTGCTTTGGTTAAATGACTTAATAGAATTCTGAACTGTTTGGTGGATGTAACCCCGAGTTAGGGGTAAACCACGTATATGGTATCTCTTTTACTTGTGGCATGTTTTTTTGTCTCAGAAGTTTACTCCAGAAAATGTGATCCTTGTATGTTTGCAATATTCATGTTCTTTGCAATATTCATGTTCTTATGGCGCCTAATATTGTACCTATGGATCCTATCAGTTGTGACCTCTAATGCATTTAATGGATGAGCAGAATTAAAGTAAAAATATGTTGTTGTTATACATAAATAATGGACCTCTAGGTAGAAAACATCTATTTTACTTTTTGTGTAAGGAACCTAAATGCCTTGATGCCGATTTGCATTTATCTACAATACCACGTTAACTATTGAGACTAAGGTTGGCATCCAAAGCTACATCCAAGTATCATTATTTGGTGAAGAAATATACCTATGGGAAACTTATAAAATGCAATGAATAAGTATGCCACTTGGGTGAATGATTTAATTTGGTGGAACCTTTATCACTCATAAATACTATCTTATTTCATTAGAGGGTTACTTGGAATCTGTTGCATTTCCATTATATTCGTGGTATTTTACATATGGATTGAAATGGTTGACCTTATGGATTTATATTGTTTTTCTTGATTTGTGTCAAAAGAAAATTTTGGGTCAATTAATAAGTATTCCCCTATAGCAAGGAAAAGATAGTTACATAGAACGCAAATGCATCCCGTGTATCATTTTCAGAGTTATGTTATTATTAGCATTAGCATGTGGATGTACCAAAATACATGTAAGTAGTTTCAGTCGTTTACGGGGGACATTACATCACATGATTCCCTAAATAGGATGACTTGTTACTCTTTTTGTGTCAACTTGTCTAAGGAGACATAAAACAATATTCATATAATATTGATTGTCAGTGCTATTGACCCAAATTATAACATAAGGTTTACATTGATTCTTGAAAGTACATTTACATGACCAAGTACATAAATAACATCTCCAAAATGAGGTACAACAATAATACAACAAAAGTACACTAAGAATTGTTGGTGTAAATTATTAACTGACTAATAAGTTATCCAACAAATCTAAATTGTCAACCCGAGGAGAGCTTAAGCTTATGAGGTACAGAAAAAATATATGCAGGGTTAGAGTAACACTAATTTAATTTGCTATTCAATGCTACTGAAATTGAGAACACATGCAACTGAAATTTAAGAAAACATACGACTAGCTTAATCTAAGAAAACACAAGTGACTGAAATTGAACCTAGTTTACGAAAGTGGGAAAGAACCTGGTTTATGAAAGCAGAAAATGGCTAATCTGCAAAATCATGAAATTGCGTAAAATAAATTTAACTAATAAAGCATAAAATTGCATGAAATAAACTAATCCAAAACAATTCATAATAAATAAATCAAAATCAATATGGAGAAATAAAAGTGCTTGTATTAAACCATGAATCCATTACAAAATTATCTAATCCATGACTAACACTCAAAAGACATAAATCATTTCTCTACTTCCACACCAATAAAGACGTCTCCTCTCAAATGAGGAGAGATCCCTCTTATTTATACATGAATTATTTGAATAAGAAGATAAAAAAACTCATAAATACATACCCAATTCTCCCTCAAGTAGGTACAACCAATTATCTCTTCAAATGCTCTCACAAATATTGGATAAGATATTCTATCCATATATCCATGATTTTTCTCCTTTGGATATGCTTGAATGACTATCCCAAATATTCTTCAAATCTTCAAAGCTTGAAGATGAAATTCGAATTTGAGGTTAGGTGGTGATTTTTTACTTTGTTAAAATCTTTGAATAAGCCTGAAAACATCATTAATCTCATCCAACATTGATATATAATGAAAATATGTGAATTTTCTTAATATTTAACCACAAATTCTCTCAAAATACTTAGAAATAAACAATTTGGAAAATAACAAAGTAACCCATATTTATTCATGAAAATTGTATTAATGAATGGTTTATGGAGTAATGGATAGGGATGAATGTGAGGAATAGTGAAGGGAAAATAGGATGAAAATGCAACATTTGGGCGACCAAAGATCTCCCCCCAACTAAACGTGTTGCATGTCCTCATGCAACTGTACATAAACTTTTTTAACGTTCGTTTTGCATGACAATGATTTTAACAATAAATCATTCCATTATGTGAAATACATGTGTAGCTGCTGATTTTACTTATGGTTGGTTCTTGTGCGACAACCATGAATATGGAAATTTTTTTTTCTTGTGTTAACAATATTCATTTCTTTTACTTGTTTTCTTATGGTTGGTTCTTGTGTGACAACCATGAATATGAAAAATGTTGGTTCTTGTGTTAACAACATTCATTCATTTTTATGGCTGCAATACATAAGATTTGAAAGTATACATACACTGGAAATGATAAGCCATCAATGTACATGTTCTTCATGTTTATGAATCATGATAAAACTACATCAAATTGTAAAAAAGTTTAATTAACACCTATTTGAATAAATTTGGAATTAAATAGTGGATCTATAATTCCAAAATAACTAAGAAACTCAATTATGGGTTTGTTCTTACAATAAAATATTTCCAGTTCTAATGAAATATGTGTTAATTTGGAAGAGACATGTTGGTCAATGGTAAATGAGATGATGGTGTGTGTAAGTGGTAATGAATATACAACACCCCCCCCCCCGAACTAAAGATGTATTAAGTTTATGAAAATGAGTAGGGAAATGTAGCATGGCGAGGGAATTTTTCAAATTCATTCATTTTCTAGCATTTAAGTAATTGTGTGGTTAAAGATTAGAAAACAAAATACCTCCATTTACCCAAAAAAATGATGAATTGTGCAATCGAGATGTGGCTGATGCTACTTCTAGATCATGGACTGTGAAGTGAAGGGACCTGAACTGTTGCTTGGTTGAATGAAGTAAAAAACTGAAAGTTGGAAGTGGAACTATGGTACTCTCATATGGCTGGAAGCATGCTGCAAACTACTGGTGGGGTCATGAAAAGCATATAGCCTTCACCTGCTACCAAACCTGATGGTACAATTATTACCATGCAAATAAATGTGTTGATGTCAAGCATGGAAATAAGTCATTGGATTATTGACCTTTGATGGACATCATTAACCAATGTGACGCAACTCACCATTGATGTCAATGAGTGCCAAGGTACCCAAGTACATATTTAAAAGTGTGAATAAATGAGCTGACATTGACCCACTTGCAAGATCCAATGATCAAGTGACATTGATGTATTCCCATGATTGTTAGCAAGAGAACTTGTCATTAAGGCATGCAAGCCTCAAGGTACTCAAAAGGAACTATAGTCTCTATCCTAGATAAGGTGTTGAGGTTGATGGGGAAAGACTTGTTGAAAGGTGGGCCTTAAGAAATCCCACATTAGTCAACGTGAGTTGTACAAAATGATTGGTAGAACTATAGATAAAAGATCTCACGATCGAACATGTTTTATGACAAGAAAAACAAGAAAATGTAGTCATGGAATGGGAAATGATATGGTTTTATTTATGAGGTAAAAGATGAACTGAAGAATAAGAAAGGAATGTATGTGACTCAAAAAGGTAGACATGCGGGAAGTCATGATGTGTAAGGCGATGAAACAGTAGACTCCAACATGGATGACTGACGAGATTTGAAGAATGAAGGTAGATAAAAAAATCATGACATAAATGGTTTTCTGAAAGGTCCTTATAACGAGAAATGACATGACAAATGCGATACAAAGATCAACTCCTTCAAGCTTTCGATGAAACATGTTTTTTTGGGAAAATTTGTGATTCTTGCAAATCACTTCTACATGAACAAGGTTTCTTGATTGTCTCGATACCTGTAAAAGTGTAGTATTTTCCTACAACAAAATTGTGAGAGAATCAGAAAACATAAAATGTATGAAAATTATGTGCTTTAGAAAATCAAATTCACAACTAAATGAAACACGTTCTTTTGCCTTTTACTGTGACGCATCTTATACTTCTTTCAAAACCTATTTAGAGTGACTCAAGAAAATAACTTGAAATGCAAAAACATGATTCCAATAATGTTTCCACAAAGTATAAGGTCCATTTGCGAAATTATTATTATTATTATTTTAAGATTTTTATGTTTGACCAAAAATATTATTTTTATTTGTGTTTTGAATTATTATTTTTTTATTTTTTAGTTTTATTATAAATGTGTTGATTCAAAAATAATCTAGAAAATCAAAGGAATTAAAAAAAAATTAAGAAAACAAAATTAAAATGTTTTTATTTTTATTTTTTACAAAGGCATATGAAATATTAAAAATGTTTCCATCCCATTTAATTTAATAATCACAAACTAAAACTCCTTTAATATGCATAGGAAGGAAATTTTACCAAAATTTCAAAATAAGATTCTCGGAAAGGGTGGAAATACATTTGTTCCAAAAATGGATTCAATATTCCCATGAAGAGAACGGGAGAAGCAGCATTAGCAGTCATGTGTGGTCGCAGATTGCTCAAAGTCTATTCTACAAGATTCAAGATGGTTGTCAATTCTGTTAATACTATTAAGAAATGAGATTCAAACTTCATTGATGCACAACATATCATGAGTTTAAATGAGAACATGAGTATCTATAAACTCATATTCAGCAGATCCTGCAGCCCTATCTTGAAGAACTACAAGTTTGTTGTGTGAATTTTGTTGCTATCTGATCCTCCATGGCAAAAGATTCATCTACATAACATATCACTTGAGTTTCTACAACTTCAGGCCCTGTATTAGCCTACACCATGCATGTAGTAAACTGAGCTGCAACAAGAGTAACATCCACATCCGAAGTATTCACAACCTCTGTTTCTGCAATATATTTTCCATCTGCATAAGAAGTATTTTTAAGTACCAACAATATCTAAAAAAACTCTAATCTGAGTTTGAATATAAAGCCCTATATTAATCCAAGAATCAATGTGAAGTGTTATGGAAGGAAGCTAGGATTCTAAGTTGAATTTGGCAAATGCTGAGGGATCTAGACTTGGAAAGTGATCTAGAGAGAGAATGGTGCCTTAGACGAGTGTGAGGCCGAGATTATTTCCACTAAGAGATATGAGAAACCTAAATTTTGACTGAAAAAGGTTCCATTCGCAAGAAACAATTTCAATAGGATGCTCAACCTCAATAAAAAATTTAATGGACACTATACAGCTTCAGAAATTTTTTATCCATCACGGTAATTGTTAGGTCATGTTTTTGTTTTCTGTCTTTTAATACTTTTATTGATGTTTTGAAGCTTGGTTTTACTTTTTATTCCTAGAAAATTTCGTTGATTGGGATAGTTTGAGTTGTTTTCCTTTAGCTTTCATGTTATTTTATTCTTTTTAGTTTATTTTTACAAGTTTTGGTTTGATTTCATGATCAAAGGGCTTATATAAGGCTTATATGGATTAAAAAGTCTAAAAAATAACATTAAAGTTTGCTTAGGGTCCCTAAATCAAGTCTAACCCTATATCATGAGTTCAATTTCTTAAAATCATTAACTTGAATTTTCTTGTAGCGCAAGCCAAAAACAAATGCACAGAGGTGCTACAAAAAAGTCATCCAAGTTAAAAGAAATCATCATTCAAAATTTCAAAGAATTAGTTCTCTATGTCGTCGACACCACAGTAGCATAGTGGTTTAAAGCGTCGATCGGAGATTTAGTTATCTAAAGCACCGACACTGCGGCAACATAGTGGTTAAAGCACCGATCGAAAATTTAGCTATCTAAAATGCCGACACTGTGGCAGCATTCCATAATAAAGCTCCAACGAGATAGTTGATAAAGCTTCCGATCGTCGATTGCGAAGCTAGTGGTCTAAAGCACCGACACTGTGGAAGCATAGTGGTTTAAAGCTCTGATGAAATAGTTGATAAAACTTTTGATCACCGATCATGAAGTTAGTGGTCTAAAGCTTCGACACTGCAACAGCATAGTGTCTTGAGGTTCCGATGCATTAGAGATTACTGCTTCTGATCGCTGACGAATTAGTAATGGGAAGTGTTGATTTGTTCAGTCTTGGGGCTCCGATTGCCAATGCTAAGAAATATTAGTTGTTAGTTATGGAAGACGTCGATACCGCGACAACATTCAAATATTAATCACTGTGACAAGTGTCAGTATCATCATGAAGGTGAATCGTGGTGGTTTCTTGCAGAAGTGAGGCAATAATGATAGTAGACCATAAAGAGACAAAGGCATTTCAAATGACGTTTTTTCCTGAAATGCACGTAGAACAAGTGGAGATTGTGGCAAAAAATCAGTACTTGAAAATTGGAATTTTGAAACAGAGTAAAATTAGGGCTTTGGGGAGCGGTCATTTGGAGTGTCAAAATGGTCAGAGAAGATTGGGGCATGCTATTCAACACCTGACAGACAGGAGTAGTTATTAGTTAGTTTGAAAATTAATTCCATTTTGTATAATGATAAAGTTTATATTGAATAGTAGTTATATAGATAACTTGAAAAGTAGTTAGGGTTCAGTTATGCAACTGTTTTTGAAAGAACAGGATAAATGTAAGTCTGAAAGAGGACAAATGGTTCGATTTTTGTCGACAAGGGGAGGCTATCAGGCTTTGTTTATGAGCTAAGTGTAAAAGACTCTTATGTGTTTTTGATGACTGAACTATGAAATATATGCACTATATGCCCTTTAGATTATTGATTGGTTTCATTTCTAATTTGTGTTAATTACTCAGTTGGTATATTCATTTCATGTTTAATGTTTTTATGCTTGAAATGCTTGTTAACTATGGGTGAAACTCAATATTGTGTTTACTCTGTTGGATTATGGTTTATATGTTATGCATCTCAGTCATTCAATTGCTCATGATTTAGAGTAAAACTTTGGTCTTATGAATGTTTTCTCTCTAGTCTTCAAACTATTCAACCAAAACCCTAGAAAACCCTATTTTACTTTATTGTGATTATTTAGATTGTGTTGGCTTGTTCTTCTGTAGTCTGAGAACAAATTCTGGCACTAATAGTAATGATTAAAGATGCTTCATCATTTTTTATTTGCATAACTATGTCATTCAAATAAACAAGCATGTTTCCCTTTCCGGATACTATACTTTTAGAACTCTTCAAGAGATTCTGAAAAGACCCTATCAAATTTTCAAACAAATTCTTCAACATGAAGTGTGGAAAGGTAATAAAGGAATTCAAAATAGCACATCTTGGTCGAACATACCCCTCCAACGCAATCAACATGTTAGCTAGCAATTGTAGAATTTGTTGACACAACCGTTTGTTAAGTGAAAATGTACGTAGTTATTACTGTGGTGAAAGAGGATGTCAGTACCTAAATTGCATGTTGGCTCATTTGTGTGCCTCTTTGTTTCTACAAGCTTGTCATTCTAGCTCATGGGACGAGTGATATGATGTTACAGAAGGTACTAAGCGGTCAACCAAGATTCAAAGTGAGTCAAAGGAATGTCAATCAGCTAGCAAGAACATACAATTAAATATTGATTGAGATGATTCCCTCATTCACAACTTGGTGATAGGGGCATAGTGTTAATGAGAATAAGCAATTGCTTTGCATGATGCCAACCCAATTCTCACATAGCCTTACAAGGCTTGTTGCTAAGCACACATTCGCAACTTGAGATGCACAATTTCCTACAGATATAGGATAAAATATTGCAAATATGGTTTGATTGGGAGTAAGAGATATGAAATAAAGGTGTCTACATGCCTATATAAATGGATTCAAACTAGGCATATCGGTAGTTTGATGCAGGTTCAAGCATCACAAAAATCCATAAATCAACACCGAAAAATTCAACGTGGAAGATACTGAGATTTCAAGCAGATTGATTAGGAGATTAATGGAGTAGATGTCCATCAATTGGTAACAACCAAACTGGATCACAAATTCTCAGGGCATATACCCAAAATAAATCACACCTAACCAATGATGTTTCTATCTAGATTCCTAGAATATTTTCAATGAAACGTTTGTTGACTAATCGGTGGTGGCATGGATATTGGAAATGGACAGGTATAAATAAATCTTAAATGAGAATACCCAGCAGTAAAAAATTCCATGAAGAGGATGAGCTATCTCTCTTATCCAACTAAGATATATGTATTTTTTCCATTACTAGAAGGAGAATCACGTTCCTTCAGGATATTTGTTGTTATTTCACCGAGATTTGGATATAATCAGCAAGATAAATGCAATCAGATAATATATAAAGATCAGAATTTTCTAAAAATGGAATTAAGTCCATAGATCCTATAACAAATCATTCACACCCAAAATGTAGTTCTGTCATGGAAGGTGGAAACAAAGTGAAGCGCCTATATGCATTTTGCAAAGCATAGACTAGATTCTTGGGTGGGTGATTTCAAGCTGGCATCGAGACAATCAACTAGTGAAGATCGATCGTTAGGTATGAAATCGATGGGATCTGATTAATGAGTTTTGGATGATATTAAATCTCGATCCCAAGAGTAAATTTTGTGTTGATCGATTAAACAATTGAACCAAAATAAGTATCGGATCAGGATATGTTTTGTTGGATTGGTTGTTGCAGTTTTAAACAAACACCTCACTCCTATGAAATACATAAATAGTAGGAGAACCCTAACAAATGTATCCAGAAAGGTTAAACTAGTCTAGCACCTAAACCACCAAATTATTTTATCATATAAGAGTATGTAACCATGAGAAAAAAAATGTATGCAAGGTGCATATTACAGTAGATTTGAATTTTGACAGGAAATTCTTCATGTTATTTCATTTTTTTATATTTTGTTTTGTTATTTTTTGTAATTGTTTTATGTTTGTAGGTTTAGAGAAGAGATGGAATGCGTGGAAAATGGAATGTTTAGAGTTATTACAATTTTTTATATTTTGTTTTGTTTTGTTTTTATATATATTTTATATTTTTATGTTTTATTTGTGTTTTGTATTTATTTACATCATTCCTAAAACCTATAAAATTTATTAATTAAAGACAAATTGCAATGAAATATTTTTCTTTTTATTTTATTTTTTAGCAAATGGATATCTAAAATAGAAAATCAAGCATTTTTCATCATCTTTCTATTTTTTTATTGCATACACTTAAAACTTAAAATTAAACATGTTTTATTTTTAACCTACCTACTTTATTTTAATTAAAACTTTAAAATTATTTACGTGTAGTCAAATGTCCATCGTAACCATACACGTAATAGTAATAAGAATATGTTCACTTTCAATTTTTCAAATGAAAAATGGAAATATACAAGAATGTGCAAAAGTAGTTGTTGAATCTGTGATTTAACCAAATAGAAACTAAAATGAAATTGATCTAACCTGGTACTTACTTGAAACCATCTTTCGATGAGACTTTCATAGGCTCGATTTCCATCCTTGAGATCATGCTTCAAATCCTCTTTGTCCTTCTCGTTCTCTTGTTCATATATTTATTCCCCATCAAATGTATAGGGTTCTTCAAATGTTGATTCTTCATTCTCTTTAGGAGGAGTTGTTAATTTCTTGAAGTCTATCAAGATATGCTCTTCTTAGGAGTAAGAGATCCCAAATGTTTCTATGATTTGAGTGTATTGTTCCACACTTATGTGCATCATTAAACCTATCTTGTTGGTATTCCTGTATTTCCATATAAATTAATAGAAAAGAGGGCTCTTATAACACCATAATGAAATTGAAATATAAATTGAAAACGATACAAGTAAACTAATGACATAAACAAAATCACTCTTTGGATAAATGAAAATAACACACTTCAAAAATGAAAAGAAATCAGGAGAAATCAAAACTAGTGCATAATGAAAGTAATACAAACTTACAACTACAAAAAATGTAAATGCAAAATAGAGAAATAAACACTTGCATAAAAAAAAATTCATAACTAAAATACTCTTGCAGAAAATGAAAAAAAAAACTCTTTTGCATTAATTAAACACACTTACATGGAAAGTAAATCACACTTTGAGAATAGGAACAACAGGTTTACATGCAAAGGGAAAAATAAGGATTTGGGGATACCCACCAAAGTGGATGCATTATGTTGTTACACCATAGAAATTTTGTAATGTCCCTTTTTGGAAAATTTGGAGAAATGCACAAATTGGGCAAAATTTGAGCTTAACTACTCATGACTCCAAAGGATTCCAACTTTCACTGAATGGTACCGAATTTGAAAGGAGATGGTATGGTGAGTATTAAAACATCCCAAGGTGTTTCATGGATAATTTTTTATCATATTTTAGACCTATTAAAACTTGTTTGGGGCTAATGACAAAAATGCCAAAATTATTAGGAAATTGTGTTCAAATCCCCCCAAGGGTGATGGCAAAACTAGCTCTCCAAATCAAGTACAACCCTCCAACAATTAAGAAAAGAGTATGGGAATGAGTGTAGGAAATCAATTACTGTACTTAATCATGTCTATTAAGTTCTACAAATGTATTATTGTCTGCAACATTTGTAGGTTAACTTTCAGTGAAATTTGTTATGGGGAAATTGCATAACTAGCTCGATTTTGACATATGAAAGGTGGAGTTAAAGGTTCAGATCAGGATGTGACATATAGGTACCATATATAGAATACCAATGGATTATAAAACAATAGTAAACACTACATAAATCCCTTCATACAATTCTGGTATACAACTCATTCAGTATGGGAGTCAAATACATGAAAACTAGTCAATTAGTAGCATGGAATTGCAAGAGTTTCACATATGGATTTCTTGGATTTCGAACCCATAGAGAATAGGTACATGAAATTACAGAGTAAAAAAATCATATATGGCTATCACAAAATGATCAAACTCAGATAACATCCCTCATACAAATCTGATACAAGACTCCTTCAAGGTTGAAGCTAAAGTCATGGAAACTAGTGATTCAATGGCATGGGAATGCAAAATTTTCACACATGATTTTATTGGATTTAGACCCACGAAGGATATGGAAATTAAATTACAGAGTAATAAATCATATACTTATTTCCCAACATCATCCAACTCATATAATATCCCTCATATAAATCTGGTATAAAACTACTTCAAGATTGAAGCCAATTCCATGAAAGCTAGTTATTCAAGAGCATGCGCAATGCGAGCCTTTAATACATGTATTTCTGAGATTTAAACTTATAGAGAATATGGATATGATATTACAAATCCATACATCATATATAAAATCTTTGGCATCAACCATCCTCAGCAAGGCACAAGAATCACTCCAAAACGTGTGCCATCAATTGTGAGTGTGGGGAAATAGAGAAGAAGGAATGAGAGAATGGGGAGATATATGAGAATTAGACTATAGGAGCTTAAACCTGAAAATAAAAATCCTTCATTAATATCCCATGAGAGGTCTTAATTTCCTCTTCATCAACCAACTTGTAAAGGAATCCAACTCCCTCAAAATTGGTTCACTAGCAAGGCAAGTGTGCACTCACCGTGCAATGGACAAGCAAAAGCTCTCCAAAAATTCTAAAGGACAATTAAAAAATTATAAAAATATATTCTCCTTCCTCATGAAATCCTTTTATTAACTCATTATTCCTCCCAATGTCAAATTTCCCTCCATGATCTTCCTCTAACTCATCTTAGTGGTTTAGTAACTCTCATGACACTTGTCTTCCTCTTCATGCTCCAATTATTTCCACAATTTGAATGGATTTCTATAACTCCAAAATTCGACCTCTTGGTGGATATTTTTAGCCCTAACATTTCATATTTGTCATGTTTCAAAAATCAGGTCTAAATTTTTCATACTTGTCATATAATCTTCCATCATTTGTTGTCATAAAGTGCATAGGATCTCCTTCCAAGTGGCACACTTTGTCTTCTAGTATTTTCCTCGTACATGGGAGTTACCCTCCTTTACTAATTCAACTTCCTTGGCTCATTATATGATAATTTACAACACAATACCATCCAATAATGTTACATTACCCATGTTTTCAAATTTGGATGGATATCATGCCAAGTGTGTGGGGAATCTAGTCACCCAAAGTCTTCACAAGATTCCAAGCATCTTCATGAACCCATGCCACATTATTTTCTTAAAATTTATCATTCATGTGACCCAATTAAATTTTAATATGGTAAACTAATGTCCTTTTGGGCCCCATAGCCCATTATTACAAAATTTGTGTCTCCATCTCAACCTATGGAACTAGTAGGTTGGTGAAACATTATTCGCAAATAGTCTTATTTGGAAATTATTTAATTAGTGATGTGACAAATTTAGTAGTGGAGTCCTTGCGTATTACATTTTCCCCTCACCATTTTTTTGTAAGATAAAAAAATCCTATCTAAACACTAATCCCCTTTAAGCACCTCCCTGGAAACGATGCCAACATGTTCGTATAAATTATTAACTGATTAATAAGCTATCCAACAATTTAAATTGTAAACCCAAGGAAAGCATAAATTTATGAGGTACAAATAAACTATATTCAGGGTTAGAGTAACACTAATTTAATCTACTATTCCATGCTACTGAAATTGAGAACACATGCAACTAAAATTGAAGAAAAAATACGACTAACTTAATCTAAGAAAACACATTCAACTGAAATTGGACCTAGTTTACGAAAACAGGAAAGAACCTAGTTTACGAAAGGAGGAAATGGATAATCTATGAAAGCATGAAATTGCGTAAAATAAATTTAACTAAGAAAGCATAAAATTGCATGAAATAAACTAATCCAAAACAATTCATAATAAATAAATAAAAATAAATATGAAGAAATAAAATGTTTTTTATTAAACCAACAATCCATTACAAAATCATCCAATCCATGGCTAACACTCAAAAGACATAAATTATTTCTCTACTTCCACACCACTAAAGAGCCTCCTCTCAAATGAGGAGAGAACCATTTTATTTATACATCAATGCTTTGAATAAGAAGATAAACAACTCATAAATATAGATCCACCTCTCTCTCAAGTAGGTATAACAAATTATCCCTTCAAATCCTCCCACAAATATTGGATAAGAGATTCTATCCATATCTCCATGATTTTCTCCTTTGAATATGCTTGAGTAACTACCCCAAATATTCTTCAAATCTTCAAAGGTTGAAGATGAAATTCGAATTTGAGGATAGCTGGTGACTTTTGACTTTGTTAAAATCTTCAAATATGCTTGAAAACATCATAAATCTCATCCAACTTTGATGTATAATGAAAATATGATATTTTTCTTAATATTTAACCACAAATCCTCTCAAAATACTTAGAAATAAACAATTTGGAAAATAACAAGGTAACCCATATTTATTCATGAAAATGGTATTAATGAATGGGTTATGGATTGATGGGTAGGGATGCATGTGAGGAATAGTGAGGTAAAATAGGATGAAAATGTGACATTTGGGCAACCAACTAATAATATCTTCCAAAGTTACAATATTCAACACTCCATCTTTAAAAGGAAGGTATTATTCAATCACAATTGTCATCACTAGATCATTGTTCCTACAACTTGGTACTCAGGCCATTGACTTGTGACATATATCGAATCTATACATCATAAGAATCTTGTACAACAACTAGCTCTTTTTCATGCTAGGATTACCCTCATATAGGTCCATCAACCAACCCCTTTTCATGCTAGGAGTACCCTCATATAGGTCCATCAACCAACCATTTTTCATGCTAGGATAAACCTAAGTTCATCTTGATGCATCAACCATCCATTTTTCATGCGGAGAGATACCCTCATATTGGTGCATTAGCGAACCATTTTCCATGCTATTATAAACCCTCATCTCGATGCATCAACTAGCCACTTTTCATGCTGGGAGAAACCCTCATTTTGGTGCATCAACCATCCCCTTTTATTACTAGGATTTACCGTCATCTTGGTGCATGAACCAACCCTTTTTAATGCTAGAATATACCCTCATATCCATGCATTAACCAACCCTTTTTCATGTTGGGAGATACCTTCATACGAGTGCATCAACCTACCCTTTTTGATGATAAGAGATACCCTCATATCAATGCATCAAACAACCCTTTTTCATGCTAAGAGAAAACCTCATCTGAGTTAATCAACAAACTCTTTTTCATGCTAGGATAAACTGTCATATTGGTGTATCAACCAACTATTTTTGGTGCTATGATATACCCTTGTCTCATTGTATCTACCATCCCTTTCTAATACTGAGATCTACCCTCATCTTAGTACAACAACCAACCCTTTTTCATGTTGGGAGCTGCCTGTACAGTGACCAATCCTTTTTCATACCGGATGTACCTATACAGTGACCAGTCCTTTTTCATACTACGTGTACCCATGTAGTGACCAGTATTATTTCATACTGAGTGTACATCTCATACATATTCCACATATCCAACCCTTTTTCATGTTGGATGTGAATACCACTAATATTGAATAGGAACTCATCACTCCCTCTTATGATGGACACGGGTCTAGACAAATTCAATCTTGTCCCTGAAGTACTCAAACTTCACTCTTTCTAGAGACTTGGTCAATACATCGGCTATATGGTCATCCATTGCAATATACTAGAGCTTCTCTGATCCTCTCTGCACAATATCTATAATATAGTGATATCAAAACCAGTGTTCTTAGACAACTTCACATAAATATGGTTGTCAAAGAATACATAAGTCATCTCTAACTCGACATTGAACAATCCTGCAAGTAGCTTTCTAAGACACAGTACCTCACAACTAGTTGAACAAGTTGCAATATACTCTACCCCAGTTGTACTCAGTTCTACACTCATCTGCTTCTTGATGAACCAAAAAATCATGCCAAACCCCAAACTGAAGAAACACCCTGAAGTGCTCTTCCTATATATAACACTACAAGCCCAATTTGAGTCTACATATCCCTGCAGGATAATCCTATGATCTCTCACTATATGAGGCCATAATTAATAATGCCCTTAAGGTACCTCAAAACACACTTTACCACACTCTTGTGAACATGTCTCAGCTCTACCATGTATTGACTCAAGTTGTTGACCACAAAGCATATATTTGCCCTCTTTTTTGTTAAGTACATAAAGAAAACAATCATCTTCTTGTATACTATGGAATCAACTAGGCTCTGAAGTAGTATCACACAATAGCTTCAAGTTCAATGTCCATTAGGGGAATTTTGATGTAAAAAATGGGCCTCCAAATAAAAAGAGTACTATTAAAATCAACTTTTAAATAACCAATCACAATCTAGAGAATGACATCATCTATAATAGTTGAGTTGGCATTACTTGAGTTAAGGTTTCTTATTTTTCATATTCTAAATGGTTGATGAAAATCTTGGTTAACCATGGTAGTCTACAAGTACTTTTACACCTAGAGTAAAGTACTAATGGCTTTTCACATTTTTTCAATAAAATATATTATTGTCCCTTCGTATATTTTGAAAAAGACAATATATGTTGTTTCACTTAATATGCATATCTTTACACCATTTTCAATATATGTTAAATTATCCATTTTTTCATAATGTTAAAAATATATTTTATTTACACATTTTTACTTATGAATATATGATATATTCATCCATTTTTCTTAATCTCAAAAATATCATATAAGTTAAAACTTTATTTTATTTTATTATTTTTAAAAAGTATTATTAAGATTTCTAATACTTTTACAATATGTTATTATTAGATTGGTATAAAAAATTACTTAAAAAAACATTACAAAATAATAAATCATAAAAATCTAATTTAAAATTTAACTTTAAAAAAACTAATTTCTAGACAACAAAACACTGTATTAAATTATATTATATTACAATTAATTACAAAGCCCCAAAATATTACATTATACAAAATTTTAAAATTTAAATTTTAAAAAATTAAAATTAACTTATATAATTACATTAAAATACAACATTTTATAAAATTATATTACAATTAATTACAAAACCAAAAAATATTACATTATACAAAATATTAAAATTTAAATTTAAAAAATATTAAAATTAACTTATACAATTACATTAAGATACAATATTTTACAAAATTATATTACAATTGATTAAAAAGTTAAAAACTCAAATTATAAATTATTAAATCAAATTTTAAAAATTATGAAGTATAGAATATATATACTCACCTATATTAAAATCAAAATTTACGATATATATTAAAAAACATTGTCCCAAACGTAAAACAAAGTATCATTCCTTGCCAATTGCCATTCTTCTTCAAGGAATCATAACTTTCAATTGTTGTTGGTAGCATGGGAATGATTGTCCTAGCTTCTTCTTTCCGAGGGAGGATCCCTTCTCCAACATTACTATTTGTTGCCATATATGTCAATGTTCCCTCTAGACATGTTCCAACATAAAATATAAATAGAGTAAATCATCGACTGCTGCAAGTTAAGATGCCTGCTAGGAGGAAAATACAGAAAATAGGGAAAATGAGATGGCATATCAACCTTAGCATCTCAACCTTATAAAACAGGTACCCACATAAGTACATTAAGTTAAAATTTAAAATGTATATTAAAAAAAATCATTTTAGAGGGGGAAATCAAATTTTTTTTTAACAAAATTATACATCTCTCTCATTTCAATGCCATCAGTTATCACGCAGGTTCATCTGCCATCAATTACCTCCAAGTTCATCTGTCACCTAGGTTCAGTTCATAGGATACGAATCTAGCCCCTAGTTGGGAGGCAGGGAGTTCTTAATCTAATCAAGATGCAATCATTAGAGGAAATTTCAACTCAAAATGAGCCTCCTAAAAAGAATTAATAAAATAATAGTTAAAATAATAAAATAATATTTATTAATTTTAGAGGAAGAAAAGAAAAAAACTACTTTTTTGTTTGTATTTTCGACATATTTCCCTATGTTTTTACTTAAATTTTGATCGGGTGAGCTCGTTGGATGCGGATTTAAATTTCGCATCCAACAAGTACTCACTCGGCATACTTTTCACGGACCCCGCTACACCAGAAACAAGAAATACCTGAAAAATGTGATGATGATGTCATCATCATGTTTTTTCAGGTATTTCTTGTTTTTGGGGTGGCAGGGTCCATCAAAAGTATGCGGAGTGGGTACTCGTTGGATGAAGAATTTAATTATGCGTCCAATGAGCTCTCCCAATCGAAATTTGAGTAAAAACACAGGGACATATGTCAAAAATACAAACAAAAAAGTAGTTTTTTTTATAATACATATTTCCAAATTTATATTAAAAAAGTGTTTAAGTCCTATATGGTATTTCAAATTTAAATCAATTTCATTGGCTAACACATGATGACATGGAATTTGAATTAGAGTTAAAAGGCCCATTTTGGGTTGAAATTTGCTCTAATGAGAACTGAATTTGCTTCCAGTGAGTATGCTTCTTTGACCTTACTGGAATATTTTGCTTCGACCTTTCCTCCTACCTTGACTGCTTATGGGGATTAACATATATAATACAATGCATATAGATCTGGAAATGGGTGAGATGTTGGAGACTCTGTAGTAACTGCTTCACCTTTTCCTTTGCTGGCACATTTACTGGTTCTGCATCACCTGTAACTTACACCTTATATAAACCTTGAACTAAAAATACAATCGCTTCTTTGTACGGAAGAAACTCCATTGGATGAATCCATTTTTTTGTAGCCTCTGCTACCTTCTCTACTGTTTAGTGGGTGGAGGTGAAACTGGATTCTATACTTTTTATTACTCTCTCCAGATGTTGCATTTTCACTAATTGTTTCATAAGCATCCTATGTATATGCTTGTTGTGTTTTGGGTTCAGGTGAAGTGTTTCGGGTTCAAGTGAAGCAATTATAGATGCAACATTTGTTTTCGTTGTTGATTCTATCAATGTAGAATCTTTTGTTTTGGTTGGTTCAACAACATATTTCAATATAAACTTTCATAAGTGGAGACATAACTTTTCGTCGCTACACAGTAGGGTAGATTTAAGTAGAAAGTCAGTATGGAGATATTTTTTGTAGTGAATATTTTAACTACAGTTACAAATTTAATGGGGTACATCAATAAAATCATCGAGTGGTCCATTAAATTTACAAGAATGTATATATACCCCTATGAACCCTACTCAATACATTTAATACCCCACAACCACACAATGAAAGTTTAATTGTGGAAAAATAATCAAGTAGTAGAAATTGTATGGGTTTTGAACCTCTGTAAGCCATTTCCTATTTTCATTTGTTAATCCAAATAGTTTGATATGTCGAGATAGTTTAGCTTTCTCATTGACAAGAGTGATATTTCTTATGTCATTGAGATTTTTGTAGCAATTGTAGCGGATTTTCATTTTATTGGAAGGTCTATGATGCATTATTCATATCTTGGTTTTTCTTCGTTAAGTGGCGAAGGGAAAGTGAAGAGAGGTTTGAAAATAAACTACCGAAAAATACCTTCCCTTCAGTTATAAACAGATCAAAACTTTTTGTAGGAGTGTTTCAATGGTTGTAGCTCCTCCAAAAGGTACCACTATACATGTATAAGAACAGAGCTAGGAATATAACCGTTGGATGCATAGGGAGTTTCCAAAATTAAATATGATAAAGTTTTCTTGTTGTGTCATGACAATATCAATATATAAGTGCATACATCTGTCCAAAATTTTCCCACTAAACATGCCCAACGGACTCAAACTGTTGTCCCAAATGCACTTGACTGTCCAAATTAAGTCCTTGTTGCTATCTTTTATGGTCTAAAATAACCCATAAGTGGAATTCATTGTTGATTTGTACCTCTTAAGTTCTGAATTTAACCCAAAAATGTTGGTTTACTACCCAAAGTGTTGTACAACATTGTTTGAGTGTGGGTGAAAAACCCTAAATTACTCCAGCATGTCCATAATTACTCAAAATAGGACCAGACTTATTAAACAAGCTTGTTTCTTGCTAAAATATGTCCACAATCAGCTTAAAATACATAAATTTAGCCCATAATTTCCTCATATTGTGTCCAAATCTAGATCTACAGCTATTTACAGACTGCAACACTCCTTGCATTACTTAAAATCCTTCAGAGGGACCATCATCATGAACAGTGTCACCCTCACTAAAGAATGTGATCAAACTCACATGTGGACACCCATGTGAATACAGGGGTAACAAAGTCCTAAAAGAAGAATGGTATCCTTAAGAAATGAAATATAAGACTAGGTTTCACATCCCACCTTGGCTTAATGAGCCACATAGTTTGGGTACTAGGAGCAAAAAGGTACCAATAGAAGAAAAATGAGACAAGATGGAAGGGACATGAGAATGTGGTGATGGAGAAACACTTGTAGAACTATCTATATTAGGATAGTAAGTTTTTATTTTCATAATACTCAAAAATTTTATTTCATTTGTATGTTGCAGAATTCAATGGCTCAACGATAACCCAAGAGTGAATTGAAATTAGTTCTGTTACACAACAAAACCGGTTATTAAGGAAAATGGGTTTCAATGCCATTATCTATTGGGTCATGGGTAACAATGAAAGAATCAACAATTGGAATCCATGCAATAAAAAAACGGCATTTACAAGACATCAACGTCCACTGGAAAGGTTTAGTAAAAGGATTTAAGATGAGTAATGGAGGACAAAAAGTGGCAAAGATTCAAGTGGAACATGTCTATGACTATAGAGAGATGTCAAAAGAGAAAGTTTCTATTCAACCAAATTTTCCTAAACTTTATTGTAATTATGAGTATGCATGATCAATTACGATGTCATAATATTTTATGGTCATATTTTATTGATAGCTTCAAGAATTTCCACATCATTTTATTTTCCTTTTATAGTGATATGAATATCACATCTATCTCACATTTATGCATATCAAATTGGAAGGAATTGGAGCCAGTGGAATGCATAACGAGTGTTTTCCAAGCCATTCATTCAAAATAGGAGAGCTACTCTACACTGGTAAGGATCCTATATGGTTAAATAAGGAAGGTATTTTGTTTTACAAATATGAATACATCCTTCCAAAAATGATTAGATCAAGTGGATTTCTCAAAGAGATTCCTTTACCTTCTCTCAGCTTATTGGAATGGCCAAGTGTAGATGATTCTTCAGTAAGCTCATTTTGTTTCAAGTTATTTTAAAAAATGCAGCTTGGAATGAAGGAAAAAGGTTGCATCAATGCACGTAGTGGCATTTTCATGCCATTATCTATATTTGTTCATGTTTTGGAGAAGGACGAATTGATTATGAAAACTAGTAAAATGTATTCTACTTCAAAACCTTATGATGAGCTACTCATAATTTTGTTTTTCACTGAGTGGGATAGAATAATAGATTACCAAAGTGGAGAAGAAATGGGGTACAAATTGAGTCATGATACCTTGTATTTCAAGTATGCATTCTCAATACTATTTGATTTTAATTGTATCATGCTTCTTATTTTTTGAGGCTAGAAGAGGAGAAGGAGTTACATAAAAATGAAACAAATCATATGATGATACACTAAATATTTTCATTTGATTCTTTCAATTACAAGATTTCAAGGCAGATAGTATATATCTCATTTTAATTATGTAGGTGGAGACATGTTCCACAAATTGGGAAATGGGTTTGGGTTCCAAAGGAACAGGGTGACGAGGATGGAACACATTCTCCAATAGTTTCCCTTGATGTTTTGAAAAATGTGAATTATTTACAACACTATCAATGGAGGAGGATTGGACTCTATTTGAAGTTAAATAACAATTGGAGCTACAAGAATATTTTGACCATTTTGTATTTATACACAATGGTAAAATGGTGAGAATGTAAATTTGATTATCATGATTTTAATGTGTAGACCCAAGTATACCAAGTTATTGGAATGTAAGACCTTTTTTATAGAAAATATAGTTCTAATTTATTTCAATGTATTTTATAGGTGGGGAAACGGCAAGACCATACTATGTGTTGCAAATATTGTGTCAAGCCTTCCACCATTGAAATTAGGGAATGCTAAATATTTCCAGAATGAAAATATAACATGTATAAATAGCCCACATTATAAGAACATTCCCCAAATCCAATGTACATTTTGTTTTTCAATATTAATATTATTTTTTCTTATATTATTTGAGAAGCAATACTTGTCCATATCACTCAAGATGTAATACCCCGGTTTAAACCCCAACGCATTAAATTATAAATGATGTAAATAGCATGAATAAATCATGGTGTGGAGCTCAAGGAAAAATCCCTGCCATGGATTTAGAGTTCTATGTTTTGGAAATTAAAATCAATGCCGATAGTTATCATGCTAATTGATGGCACAATATAATTTCTACATCACATAAATATGCAATTAATAAAATACATGCAACTAGTTATGTCAATGCAACCTTAAAGAGATGGGGGATGATTTCCTAAGGATAAAAGAGGGGGGGATGTTTAACCTTGAGCCAATGGGGAGAAGCCAAGTGTCAAAAGGAGAACTCGTCATCTACCAACCACCTTTCTTGTCTTAATAAACCACCCACTTAACTCCCCAAGGAGTAGTTGGGGAGTTATTTCATTGGGGAAAGGGGAGTATGGGCAGATGTCAGTCCTGGAAGGGTTGTCATCCCTTGTCGTCACACCTTCCCAAGGGAGATCTATCACCAAATTACCCTTACATGGAGGAAGGGAGTAGAATTCTTCACTCACGAAGGTATTCATATCCCATTTTTCCCTCACGTGGAAGAGAGAAAACACAATGGCACTCACACGTAGGAATTTTTCTCCCATGCATGCATGTAGCTGATTTTCCTCGTGTAGGAATTCCAGTCCAGGGAAGAAATCCATTTTTACCATTCAAATTTTTCCATATTTATGGAGTTTTTCCATGTCTGGGAATTTGATTGGGAAAGGCTCAATGGGTGGGAGTCTTCCTTGGCAGTTTTTATGTTGTTTCTCATCACCTAGTTGGGAAAATCCTGTTAGGATATTTGGACACTTAGGAGTTAGTTAAGATCAACTTGTGTAATATATCTGTTAGGTAAAAGTGTGTTTCTTTAGTATGCATTTGTAAATATTCTAATCCAACGGTCACGATATGTTCTAGACATAGAGTGATCCAACGGTTCAACTTCTCTTAGATCATACTTACCATTGATCTGTGGCTTAACATCTGATTTGTCTATGATCTCTATTTAAAGAGCATAGAGGTTCCTTGGCTAGTTGATCGATTATGAGAAGCTCATGTAACTTTCTTTCTTTTGCATAATAAATTGCTCCAAGTAGCTATTTGGCTGGGGCCGTGGACTGTTTCCCTCTCGATGGTTTTAACCACATGACAAAAATCGGTGTGTTGATCTATGATCTATTTGTGTGAAGTAGTTGCTCAAGGTGTTCATTCTTTTTGGAGTACCCTATGAACCTGAACATGGTATCAGAGTGTTTATGAAGAGCCGCTTTCGGTTTTGATCTAGATATGGAACCGATGTTGCTGAAACTTTGAAATGGTTTATGGTTATAGATTTTCTGTGCATTTTTGGCTTATGGGAGTTGTTCCATTGCATCCGAAGCATCGTTTCCATTGGAAAACAGTTTTCATTTCATTGAAAAATGTTTTTGTTTGTTCCAGAAACACCCATTTCGGCAAATCTGAAGGTATAATGTTACAATGATGGATTTTTTTTTAAATCTCTTATATTTTATCAGTTTTATTATTAGATCTTTTCTATTTTAGTCTTGGACTGTTTCCTTCCCTGACTGATTATGCTCTTTTCCATGCACCTTGCACGATTGCGATGAATGAGAAACAGTAAGGGAAAGTTTTTTTTCTTGTATTCTCGGCTACATATGCTCTTTGCAATGCACCTTGTGCAATCACGGCAAATAAAAAACAACGAGAAAACTTGAAAATGTAGACTTTCCAGGTAAGCTAACCAAGATCTAACCCCATTGTGTGGAAAAAGGTTTTTGTTGTTTTTTTTTTTGTTTTTTTTTGTGACTTGCAGAAAAAAAGGCAAGCACGAAGAACGAAAGAGAAGAGTAAAAAAAAGAAAAGGAAAGAACGGAAAAAGAGAGAGAACAGTTAAAAAAAAAAAAACCCTTCATCTTTCCATTCTTTTATGTACCTTTTAAACTTATCTCACTTGGTCCAAAGTTGCTTTATTCCTTAATAGGTCTTCAATTCAAGTCTTATTAAGCTACTTTTTAGTGCATGCAATTTCTATTTTCAAGTGACTTTATTGTAAAAGTGCATCTCACATAAATAAAATAAAATAAAAAGTGAGTCACTTAAGTCTTTTAATTTATTGCCGCACTATTTAAAAGTAACATTATCGTAAAAGTGAACATCACTTATTCTACAAAAGTGATTCACTTAAAAGAAACTTTATTGTAAAGTGATTGTCAAAGGTTGATCTTGGGAAGAGGGGGGTTCTTTTTTTTAGTTGGTCAAGTTAATATTTGCCATGTCACTCTTGCGGACATCTTCAACATTTTCTTTGATCAAGCATAACTTCATCATCTAGAATCAGTTTTCAGTGTCGTTTTTTTTTAAAACCACATATTTTTTCGAGATCTTTGCATCCAGACAGTTAGTTTCTAATATTTCAGCCATTATTTTACAATATGGCTTCCCCTTGTGATATTATACTTACAAGTTCTAACTATTTCTCATGGAAATTTGGTATGGAGGATGTTCTACGAAGTAGGGGACTTTTCAGGATAACCTCAGGGAAAGAAATAGAACCCACTAATGATGATAAGAAAATTAAAGGGGCAAATAGATGTGATGAATCTCATGGATTGATTGGGATGTCAATATCTACTGATTTGTGATTTCACATATATGGAATTGATGAACCTGATATAGCTTGGAAAAAGTTCGAATCTGTTTTTGGTAAACACAATGAAATTCGGGATCATCAACTTGAGAATGAATTTCTTTCCTTGAATCCAAATGATTTTTCATGCATTCAAGACTATTTATCTACGTATAAAACTCTTAGACTCTTATCTGCAGAATGCAAGATTAATAAAGAAGAAAAACAATGTATTTATCATATTCTGTCCAAACTTGGACCTGCATATTCTATTTTTGTATCTACATTCCACTCCATGAAAGAATCCTTGACTGCAGCTAGCTATCAAGAGCCTAGTCTTGAATCCTTTTGTGATTCCTTAATTAGAGAGCAATACAATCTCATTCATATTGGAATAATTAACAATGCAGATACATCTAGGAAAGCCTTAGTGTCCCAACAGAAAGAAAAGTCCAAGCCTCCCAAGAAACAAAATTCTTGCGATAATAAGCCAAAAAACAAGGGTTCCAAACCCTCTTAGTCAGCTCCTTCTTTAAAACATGACAAAAGATCCAAGCCAAAATGAAAGAAGAATGAGTGTCATTGCAATGTTTGTGGAAAAGATAATCATGATGAATCTAAGTGTTTCAAGAAGACGGCATCTTTGGAAGTAGCAATGAAAAATCACCACATCAGCCTAGATTCATCTTCAGAATCTAAATCTCATGGACATGCACTTTTTGCTTCTGGTTACTCTTATAATGCATCTTCTTCTTCTATTTCAAATGAATGGCTCATTGATTCTAGAGCATATTATCATATGGATAAGGATTAAGCCATATTTTCTATTATGCAAACACCAAACAAATATTTTTTGGTGATGATAGATCTCTAAGTGTTGTAGGATCTGGAACAGTTCCAGTATAAAATGGTCATTTCAGTGATGTACTATGTGTTTCAAAAATTTATTGCAACCTGTTATCAGTTTATCAAATTACTCATTCGGGTGAAGGTAAAACTGTGACATTTACACCTCACCAAGTTGTAATCAAGGATTTTAAAAATCCTCAAAATATCCTTGCTACTGGAAGAGTTGATGATATTACCAGGTTGTACAAATTTAACAACTTTAGGTCGTCACCTTTTCTTTCAGTTTTTGTTGCTCATAGTGATAACTTGAGCAAACTTTCGCATGAGCGATTTGGTCACTTAAATTATCGCTCATTGCAACAACTATGTAAAGAAAATATGGTGACTGGTCTTCCAATGGTATCTTGCAAGGATGGTGTTTGTTCTGGTTGTGTACTTGGAAAACATCATCAGGATATTTTTGACAAACATGCCTCTTGGGACGCCTTGGTTCCTTTGGAGCTTGTGCATAGTGACTTGTGTGGTCCTCTTCCATCTACTTCCTTTTCTGGTTTCAAATATTTCTTAACTTTCATTGATGACTACTCCAGACACACTTGGGTTTACTTCCTAAAAATTAAGAGCGAAGTATTTACCATGTTCTTGGCCTACAAGGCCCTTGTTGAAAAACAATCTGGTCATCAAATTATTAAGTTAAGATTTGACAATGGAGGAGAATATGTTAACAACAAGTTCACTACTTTCTGCACTAAACAAGGTATCCAACAACAGCACACTGTTCCATATACACCACAAAAAAATGGTGTAGTTGAACGGAAGAACCACACTTTAAAAGAAATGGCTAATTGTATGATCAAATCTAAGGGACTAAGTCTTCAATATTAGGCTGAGGACATAAATTGTGCAAATTACACAGTTAATCACACAACCACTAAATTTTTACAAGGTATACCACCGAAAGAAGCATGGAGTAAAATTAAACCAGATGTAAGTCACTTTCGTGTGTTTGGTTGTGAAGCATGGGCTCACATTCCGGATGAAAAACGGAAAGCATTGCAGCCTAAAAGTGAAAAGTGCATATTTGTTGGATATTCTGAAGATGTAAAAAGTTATAGACTTCTTCAGCCCCATTCACATGATATAATCATTAGAAGAGATGTTAAATTTGATGAAAATCTCTTGGCCTGTGAGCCTAACTTGGCGGGTGTGCCATCTTTGGCCTGCGATCCTGATTCGGCGATTGTGCCTTATTCTTCTTATTCTTCCAAATTCCTTGATAGGTTTCCAACTCCAGTTTCTGTTGATGACAGTGAGGATGAAAATCCACCTCTGCCTGCTCATGTTCCTCCAATTGCACCAGCACCAATACTTCCTCGATGGGCTCGTTCAACATGTGAAGAAGTTGGTGATCTTACTAGTGATCCTAGAGATCAACATCGAACATGTTCTTAGTTTGAGCGAGCCTCTTCTCTTTTGACTCAATTTTTTGAGAATAATGATCCAGAAACTTATGCAGAAGCTTCAGGAAATCCTGATTGGGATGTAGATAAGGATGAAGAATATCGTTCCTTAATGGCGAACGATACTTGGGATCTTGTTCCTCTTCCAAAAGGAATAAAACTTGTTAGATGTAAATGGATCTACAAAACTAAGTATGCATCAGATGGAAGTGTTGAAAGACTTAAGGCAAGGTTAGTTTCCAAAGGTTTTTCCCAAGTTGAATGGATTGACTACAATGAAACATTTGCTCTTGTCACAAAAATGAATTCCATTCGCCTTGTTCTTTCCCTTCTAGCCTTACATAACTGGGAAGTCCATCAAATGGATGTCAAGTCTACCTTTTTACATGGTGATTTATAGGAGGAAATTTACATGGAACAACCTCTTGGATATGTTCAGGATAAATCTATCCTTGTCTGTCTCCTTAAGAAATCCTTATATGGCCTTAAGAAAGCTCCTAGATCTTGGTATGCCAAAATGGATAGCTTTCTCCTTGACATTGGTTTTTCTAGATTCCATTCTAACCCCAATGTCTATACCAAGAAAGTAGGAAACCATCTCATCATACTTGTTCTTTATGTTGATGATCTTATCCTTACTGGTAGTGACCCTAAACTTATAACCCATGTGAAATCCAGTCTTAAGCAAAATTTTGAAATGTAAGACTTAGGACATTTCCATTATTTTCTTGGTCTCCAAGTCTTGCAAACCAAAGAAGGAATCTTTCTTTCCCAGTCTAAGTATGCTTGTGACCTTCTTCATCTCTTCCACATGGAAGATTGTAAACTAGCCCCTTCTCCCTTCCAGTCTGGAGTCAAACTTTCTGCCACTTGTACTTCCCCTGAAGTAGATGCCACCTTGTATTGTCAGCTTGTTGGTAGTATTTTATGCTTGACTCATTCCTGTCCTGACCTTTCCTTTGCCGTTGGTTGTGTTTCCCGTTATATGCAAACTCCTCGTGAAAGTCACTGGAAAGAAGAAAAAAGAATACTTCGATATATTCGAGGTACAATTCAGTTTGGAATTCATTACAATACAGGGGGGCAATCTTTGTTGGTTGGTTTCACTGATTCAGATTGGGCCGACGATCCTGATGATCGAAAATCTACTGCAGGTTATGTTTTCAGTCTGGGAGCTAGACCTGTCACTTGGGATTGTAAGAAACAACAAGCTCTTGCTCTTTCTTCAGCAGAAGCAGAATATCGAGCCATCGTTAATGCCGATCAGGAAGCTTTATGGATTTGATAGATCCTTTCATATTTTGGATTAGAGCAGCAGCAGCCTACTCCACTTTGGTGCGATAATCAAAGTTCCATTAAGCTTGCCAAATATCCAGTTCTACATCAGCATAGCAAACACATTGAGCTACACATGCACTTCATCAAAAATCTTGTTCATGATAGTGTTATTGAAGTTCTCTATTGCCCTACAGATGATCAAGTTGCAGACATCTTCACCAAGTCTCTTATAGAAGCGAAATTTTCTAAACTTTGGTCTATGTTAGGAGTTTAGGAATGTGTCCTTAAGGGGGGATAGGCTCTAATGCCTCCTTCCTTCTTCTAATAGTGTCACTTTTGTAAATCCTTCAATCTTATCCCAAGTTGTTCTTAAGTGGGGGTGTTAGGATATTTAGACACTTAGGAGTTAGTTAAGATCAACTTGTGTAATATATCCATTAGGTAAAGTGTGTTTCTTTAGTTTGCATTAGTATGCATTTGTAAATAGTCTAATCTGATGGTCACGATATGTTCTATAAATAGAGTGATCCGACGGTTCAACTTCTCTTAGATCATACCTACTATTGATCTATGGGTTAACACCCGATTGGTCTATGATCTCTATTTAAAGAGAATAGAGGGTCCTTGGCTAGTTGATCGATTATGAAAAGCTCATGTAACTTTCCTTTTTTTGCATAATAAATTTCTCCAAGTAGCTATTTGGCTAGGGTCATGGACTGTTTCCCTCTCAAGGGTTTTAACCACGTGATAAACATTGGTGTGTTGATCTGTGATCTATTTGTGTGAAGTGGTTTCTAAATGTGTTCGGTCTTTTGGGAGTACCCTGTGAACCCAAACAAATCCATTGTATTGATTTCTCGACGAGTGGCAAAAGAGACCTATGAGTTTCTTGGGTGTTGTTGAGTCCGTTTTGGCCACGTTAGGGCCAAAACATCCATATAAATAGAATTAGTTGTTAGGGGTTTTTTTCACCCATATTGTCAATTCATTTTGTTTCCAAAACTATTTTGGTTCATACCCAAAACCTGCATTTTGCTATGTAGAGCATCCCTATGTTGGCTTGGCTGAGTAAGTCCAAGAATCCATCTGTTAGTGGACTGACTCTGTTTGGATGTGGTTACTGGATTGACAGTGGGTGTTTAGACTTGCTGTGTGTAAGTCTGTGTCCCCTAGTTCCCTGTGGAAATTATTCCCAGCTCGGGTGTGGCAGTGATGCTGAGAGAGTAAGGAGCACACTGGCCTATGGTTGGGTGGAATGTTGTAGTGACTTAGCTAGTTACGGGGGAAGCTTCTCCTCAGGATAAGTATTCTTGTATTTAAGTCTACAATTGTATTTTATTCATAAATTTTCATGAACATGATGAATGTTGTGTGTTTTATGAGTATGCACAACATGTATGTGAATGCTTAAATGTGTATGCTTCTATTGTAGATTACATATTTTATACATCTTTGTATGTCTTTAAGTTTCATGCATTTTATATCATGTTAATGGGGATAGTTTGCCTGTATTTATAGTAGCACAGTCGCATCCTCTCTCTGGTAGAAGGGTCGGGACGTGACAGTGTGGTATCAGAGCTCAAGGTTGTAGCTTTGGGACTCAATGGGCCATGAAGAGTCAACCTATTGTCTAGCTGAAAGCAGCCATAGTGGAAAAAATCCAAAATTTTTCTAAGTAATTGAGCATTCTTCCTTGTCGGCTAAGAAAGATGAAGTGAGTTGACCATAGCATATGGTTTTCCAAAGATGAGCCAAAATGATAGGTGGAAGTCAGGTTTTGCATCGATTGCAATCGGTTGGGGTGAGTCGACGAGTGGCGGGTGCGAGACGAAATGTTTTCTGTAGTGGCAAATGATATTTAATGAGCAAGCCGTAGTAGCAACTAAGCAGCCAGAAGTCAAGCCATAGTGGTAGCTGGAGTTGGATGAAGGTTAGCCGCAGTGGTGGCAGAAAGAGGAAAAGAAAGAAAATTTTCTGAAATTTATTCTAAGTATGGAAAATCGGCAGAAAAGTCAAAGACCGAGCCACAACGGTGGACAAAAGTCATGAAAGTAGTCGCAACGACTGCTGGAAGTGGAAATTATTCTGATATAGCGGAGGCCCTAGGTGGAAGGAAGTGTGGAATTTGACTAATGCACAGTGGATGGAAGATGGGAATGGAGCCACAACGATAGATGAAAGTTGAGAATGATCCTGATGTGCGACAGCAGAAATTTGAGAATTGAGCTAATGAAGCGATGGAGGAAAGAAGAAGATAAAGCTGCAACCATAACTACAAACAGAGGAAGGAGCCGCAGTAGCGGTTGAAAACGAAATAATGAGCCAACAAGTGGTAGCTAGAAAATGCAAGAAGGAGCCAACAAGTGGGGGCTGGAAATGGAAGAAGCAATCGACAAACGGTGGTTAGAAATGGAAGAAGGAATCGACGAGTGGTGGAAACAGAAGACAGAGCTGATGAGCGGCAACAGGAAAAGGAAGAAGGAGATAATGAGCAAATGTAGGAAAGAATTAAAAATCGAGCCAACATAGCGGGTGAAAGTCTAGAATGTTTTTTCTACAGCGAAAGGTTCCTGATCGAGAGAAACTTGAAAAAAAATTCGATACGGAGGAAGGAGAAGGGTGAGATGAGCCGACATGGTAGTTAGGTTTCACCAATGAGAGGAAGATTGAAAATTGCTCCGAAATAGAGAATTTTAGCAAGTTTTTCAATAAGATTTAAGGGGCTATAAAGATGAAAATGGCAGCGTGTTTATGCAGAAGGAAACTACATCTAGAAGAAGTGCTAATTAGCAGAATTGCTAAACAATAGCTAACCCGATGAAAGGCACATTGAACATTCATGCTTGAAAGAAGAAATTGGTAATTAATTGCTTAAATTTATGAGATTGACTAACAAATGCTATTGTTAACGCATTTTGCAGAGTCATAGTGCAGATTGGAAAGTTGACCTTGGTCCGACCAAGAAGGTCAAAGAAGATCAGTGCCAAGAAATTTAACAGCATGGATGATGCAAAGGATCCCTGTGGACACAAGAAAGATGCTATGAGGGAAAATCCAAGAGAGCCACAAGAGGGCAGAAAGGAATTCCAATGTTGGAGATGTGGAGGACCCCATTTGCACCCAATTTGTCCACATGGGGAAGGGTATGCAAAGCCATATTACAATATCTAAGTTCATGAAACTGAATATGTTAAGAAGTGGGAATAGGTGAGTTCCCTAGATGTTGTAGCTACCATAAGAACCATGACGGTACAATTATAGGATTTCAAGGAAGAAAATAAAAGGTTGGTCCAGGATTTGGTAGAGAAAACCTAGTTGACTACAACCATGCTATAGAATTTAGTAGATCTCCAAAGATAGATGAAATATGGGAATCTATTAATAGAGCTGAAAGGGAGTAGGAAACATTCGCACGAGAAGAATCAGAAGCTTAACCCAAGGAGGAAAATTTTTAAACCTTCTCACCTCCTAAAGAAACAAAGGAAGCTATCACAAGTTGTGCTTGAGCCGTCCAGAGTAATGAGGGAAAATCTAAAGGAACCACTCAAATATTTGGGATGTGAAGGACCCCATCTGCATAGGAGTTTTCCACTTGAGAATAGGAACGAGGGTCAAGTCCCTAGCACCCAAGAAGCTGAAAATGTGGGTCAGGAAGCAAGGATCCTTCCTAAAATTTGTGTAGTGTTAGAATACCACCAAGCAGGTCATAACTCAACTGCAGTGGAATTTGAGGGTGATATTGTTGAACAATTGGTTTCTGTTTTGATCAACCATGGATCGAATCATAGTTATATCAACCCTCGATTTATGGAGATGTGCACTTTGAAGAAATCAAAGCATAAGAGATCATGGTTAGTACAACTAGCCACTGGAATCCACAAGGATGTCAGTGAGGTGGTAATGAAATTTGCATTGGTTATGGATGGGTTATCACCTGTGCAAATCTGAATGTTCTGCCACTTGGATCATATGATGTCCTCATTGGAATAGATTGGTTGGAAAAACATAGAGAAAATATTGATTGTTACAATAAGACTTTTGAGTGCTTGGATGAAGAAGGAAACCTAAGGGTTGTGAAAGGAATTCCAAAATTGATCCATGAAAGGAAGTCTTCAGCAATGAAACTGAATAATTTCTATGGGAAAGGTTGCAGAGTGCATGCAACCCATGTTTTGGAGGCAATAGAGTATGATACTCCTAGGTTGGAGGGATTTCATATGATACAAGAATTTAGGATTATTATTCTTGACGAAACTCCAAGGCTTCCTCCAAAGAGTGAAATTAATTTTACCTTTGAGCTTGTGTGAGGTAAATCATCAGTGTCGAAGACACCCTACAGGGTGAGTACACCAAAAATGCTAGAGCTGAAGATGCATCTACAAGAGTTGTTGGAAAACAAGTACCTTAGGCCAAGTGTGTTTCCTTGGGGAACACCATCCTTGTTTGTGAAAGAGAAATATGGTACACTCTGGTTTTGTATTGATTATAGATAGCTGAACAAAGTCATTGTGAAGGACAACTATCCTTTTCCTGGATTTGATGACCTCTTTGATCAAATGACAGGAGCAAAGATGTTTTCCAAGATTGACTTAAGGTCTAGAGACCAGTAGATAAGGATCAAGAATGAATATGTTCATAAGGAAACCTTCAGAGCAAGCTATGAATCTTATGAGTTCATAGTGGTACCGTTTGGGTTCACAAATGCACCAACTACATTTATATGCCTCGGGAATAATGTTTTTAGCAGGTACTTTGGAAAGTATGTTCTTGTTTTCCTTGATGAAATTCCTACTTATTCAAAGGATGAGGAAAAACATGTGGAACAATTGAGGATGACCTTGAAATTGCTCGAGAAGCATCAGCTATATGCAAGGTTGAGAAACTCTGACATCTAAAAAGATGGAATTCATTATTTGGGTCACATTATCCTAGATAAAGGAATATCTATAGACCCTAAAAAAGATTGAGGCCATGAGAAGCTGGCCTACTACAAGAAAATCAACAGATGTAAAATCTTTTGTGGGATTTGCAGGATACTACAGGAGGCTCATTGAAAGGTATTTTGCAGGAAAAATCGAGTCTATGTATGGGCTGAGGAAGCATTCAAGTGAACTTGTGGTTCCATGAGGAAATGGACCTTCCTAAAGAGCAGTCTGGTAGAATGACCTAAGAAGATAATTTTGGTTGTACACACTGGAACCAAGACAGTAAATTTCCATGCACTATGAGAAGTATCTCGTGACTAAAATCTAACTTTTGGACATAATAGATTTTGAACTTCAGATTTTAAATATTGTTGTTAATAGAATATTATCAATTGTTTGGATGATCTAAAATGGTGTCAAGATGAAATGTTGTATCTGAATGTGCAAGTTTTTGGAAACATGTTTAAGTTAGGGATAAGCACTCCTCACTTGCGAAAGCCAAACAATATGAGGATGACCTCATGGGTGCAAAAATCTGATTTTCTGTAGGAATCAGAATCGTGAATTCAAATTTTGGATTTGACTATCAATGTTATTAATCATTTGATAATTGGGAATGTATCCAGGCATTAAATAGATTTCAAAATCTATGATTAAATTTTTATGATGACATCTCATATGAACTACATGCTTGTATGTAACCCAGGTGAGATGATGAAAACATGTACTGGTTGTACATGGCTCCTCGGAAGGATGTACTTGGATACATAGCTTCTCGGAGGGATGTGCCTAGAATAGGTTTGAAAACCTATAATTACAATTATTTTTATAATGGCATCTCATATAAACTGCATGCTTATATGTAACGTAGGTGAGATGATGAAAATATGTACCGGTTGTACATGGCTCCTCGAAAGGATGTACAACCGGATCTTTAACTGAGAGAAAAACAAGCACAACAATAAAACACAAGAGACAATGAACACAGTGTTTTTCCTCGGGGAAACCATAAATGGAGAAAACCCCACAACTTCCTCAGATATAGAATCAACACAAAAGGTAAAACCCCAAAACAGTAAGATGCACTCCCGATAGCAGTAACCTTCTTCTTCTCTAGCCCCAGTGTCTTCTCCTTCTTCAACTATGCACTACACTTGATGTGTATGTGATGTGTGCTAAATAGAGAGTCCAGCTCTCTATTTATACTAATACTGACATGACTAAAAACCTACTAGGGCCGACCTCTACTAGGAGAGTCTAATAACCCTAGTGCCCCGGAACTACGGGGACTCTAACCCTTAGACAATGGGAGGGTTACCCATAATGACTTGACATGACTTGTTTACATTATTGATTCTCCCGATCAAAACATCGGGGCATGAAATGACATGATAACATCCTAGAATAAACATCGGGTTACAATAGATAAGAAATACAAGTGAATACATTATGAAGTTAGAATTACATCAACACTCCCTCTTAACTAGGAAGGTATTCTCTTGACACAATTTTCATCACTGGTATTCTTCTCTGGATCTTCTCATCATCTACATCTCCATGTCATCTTGTCTTCAAGTCATCTTTATCTTCATGCCATCTTCATATGGGTCTAGATCATCACTCGATCTGGCTCATCATCACTGGATCATACTCGATCTGAAACATCACTGGATCATACTTGATCTGGAACATCACTAGATCATACTCGATCTGGAACATCTCTAGATCATACTCGATCTGGGACATCACTGGATCATACTTGATATGGAACATCATCACTGGATCTGGATCATCATCACTAGATCTGGATCATCACTCGATCTGGATCATCACCAGTGGATATGGATCATCACTCGATCTAGATCATCATCACTGGATCTGGATCATCACTCCATCTGGATCATCACTACTAGATTTGGATCATCACTCAATTTGGATCTATCAGAGTCATCATAACTGGATCTGGATCATAGCTTAATCTAGATCTCCTCTGGTCACCATCATATGTGCTATCTCATGATTATTCTCATCATAGGAAGTTCTATAGAGCCAGCCTTCTTTCATGCTGGGTATATGCCTACCTCCTCGTAGGTATTTGGTAGCCCTTACATCTGACCTACTCATCAGAATGGCCAGCACTCACATCTGACCTACTCCTCAGAAAGGTGGTAGCCCTTACATCTGACCTACTCGTCAGAATGGCCAGCACTCACATATGACCTACTCGTCAGAAAGGTGGTAGCCCTTATATCTGATCATATTGGACCTAATCCTACAATCACATCAGAATGGCCAGCACTCACATCTGACCTACTTGTCAAAAAGTCGGTAGCCCTTACATCTATGTAGGAGCTCATCCTACATCAGAATGGCCAGCACTCACATCTGACCTACTTGTCAGAATGGTGGTGGCCCTTACATCTCACCTACTCATCAGAATGTCTAGCACTCACATCTGACATGGGAGGAACCTAATCCTTTAGCCATGACAGAATGGCACATCCCTTACATCTGACCTACTCATCAAAATGGAGGTAGCCCTTACATCTAACCTACTCATCAGAATGGCCAGCACTCACATATGACATGGGAGCCCTTACATCTAACATGCTCGTTAGAATGTCTATGGATCTCAGCACTCATATCTAACATGGAAGGAACCAATCCTCTCACCATGATAGAATGGATCAGCCCTTACATCTGACTTGCTCACCAAAATGGCTTCTGGACTCATCACTTCCCCTTGGAAGGGACCTCGATCTGGAGAACACCAAGCTTCTCCCTGAAGTGCTTGAACTTCACTCTAGCTAGTGGATTCATCAACACATTATCTATCTGATCATCCGTCACAACATACTAGAGCTTCACTGCTCCCCTCTGCACCAAATCCCTGATATAGTGATACTTGATCTCGATATGCTTCGACTTGTCATGGAACACTGGATTCTCTGACAACTTCATGCAAATTTAATTGTCACAATGTATACAAGTAGCATCCATCTAGAGATCAAATAAATTAGATAGTAGCTTCCTTAGCCATACTGCCTCATAGCTAGCTGACCAGACTATGACATACTCTGCTTCAGCTATACTTAGTGCCACATAGGATTGCTTCCTACTAAACCAAGAGATCACACCTGATCCAATACTGAAGCAACACCATGAAGTGCTCTTCCTATCAATGGCACTGCCTACCCAATCTGAATCAACATAACCCTCCAAGTTAATCTTCTGATTTGCATCATACTTGAGCCAATAATCAACTATACCCCTCAAGTACCTCAGAACATGCTTTGCAGCAATCAAGTGAACATTTCTTGGATTTGTCAAGAACTGGCTCAAGGTGTTCATAGCAAAGAAAATGTCGGGTCTTGTGTTTGTCAAGTACATTGAGGACCCAATCATCTGATGATACATCGTAGCATCAACCAACTCTAATGAAGCATCACTCAATAGCTTTAGGTTCCATGCCATAGGTGTGTCCATATCCTTGCAGTCCATCATCCCAAACCTCTTTAGGATCTCTACTGCATACTTCCCTTGTCCAAGAAATATTCCATCCGCACTCTGCTACACCTCCATACCTAGAAAATAATGCATCATTCCCAAGTCCTTCATCTCGAACTCGGCAGTAAGCTTTCTCTTCGTATCAGCAATCAACCCATCCATACCTATCACAAATAGATCATCTACATACAGTAGAAGCATCCCTAGGTTGCCATATTCAACCTTGTAGTAAAGGTTGGAATCTACTTTACATTTGGTAAATCCCAAACTGGATAGAAAGTTGTCCATTCTGTCGTACCATGTTCTGGGTGCCTATTTCAAATTGTGCAGGGATTTCTTCAATTTGCACACATGAGACTCCCTGTCATGTGTCTCAAAACCGAGTGGCTATTCTACATACACTTCCTCTTCCACTACACCATTCAAGAAATCAGTCTTGACATCCATCTGGTGTATCTTCCATTTCATCACTGTAGCCAGAGCAAGTACTAATCTGATGGAAGTGTATCTGGCTACAGGAGCCCCATATCTTTCCATACCTTGGATAAGTTCTCATGCCCAATCAGGTTTCCTCTTATGAGGATTATTCTCCAGAGGTGGATCTACAGGTCTTTGTGGTACTTCAAATTCTCGATCTTCTTCTTGAGCTTCTTCATTCATGCTTGTATCATGAATTCTTGCTGCTTCTGCTTCTTGGGATTCTTCAGCAGGTTTCTTTCTGGATTTGATGTAAGCTGTATCTTCATCAAATTTCACATCCCTTCTATTTTCAATCTTCTTGAATCCTTGGAAATATATTCTGTAAGCCTTCGAGCTTTCAGAGTATCCCACAAATATACCCTTCTTTCCTGAAGGATCTAATTTAGTCCTCTTCTCTTTTGGAATGTGTATGTACACAGGACAACCAAATATTCTGAGATGGATGACTTCTGGTTTCTTGACGGAGAATACTTCTTCAGGAGTCTTGTTCTTGAGTACTCTATGTGGAGTACGGTTCTATAGATACACCATTGTTCTAGCAGCTTCCACCCAAAGATGCATAGGAAGGTCTTGATCATGAAGCATTGCTTTTGCAGCTTCCATGATAGTTCTATTCTTTCGTCCCGCAATCCCATTCTGTTGTGGATTATAAGGAGTAGACAACTCCCTCTTAATCCCTAATTCTTTGCATAGCTCTTTGAACTCATTTGAAGTGAACTCTTCACCATTATCTGATCGAAAGGTCTTGATCTTCTTTTTAGTGTGGTTCTCGACCAAGGCTTTGAATTCCTTGAACTTGCTGAATACTTCCTCTTTGTTCTTCATGAAATAAACACATGTCTTTCTAGAAAAATCATCAATAAAATAAACATAATATGCATACCCTCTTAGTGAGTTTGATGACATAGGACCGCACACATCAAAGTGGATGATTTCCAATATTCCTTTTGCTTTGCTTTCGCTGCTTGGAAATGTCTTCTTTGTATTCTTTCCTTTTTCACATCCTTTGTAGATGCCATCATGGTTTGCTTGGATTTCTGGAATACCTTCAACAGCTTTTCTTGCAATAGGTAGTGCTCTGTAATGCACATGTGCAAGCCTTCTATGCCAAAGTTCACTTGGCTCTACTGTGTCATGGACCAAGGCTTGTTCTGGATGACCCTTTAGTTTGTACAATCCTCCTTCTTGTTCTCCAATCACCACCACATCATCGATAGTCTTTCCTTTTGGCCACATGATGCCTTGACCATCTATGAATGCAACCCTCATTCCTTTTGCATCTAATGCCGATATGGAGAAGAGGTTCTTCTTGAGTCCTGGCACAAACAATACTTCTTTCATTGTTAGATACTTTCCAGAGTCTAGCTTATAGGAATATTCTTCACTACCTTTTATTGGATATTGGTAGTCATCTCCTAGCTTCACCTTGTGAGGTGATTCATGTTCTGACAGTCTCAGAAAGGGTTCCTTGAATCCTGTCATATGTTTGGAGGCCCCACTATCTATAAGCCAATCATCACTTCCATGAGTAATGTTACCTGTGAGAGTGGAAATCAAAACATATTCATCCTCGCTTGAAGAATATTCACTTTCATATGTGGTTCTCTTCTTGGATGGTTCATCATCCTCTACAGCATCAGCATAATGTCTTCATTTTCTGCTCCTCTTTGATAGCTTTGGTTTCTTAGGACAATTCTTTGCATAATGTCCTGCTTCATCACATGTATAACATATGACCCTAGACAAATCTTTTCTAGTGTTATGTGATAGTGCTTACCTCTAGGATGACAAGATATTCTTTTGGTTGACTTGTAGTGTACCGTGAGAGCTTGATCTTCACTTCCCATCTTTTCTTCTTGAGATGCTATCCATGCTTCTTCTTGAGAACAATATTCCCATAGTCTACTAAACTTGAATAACTTCTTTCTAGCACAGATTCCTTGGATGAAAGAATCCATGACCTAAGAAGGCCATTCAAGGTAGTCATCACAATCTCTGCATTTTCCACTTCTTCATCTACTACTTATAGTTGTTCCTTGATCTGAGAGACTCTTGTGAAGTAAGACTGGATTGTTTCTCCATTTTGAATCTTCACATTCTTCAATTGGTTTCTCAAAGTCATCTTCTGGTTTATGTTCTTCCCTTCAAACAATTTGGTTAGGGCATCAAACATAGATTTAGGTGTTTTGAGAGAGGACACCTGAGGGATAAGGTGATCCTTGATAGAATCAGCAATGATGCTCTTTTCCATAACCAACTTCTTCTTATGCAAGGCCTTAGCCTCATCTCCCTCTGGAACTAGAACCTCCTCATGGATGTAGGAGTCTAACTCATTTTCTTCCAGGACCAAGGAGATCCTATACTTCCAAGCTCGGAATTTATCAGCTCCCTCAAGCTTTTCATCAAGCTTGGTGTGATGAAACATCTTAACTGAGAACCTCAAATTGAAATACAAAATATATTAGATCTTACCAGGTCAAGATGTCAGATCTGAATGTTGAGCTGAAATTTTGCAGAGCTAGCTTAGGAGCAAATTAGGGTTTTGCTTTTCCAAAGTTCTGTCCACCCAAATGCTTTGAAATTTATCCCTAACTTCGATTTTGGGGAGGAGATCAATCTCGGCCTAGGATAACTAAAAAAATCTTCTTCTATGAAAATCCCTAATTTTCGGCAGCAGTGTCGGGTCCAAAACTGAAAAACCTCAAAATTGGATTCTGCTTCAACAGAAAGATGCGCCCTAAGGAGGAGAGTTATTCCACCTTAATTTTGCTGAAAATATATGGAGAGAGATCCACAAAGTAGGAAGCCCTAGTTTCCATAGCTGCACAATGTCTTCTTCTTAGGTTAGCTCTAATTCCATGTTAGTTTTTCAACATTTAAGCTATCATTATATGGATCTTTAACTGAGAGAACAACAAGCACAACAATCAAACATGAGAGACAATGAACACAATGTTTTTCCTCGGGGAAACCATAAATGGAGAAAAAATTGCAACTTCCTCAGAGATAGAATCAACACAAAAGGTAAACCCCCAAAATAGTAAGATGCACTCCCGACGGTAGTAACCTTCTTCTTCTCTAGCCCCAGTGTCTTCTCCTTCCTCAACTATGCGCCACACTCGAGTGTGTATGTGATGTGTGCTAAATAGAGAGTCCAGCTCTCTATTTATACTAATCCCGACATGACTAAAACCCTACTAGGGATGATCTCTACTAGGAGAGTCTAATAACCCTAGTGCCCCGGAACTGCGGGGACTTTAACCCTTATACAATCGGAGGGTTACCCACAATGACTTGACATGACTTGTTTACATTATTGATTCTCCTGATCAGAACATCGGGGCATGACATGACATGATAACATCTCAAAATAAACATCGGGTTACAATAGATAAGAAATACAAGCAAATACATTCCGAAGATACAATTAAATCAACACCATTAAGCACCTAGAGAGGTGTTCGGATCTAACACAGGGCTACTAAATATCGGTTGAGATATGTTATATAGATAAGTTTTTGCTTTACCTATCAAGATTTTTGTTTTTGTTGATTTTCTATAAAAATACATGAGCATATGATGCAGCCATGGTTTTGAAAATCTTTTTATAAATTGAACCTTATATGGATAAATATGACATGTGAATTAATTTTTGTGGTGTCTGGAAAGGAGGCACCGAGCTTAGGGAGAACCTAGAAGGAGTTTTAGGATGTGAAACAAAGATGTCAAATCTCGACTAAAACATATTTTTGGGTGATCCGAGGCTTGTAGAAATTTGGCTACCCTTTAATGCACACCCAGGTGTGAGGTGGGGTAGGGTTGTGAGTGACATGGTTGTATTAAGCCCAGTCAAACACATGTGGAAGCAAAAGAAGATACTTATGCAAGATAAGTATATGGTTCACTTGGAAACTTCTTGTTGATTTCATGTCGATATACATATACATATGATTCATCCATGATTTTTTAGAAAACTTGTAAATATGACATGGGAATTGGCTCATTGCTTGGGGCTTGAGCATAGGTATTGCTAGATTTCCAAAAACATTGGAGATGTTCCAAGCTGTGGAGAAGGATTCCCAGGACCGAAAAAAGATCCGGTGGTGTGTATTGATTCATGCAAACAAGGACTTGGAGGAGTCTGTACGCAAGACAACCATGTATTCAAACCAAAGAGGAGTTCCATATCATACAATTGGACAATTTAAATATGCAGAAAGAGAACCATGATCCCTATAAGGATACATGGGAGGTGGAGGATGCCATATTATTATCACATCCATTTTTGTTTAATTTTGTAGAGCATTGAGGTAGTGCCAAGGTAGCATTAGGTTCAGTTTTGATGAGCACTGGGGACAGTGTTGTTGAAGGGGAAGGGGATTGTAATACCCCAGTTTCAACTCCAGTTGCATTAAATTATAAATGATGTAAAAAGCATTAATAAATCATGGTGTGGAGCTCAAGGAAAAATCCCCACCATGGATTTAGTGTTCTATGTTTCGAAAATTAAAATCAATGCCAATGGTTATCGTGCTAATTAATGGCACAATATAATTTCTACATCATGTAAATATGAAATTAATAAAATAAACACAACTAGCTATGTCAATGCAACCTTAAAGATATGGGGGCATGATTTCCTAAGGATAAAAGGGGGGGATGTTTAACCTTGAGATAATGGGGAGAATCCAAGTGTCAAAAGAAGAACCCATCATCTACCAACCACCTTTCTTGTCATATTCAACCACCCACTTAACTCTCCAAGGATTAGTTGGGAAGTTGTTTCCTTGGGGAAAGGGAAGTATGGGCAGTCCTTAGTCCTGGAAGGGCTGTTAGACTTTGACCCCACACCTTCCCAAGGGAGATCTCTTACCCAATTACCCTCATGTAGAGGAAGGGAGTGGCATTCTTCATTCATGGAGGTAGTCACATCCCATTTTTTGCTCAAGTCGAAGAGAGAAGCCACAATTACACTCATGCATAGGAATTTTCCTCCCATGCACACACGCAACTGATTTTCCTCATGAAAGAATTCCATTCAGGGAAGAAAAATGATTTTACCATTCATGTTTTTGCATATTTCTAGATTTTTCCCATGTCTGGGAAGTTGATTGGGAAAGTCTCAGTGGCTGGGAGTCTTCCTTGGTGTTTTTGCTATTGTTTCGCATTACCCAGTTGGGGAAATCCATTGTATTGATTGCCCAGTGAGTGGGAGAAGAGACCCATGATTTTATTGGGTGTTGTTGAGTCCATTTTGGCCATGTTAGGGCCAAAATGTCCCTAGAAATCAAATTGGTTGTTAGCGGGTTGTTTTCACCCATCTTGGCAATTTGTTTCGTTGCCAAATCTATTTCAATTCCTAGCCAGAACCTGCATTTTACCGTGTAGAGAATCCTTGTGTTGGATTGGCTGAGTAAGTCCAAGAATCCATCTGTTAGTGGGCTGACTGTGTTTGGATGTGGTTATTGGCTTGACAATGGGTGTTTAGCCTTGTTGTGTGTAATTCTGTGTCCCCTAGTTCCCTATGGAAATCATGCCCAACTCGGGGGTGCCAATGATGCTGAGAGAGTAAGGAGCACACTGGTGTATGGTTGGGTGGAATGTTGCAGCAACATAGCTAGTTGCGAGGAAAGATTCTCCTCAATATAAGTATTCTTGTATTTAACTCTGTAATTGTATTTTCTTCATAAATTGTCATGGACATGTTAAATTCTTGAACATGATGAATGTTGCTTGTTTTATGAGTATGAACAACATGTATGTGAATTCTTGAATGTGTATGCTTCCACTGTAGATTGCATATTTTATACATCTGTGTATGTATTTAAGTTTCATGCATTTTATATCATGTTAATGGGGCTATTTTTCCTGGATTGATAGTGATGTAGTCACGTCCTCTCTCTGGCAGAAGGGTGGGGACGTGACACAAGACATGGATTTTGCTAGGGTTTTGACATAGTAGTCATATCCTTAGTTGTGGTCATTGCTTTGTTGTCTTTAATAATGTATGCTAAATGGGAAATTTATGTGTCTTCAATCAAGAGAAGTAGTTTTTTTGAAATTAAATTTACTATGTAATATCAATTTAGTGAAATTCAATTTTGTTGAAATTCAATTAAGAGAAAAATTAGACATAATATCTTTTAGCCACAAGAGTATAGTTGGGTAGGTGAAATTCGGGTAGTTCTCTAGCCCCCACCAGGGTTTGATTCTCAAAGAAGTGATCAACACAATCCCATGAGGTGGGCATTGATTAGAGGATACCATCAACAATATTCTGAATGTAATGTCTACTTGAGAATTCTGAATTGTACTGCAATGGATAATGTCGACACATATATTCTTGGTAGTTGAACATGATTTGTTGAGATGATTTTTGAAATATTTTCTAGACAATGACATCAGAAAATCACTGGATATCATTGACTTAGTGAAAGAGTCTGTTGTTTTCAAGTTCCAAACAACTGGAGGTAATCTTCAAAACGCACTTAGTCTGTATGTTGCTGGTTATTAATTTTGGTAATAAAAACCTCTTCCAAAATACAAAACTGAGCTAAGTCCCCCCCAAAAAATTCTAATATTGGGTTTCAAATGTGTGAAGAAAAGTAGCAACAAGGTTGTCATCGAGAATGACTAAGTTGAAAATTTGTCTTTAAATTGAATGGAGATTTGTGTCATACCATTAACAAAGAATGTTTCTGTGCTGAATTTATTTGTCAATGGATGTGAAAGAGCATGGTAAGTTAATATAGTAGCATCAAATAACTTATGGTAAGAGCCTATTGTTTTTTAGTCTTTGGTTATGTGTAGTGTTGTTTTGTTGTGTTTTTCAGTCTTGCAATCTATTTATATTCCAAGAATCTAGTTTCTAAAATGTTGTGATTGATTCAAGTGCATTTATTTTTTGTGTGTATATGCAACTCAGAATAACTGTCACATAAGACATCTTTCCAATATTTTGATCCACTTGATATGGATCCTGCAGGAAGCAGTTGCTGCAACACCTGGGATTTGGGAATTTTATTCAAAGGCCATAAATCCAACATGATTCTATTCCTTTTTTATCAAATATTATTTGAGAATTCCAAGGGTGATAATTCTGAGGAACTCTTGTTTCTTAAGTTGGCACTAATGTAAAAGGAGGTGGTTTTTCACAAGGTATGATATTTTTTAAAGGATAAAATTTGTTTTATATGTTCACGAGATTGTTATTAACTTTATTTTATTATGTGTTTTAATGGATACATAGAGATGTTATTATTTAACTTATTTCTTCCACCATTTTGTGAGTTGGGCTCTGAAAGGAAAATAGTTATGACAGAAAGGAGTAAGGACACAACAAAGACAAGTAACACAATCTGCATGTAGCCATACACCTTGACCACTATATCATCCAAGATTCTAAAGGCAAGGGAAATTCCCATCATTGAAGACAACATAATTGTTTCAAATGATGAATCTCCTGTTCATTTGGGCTTAAAGCATGTGTTCACTAAACCTTCAAATAAGGAATGTATAGCTCCCAACAATGTAATCTTCTCATCTGAAGCAATAGCTGTAGCAACACCCTTAAACTAATTAAGTGAATCATTACTCTCTGAAGGATATCCATAGTCATTTGTCCTAATATGCAATAAAGGACACAAGGATTGTATGTTCAAGTATGAATGTCTTTGTGTGGTAAGGATAGGGGTAGGCCATGATAAGGTATACAGGTGCCCTCAACAAGCATATCCTCTTCAATCTATCAATGGATCTACTATGAAAAAATATTAGGCATCTATTTTGACTTTAATTGAGTATCCTAACTACTATAATGAAGTTCAATAAGAGGATAAGTAGAGGATAATGCTAGTCTCATGGGTGGTGCATTGGAAGTATTAAGATATTACGGGGGGTAACATTGCATGCTTGATTTATATTATATATGCCTCAAACCTTATACAACATCCCACCTAATTTTTGTCAATATAATTATAACATGGAGCAATAGTATCAATGCTAACAGGATTAATAAATCTCCTCGTATTCTCCGATCTGCTGGGAAATACTTGTGAAATGATTAAGATGAATGGTGATAATGGATTTTAAATTTTTGAATAAATTCATTAAACTAGTATGTGTCTTATCAATATTTTACTGGTTTTTGTTTTCTTATCTTACTATGCAACAAGAAGACTACCAACTCGCCCCCTTTAACACTCTAGGTTTTAATTTGATAAAAATTGTGTCAAAATAAAATTCGACATAGGGTGATGATGAATGGGGATCAAATATAAGTATCCCAACTTCTTATAGACCATAGTGTACATGCAACAAGTAGAGGCACATTCATATACAAAGCAGTGGTGGATAACAATGTTTTTTTACCATGACAAGAATTTGAAATGTAACAAAATGAGGAAGATTAGGAATTTATTTGTAGAAATTAAACATAATAAAATAATAACCTAAATGGGTGATGAATCCAATAAGGGAAGACAATAAGGTCTTTCATTTACCATCACTATACCTAAGAAGCATGTTGCAACTTCAACCACTGAAACTGGACCAAATCCTAGATTGTTAGCAAGGGTATTAGCAAAAAACCTAGCCATGATGGCTACATGATCATTGCCCAAGAATATTTACTTCGAAAATTTCAATGATAACCATTGTGCATAAAAATTTAAACCCTCTTGAAATGTTCAACAACAAATTATGATTCAAGTATTCTTCAGACATTATTACTTAAATTTTATTTTTTTAGTCATTGTATTTGGAACATGTTAAGAGGATATGGAAGTGAATATTTGAAAACCAAAAGAGTTTTTGTTAAGAATGGGATGATTCAAAAAAACCTCATTCAGTTTTTCAAGAGGTGTAATGGTTTGGAAGATTCAAAGGGACATTTACATCTTATTTTATACAAGTTTAAACAATAAATTATTTCATGTTTTGGTCATTATATTTGGGCGCTTTTTCCTAAAATCTAGAGAAGAATTTGTAAAAACTATGGGAGTTTTTTTTTCAATAATGGACTTATTTATAAAATCCTCTCTCTGTTTTCACATAGCTATCACGGTTTAGGATATATAGGTGGTTCTTTGGGACCCGTTTTCTCCTAATTTCGCCTATTTGACATTAGAATAACTAAAGTTTGAAAGGGATTGATCCAAGTACCTGAAAATTCAGAATGATTAGTAAAAGATATTGACTTGGAGGAATATATTTAAAAATAAAAATAAAATAACTACTAGAAATTGAGACCTATTGCATGTTGTCACACGATTTAACAGAAAGAGAGTGTGTTAAAATTTGAAGATATGAACATCTGAGTACTATGTAGATATTCTTAAGATTCATTATCTTGATATGAACATATATATTTTTGTCCACAGAGGCATACATCCTTTTGTAGGGAATTTAGTTAAGCATCTTACTTTTGAATATAAAGAATGTCTTCCCAAATTCTCTCATGTTTCTTTTTACTAAATTTATATCATCTTTAGCTATGTTATTCAATCTTTTTTTTTTATCTTTATGTTTTTCTCATGATGGAGGAAGAGGGCAAGAAAAGGTAGCTTTAATGGGAAGAATTCATAGGTTGAAAAAACTCATTTTAGTATCTACAAGGAATACCATCCCATCTAGCATTCCAGAAAGATCTTTTCATCGTAGAAGACATTCTTTTGGATAAGAGGAGGTATGTTGATGTAGGTCTATAATCTTAATTTATAAAGGTGATGTGATATATAGAGAATGATCAACTTCATTTTGTTAGTGGTTTGTGGAAAAGTCAAATGTTTAGTTCTATTTGGTGATTTAGACAACAATCCATGGAACATGTACAGTTATCCATCGGCCATATTGTAAATTATGAGATAAGAGAGGTTTCAAAATTCTACTTTAAGGAAATGCTTGGTCCTTGTATTGTATTTAATTGAATTTTCTTTACTTAAAACTCTGAAATATGTTAATGACATTTGGGGATATACTTAACAATGTTTATGGAATTGGAATCTAGGACATTAATATTTTAGGAATGCAAAGGCACAAGTGATGATGGGAGGTTGATAATTTTTATTTTCTTCTCATATCTTTGACATGATTGTATGGTTAATTCCATGCAGTTAGCATACCTACCAAATAGAAGACATGAATTTATGATTGAGGATGATGACATTCATGATTCAGAACTCTCCATGGAAGGAAAGGGTGAGAATAGCATAGAGGATTCATCAAAGGAGTAGAAGAAGAACATAAAACATGGCATGATCAATTGGTTCAAACTACGGGTAATGTTTCTTGGTCAATACAATCAATTATGTTTCAATGTAGATATTTAATGAGTAAGTATTTATTTTAAGCTAAAAGGAATTCCACTAAACTTGAAAGAGAACAAAAATTATTCTAACCCATGGAGTGATATTCTAAGACCGATGGTAAATTTTATTAATCAAATATTGATTTATTCTTCTCTTAGAACATATTGTGAGTTTTGTTGTTTTACAACTTAAAATCTTGTTATGTTGTTATTTGACTAAGATTTTAATTTTTGTCTTTTCTCTAGTTGTCTAATTCCATAGTGGAAATGTGAACTAGGTTTTAATCTCCTGCTGATTCATTTATCAAAGACACAAATTTACACCTTCAACGATAAGTAACTTAGTATATATGCTTTTCTCTTTCTCATATATTTAGAAAATGTTTTTTTTTGTTCTTTTTTAACTGCTGCTTAGTTAAGTTTTTGATATACTTCTTTTATTTTATTGAGAAATGCTTACAAAATGGATCTCAACCCTACATTTCTTGCAAACTGGGGATCTTTCTATTACAATATCATTCATTTTTGGTTAATCATATTTAACAGGATTTTAACCAATGTAATACTAAAGGAGAATGTAACAATGATCTTGGATATATGTCCATCAACTCTTAGAAAACTGACAATCCTAGAAGATATGCTTCATTGTCTCGAAACATTGGCAAACAAGGAAAATGTTGATATGTCCCAACCATGCCCATAAATATTAAAAAAAGCACAGGAACAATCCAAGTGACCACCCATGAATGAATTCATGATTATTAACTCCTGCTCTTAGTGGAACAACAACGAGTTTAATAAGTTTCTTATTTTATGTACTCAATGAGAAAATAGTGTACTTTTCAATTGCATTATATCGGATATTCAGAATTTATTTCTACAATACAATAGTTTATGCTTTTCCAATATATATTTTTGTGGATTTATATTCTCACCATACAAATTTTTATATGCAGGTGCTTAGTATTATGGAGTCCAGAAAACAGGCCAAGCAAAGAATACCATATATAATCACAAGAAAATTACGCAGGGGAGAATAATGACCAGTGGGTACTTGAATTTATTTCAAATATGTTGAGAATATTGTTTGCATTCTTTGTAGCTTCTTCCAAAGGGTCATTTTGTATTGTTGTGTGTGAATTGGGGAAACTTTACAATCTTGATTTGTACTAAAGGGACTTATGGAAACCATTGATAGAATATCAACAAGAATCCATACATAAAATTCCAATATCCTTTGATGTCAAGATTTCCAATATCTTTTCTATAGTTATTTTTTGGAATCTCACAAATGATTTTCATTCATGGTAATAATTTGGAGATAATCTTCAAATCACACTTAGCATACATGCCAACTGTGGGTAACAATCATGAACTGGGTGTTAAACTTTGAAAGACAGAGGGATTCCTTTTCCATTTTCTTATACTACTGAGTTTATGCCAGCAATAATGGGAATGGGCCCAAATAGTGATAGCTAAAACAATGGTTTAATCTAAGCTTCCAATGGACATCACCTAGAAGAGTTATGACAATGTAAACAAGGGGTCGATGCATGGATTTCAACATTGAAGCCACCAGAGCCAAAAATATTCCAACAAACTAGAGATCAAATATTGTGAGGAGAGGTCATGAAGTTCTCACTAATATCATTAAGGATGTAGACCATATATATTATCATTTGACAATCATTATTTTTGGGAGTTGTTAGGGGGTTGGTTATATCTTGGTTAGGGTTTAGGAGAATAGTAATTTTTAATTGTAAAGTGAGAAGAGGCTACAACCTATATAAGGGTTGGCTCTCCCACTCATGACCTATGCTTGGTTTATGAGAACACTTATCTATTTTGAAGCAATTGAAGTACAAGGGTTTTCTTCACTTTTGTAAGTGTATTTTTTTCTTATCCTTTAATGTTGTTAATGATGTGTTGGATTAACTAAAATTGGTAAATGTTCTTATGTTATATAATTGTAGAAAAGAAAACAACATAACTTAAAATGATGACACTTTCAACCAAAACACAAAAGGATAAACATAATTTGAGTTCCGAGTCTAAACAGAACTACACCCTACATATAGTTGTATTAATATAGTAGTGACAATGCCTACCACCTCCAGGACTAATAAGACATGTGATGTTGACACCCAAGTCAGGAACCATCTAATATTTTAGAATTTACATTTCGAAATTTATAGCCCTAATAGAATTTTTTGTTAAAAGATAATAGTTATAATGTGTCATTCAGAAACGTAGCAGTTGACCTGCCTTGAAAATAAGATGTTATTTTTCCATGAGTTTTGTTTCAATAGGATAGATCTTAAAAGAGGAGCATCATTCACATCTATTTCAATATGAAGGAATTTGATGCTTATGTGCTTATGTTTTCCAGGAATATACAGTCATGCCATTGATACAATTATATGTACAAAGATTTATATTTACAACAGTTTATATCAAACAATCTGGTTATTGGTATGAAGAACATGAACCACAAAGCATTGCTAACTCAGAATTCTATATTTTTTATCAGACTTGTGGAGGTTTAATATAATAGCCATATGTGATGATTAAATAGAACATGATCTAATAAGGTTAGAAGTTGTTGTAGTTACTATGTTAATTTGAAATACTTAGTAAATTATATCAATGTTAATTTGAAATATTTGGTAGATAATATCTAATAAGTCTTTTACTTCATGTCTCCAACAAAAAACATCTATAGTGTATCATAGCAAATATGGAGTAGGGATGTGACCAATGTTAAGAATAATAGTTTAAGAATAATAGTTTATCATAATATATCTAGAGTTGTTGAGTTCCTGCAAAAGTACCAAAAATATTGTTAAACGAATTGATAAAAATATGTAGATGCATTTAAAGGAGAATGCCCAATATGTCTCCAATATAGAAGATGACCTTTGACATTCTCCTTTACGACCAAGGTTGGAATTTGGAAAAAAAATCGACTATAAAATTGATAATGCCAATGTTAATTGTATAATATGAAGTTTTTGAAAAAAAATCTAATTATAAATGATAATGATCCCATCAAATTCCAACACTTCTACAACGCTATAGGATTATACTTATTTGAAAAATGCTACAACAATGCTCTCTTTTTGAAGGGTGCATGCATTATGTCAAGTACATTCGTTGATGCCCATAATGCTTTGAAGGTCATCCTTCTTGCACAAATGTTGCAGCATTAAGGATAACTCTTATCACGTGTGGCATTATCCTGGACAAATGTTACAGCAGGTTTCTTATTTTTTTTTAAGGATAACTCTTATTCTGTGTGTCATTATTCTCATTAAGAAAAATTAAATATTTTTTTCTAAGTATTGTATTTTTTATTAATTTTAGTAATATACTGATTTTTTTCTTCTTCATAATTTCATTAATTCTAGATGTATATAGATCCAAAAAGAATAATAACTAGACAAATCCAAATTAAATAAATAAGATGACATATCACAGGCAGAAGGAATCCAAATGGACAGTTAACACTTTGTTGACTTCACTAAATAACCAAAACTTTGTTGGCATTAAGATATTTCCATTCAAACTTTACAAATGAAACTTCTGTCAAACAGATTTTTCTTGTTATTTTTACATACACATCACTTCCATTCAGATTTTTTGTCCAAATTTTGTGTCCCACGGGTACACAACTCGACCTAATTCACTGTAGCTTTAAATTTTTACATATCCAAGTTGATCCTCAAAGGGATGAAACAATACATAAAGAAGACGTTCATAATGATGAAATGTTGTATCAACGCATTCAAATTTTCTGAGTAACCTCCACAAGCCTATTGCAAAAATTACTGGTAGCTGTTTACTGTTGTTTTTCCTCAAATGACTGCTTAGATTTTCTTGATTGTGTCCAAACTACATTGTTTAGGACCTAGGGCTATTGCTGTTGTACTATTGTAGGTGATTGGTAGCACCTAGACCTTCTGTTTATTACCCTCCTCATCACTGTTAGAGTTCCCATGTTGCTTTCCTTAGATGTTACAATGTCTAGGATGATGAAAACATAGCCCAAAATTGTTGTAGGAGTGTGCAATAAGGTCAATGGTGGAATCTTGCCATGGGAATACCAAAAATTTCAAAACTCATTACATTTAATGTTGAAAACATCTTATTTCACTAACAACAAAACTGCTTCATAGTTTACTCAAAAATCCAAGAAAACCAGGGAATGTAAACATTTTACAAGAAATCCAAGAAGAAAAATAAAAATAAATAGAGAAACTAGTAAATAAAGGAAATGTTACAATTATGACTAGGAAAGAATTTAACAATGTATGGAAAATACAGAATGCCAATGATATTGGTCAATAAATTGCACATTTTGATGATGTACTACAAATCAATAATCCATATGACTAACTATGGGATAAAGGAAGAATAAATTGTTTAGACACTAGACAAGGCAAAGTGAATAATGGCATCCCAATGGGTAATACATGGAAAACATGTTTTGTGTCGAATTTAGGGTAGATAGTCGATGATTAGCTAGTGTTGAGGCAACAGTGGCCTATGATTGAGCCTTGTGAAAACAAGTGGATTTTTGTACAAAGTTTTTTATAGAATCAAGATTCATGATTTAGTTGATAAATATGTGAAGAATACTAACCTCAAAAGACAAAACATTGTGCATCATAGTGTTAAAAAAAAAATTTAAAAATCATGGTTTAAATTAATGAAAATCTAAGTTGAGTATGCATTGATTTTACTAAGAGATCATTCTAAGAGTTATATAGTTGAATAATTGAAGCCATGTGTAACCTATGAACTCAAAGTGAAGAATAGTGATCATATCTTATTGAAGAGCTATATCTCTGCAATATACAAAACCCTGACCTTGAAGTGAAGCATTCATCTATACTGAAGACTAAGAAATATTCCCCCCTTGAAATATTCACTCACCAGAAAGTGAAGATACTATGTTCATAAGAATTATCCGAGGTTGATATGGGTTCTTCAGGACTGTGTCTTCTTATTCAAGGTATTCTCGAATTAATGAGTATTTGAAGGCATATGGTTGAGCTTGTTTAGTTCAAATATATGATGCATAAACAATAAAACAAAATTTAGCAGAGATATTTGGGTGGGATATTTGAATAGCAAGGACCCCCCTAGAAGTGTCACGAGAATAGTTTGGTGTCCCATAGAACTTGCAGTAGTAAGAAAGTTATCTCTCTAACATATTATAAATAGACTTAAGGACAGGCCTTGAAACCTCAAAAAAAGATCATTGCATCCAAAATGATACCTTTGTAGAATGAAAGAAGATGAGGACTAATTGGTCATCAAACTGTGAATAACATAATGAATGAGATCCATCCCAGAGGAAGCAGTAAGAATGAAGTGCATATTTCTAATAGGAGGTAATGAGGACTTTATGACAGTGAAAAGTAGCAGAAGATTGAAAAGTTCAGGTAGAAAACCAATGAGAACATTTTACAACAACTAAAGAAATTGGAAAAGAAAATGGCAGTAATAAAGATGATTCAGTCCAAGCTAATAGGGAGGAAGTTTATTCTTTATGATGGTCATGAAAATAATTTGGCACAATGATGAGTCTAGAGAGTAATAGTCCTATGACATTTGCAATAGTTGAAGTTGTGTTGTTAAATGGAGTGGAGTTGAAGGTTGTGTTAATACATTACATAGAAGTTTAGAACTTAAAATATCTATGAGGCAGATTCAAGCATCTTGAGAAAGTGAAAAGGGGACTGTCACAAAGAGAAGATGAAGGAATTGGATAGAAAGAGAAGCAAAAAAGAGGAATAGGAGGAATAAATACAAAAGAGGAAGATATGTGACAGGATAAAAGCATGAATAGCAACTCAAAGATATGAAAAAGAGTGAAATAAGAAGCTACAGTAACAAGTGGAGCCCTAAACAACTTTGCCATTGATCTCAAAGGGGGGGAAATGAGTATTAAAAAAAGAATAAGAGAAACTTAAATTCAGGAGGAGCATAACCAATGAATAGAGGACTGAGATGTGATTATCTGATCTATGTGAGAAACAAAGGATGAACAAGTAGTAGACAAGAGATAAACTACTTGTTGATCTCGTCATAAATTTGGAGAATTAGAATAGGAGCAAAAGTACCATAGAATGTTGAAATTGAACAAAACCTAACACGCACTTGGATGAAGATATGAAGAATAATTTGGTACAGATTTAGGGCTAGTTTGTGGATAATTATTTGCATATGTGAGAGTCATTATCGATCAACATAGATTTGGGTTGTGATTAAAAACAAGTGTAAAAGAAAGAATTTGGGTTGAAGATCAGATATAGGGTTCTGGCCTAGCAGTATAAGGTTCTAGTTAGTGAAGTATATTCGAGGTATGGATTGATATTTGTCTGGTTGTATAAGTCATAAAACTGAATTTTTTTGTGTTGAAGAATTTGGTATATTGTATGCCATATTATATTTCATGGGCCTTGTTCTTAGGTCTATTTGACGTCATATAATAAAGACCAGAAAATCAGTTCGTTGGACAATATTCGGAGTATTGAGAAAAATACGTTTTATCTTGTGGGATGGTTGTACTTGCACACTTTTAACAAGCACTTTTCAAATTGACAACTGTAGCTTACTTCCATACCTTTGAAATTTTATGAAAATTAAATAAAAAAGGGACTGTTTACTAGCATGGAAACATTGGGAGAGAGAGATTTAGGAAAATGCAATCACCGTTAATAGAAATTTGTTGCTAAACACTTGACAACCCTTCAACTAGAATACCATGATATTCTCACTCAATACAAAGTGTAACAATGATAAAGTGGGCTGTTGTAGGTGTTTCTCTTCACAAACTTGACAATATGCTACATGAATCAACTCCCACAATGAACATTGACAAGAAACATGCTAATGATATGATGGAATCTGTCACAACTCCTATTATTGTTCCCAAATATCTCAACCAGCATACATAAAGTTTTTCCAACCGATATCAATGATATTAGTCCCTTGTTTAGCAATGATATTATCTATGAAATTTGCAGTACCAGCCACTGTACAAGACCTGCCGAGGTTATGATACAATATTCTCTTAATTGGTTCATTGTGTCAAAATAAAGACACTTTTTTGTCTAAATGAGCATATGCAACAACAAATGAATAAACATAAAATGAACATAGGAGTAAATGTACCTGGAACAAAAAGGGCCTATATACATGCCTGGAAAAATTCATCATTAAATGCATCACAAGGATAAAAAAGACAAACTATCCAAGGATCAAAACAATAATAATCAGATGCAGCTCAACAACTAAAACAAGAAGATACAAATTAAACATATACTTGAATGCGGTTTCAGCATTTAAAAAAACATAATACAAATAAAATATACCATAATGGAATATGTATGTACCATATATATATTTAAAGTAATTATTGGCCAATATCTTCTTCCACAACCCACTTTTTACCTTAACTTTATTATTTTTGAACGCCATTCTGTACAAGCATTTATACCTTCATATAGTTCCCATGTTTCACATTTTTTTCTAATATGAGCATCCCTTATCCATTCTTCAACTGAGTCTTCACTAGAACTATCTACTTCCTGAATAAACCTTGATACAGCATGCCTATAAAACCATTGAAACATCTGAACAAGTGGATTTAAAAGTGTTGAACCACCTCCATGTTGACTACTTTTATGATATTCTACCCTTGCTTGCTTATAATAATTTTCCATTCCTTGGGTATTCCAAATTCCTAAGATACCATACTCTTTAGCAAACCATGGAGATTGAGCATAAAGTATGTGCTTCCAACATCAAAATAGTCAATTAAATTTGGTAATCAAATTGACATAGTAAAGAGTATTGAACATGATGCAGAGAGAACGAAAAAATGAAATCTACCATGTAATGTGTGATCTCATTTTCTCCCCATGCCCCAATGATTTATTTTGTAAAATGAGTAACTTCTTTAGTGAAGGCCATATCATCCCCCTCTTCAAATTTCTCTTTCTCCATTAATGAAAATAATACAAAAAGTGCCATCCATTTTTTTTTCTTAATGCAGATCTACCATTATCAGTTCAATCATCCTCTGCATCAATAAGGTCCTTCCAAATTTCCCACTAACATTTTCCTGATGGTTTGACATCTGCAATAAAATGTCTTTCTTTAACCCCACCCATGGATGGTTTAGAAGGAACATTACCTTGAACCATTGAAAATTTTGTATCTTTGCAAATTTTTGCATTACCTCCATGTAAACCAGCACTATAAATAACCTTCTCAATTTCTTCAATTGAAATTTGAGCAATTTATTGTGGCCTATTATTCCAAGAAAATATAATAGAAAGGTACACTAATTTATCAACAATTCTTACAAATCCATGTAGTCTACAAATGTGTACACGTGTAAGTGGTATAAGTAGTATGGGATCCATATTTTTATCCATCTCATCTCGATTTCGACTGGTGTCATGGTTACAAATCATAATCCCATTTGACCACCCACCACTTGGTATTTTTTCTTTCTTACTTGTGTGCATACAATAAATGCAACTATGCTTTGCATTAGCACCATGGACAACATTATACATGCACTTTAATGTTTTTAAATCAGCTGCTAGATGCCATTCAACTAAGTATGAACCATAACCATCAACTTCAATTTTTTCCCACATTATATGTGAGGCAATTATTGTGGGTATTGAAGTTTGAAAAAAAACCATTTAATGTTTCATGGGACTCCTTAGAAATGTGAAACAATCCTAACCACCATATGCGATTCTCAGATTGGAAAGAAAAATATTTTTTATTAGTTACCTCAATATTAGGATCCATGGCCCTATTCATTAACGTGACAGAAATTATTTCATATTTCTCATTATTGAAGAGTTCCATCTCATCCAATTTGATGACAAAAATCAATTTTCCTTTTTCTTCCTACACAAATATATCATAAAGTTTCACCATAGCTTCTAAGGTTTACTCTAAATATAACCATATGTTGTTCTTTGGATTTAATATAATGATCTCATTTTTTTTCACCCTTCTATTTTATCTCTTTCATTGCTTCTATATGATACATGTCACCCATGAGGTCAGCAATTTTTCTATTACTTCCTGCACTTGCATTTTCTACATGAAAAGGACGAGGAATGACAACTTTATTGGTTCCTTCATTTACTAGTCCTTCTCGTAATCATTTAAAGAGTGCTTGATAACCTCGTCTACTAACCCCAGTATCATCACAAACACTCCGGACTTTCTCTACATTCATGGACTCTGCTATTTGATTGATCACTTGATCAACAAGGGTTTTTCTAAGAGAACGAAAATGAGGTTGTCCAATCATACAGATTATCTCATCTTTGTTGAACATGGACTTCAATATATAATATAACTTTTCACTATCACAGATTTCATTTGTCTTGTTTGGCTTCATGAGACATTTTATAGCATATACCTTATTTTTAATAGCACCCCCTGTGGATATCAAAGAAGAAATGCTAGTGAATTTTTTAATCCTATTTCTTCCTCCAAATGGTATTTTCTTTATTATTTTCAAACTACTTGTTAAAATAGAAACCTTATATTTTAAGTTGTTAAGCTCTTTATGTAGACATTGTCTCTATTTGGAAAACCTTTTATTTTCTTTAAGGTTGTTCATAATATTTTTATTTTTTAAGAAGATGGTTTGTTGAAAACTCAAATTCTCATTGCTTGCAACCAAATTCATATTCCTAATTTGATTCATGATATCAACCAACTTGTAGTTTCTGCACTCCGAATCATAGATTGTTTGGAGCAAATTGTTGACTTTCTCCTCAAGATGTTTACAATTTCCTGTTAATTTTTTACATTATCCCAACAATCCTTTCTTTCCATTACACAAAAAATTCACTAGTCTTGTCACACTTTTAAAGTTTGGGTGAGAATTTGTCATATTATCTATTGGAAATAGTTATGCCTTTGCCCATAAATCAACGTTTTTTCCCCTTCTATTCTTATTTTGTCTTCATCTACACCATATATTTTCGTACTATTTATCTTTTGTAATGGTTCCATATTATGATCCACCTTAATCATAATAGTGTATTAATTTTCTTCATCTAATTTTTTTTGGATTCTCCATTTACCACAAAACAAGGGCCTGAATTATAAGTAGAATGAATTTTTTTTAGGAAAAACATATAAACTATGAAAAAATAACAATTTCAATACTAAATTTGAAATGATGATTTAACATGCCATTTTGAGCATATGAATACTAATTCTAGAAAAATGACGATATTAATGTTTTTATGTCAATATGGAATCTATTTAACATGGTGGGAGTGGACTTCTTGGTATTTATGCCAAAAATGGGAGCATAGAGGATGCAAAAGAGGTGTTTGGTAAAATGGTTGAATGAAATGTTGTATCCTTCAATGCAATAATTGTAGGAAACACACATAATGGGAAAAATTCCAAGAAACACCTGAAGAATTATGAAGACATAATGGGAAAAACGGGAAAAACATTGTCAATTCTAAAAGACATTACAAGATAGATGATGCAAAAGGCCTCACCAAGTCTTTTCAGTAATATATGAAGCACACGCATTTCAAGAATGAAAGGTTCATAGAGTGATGTGCAAAATAGTTACAATAATAATGAAGGAAGTTGAAACTGTGGGGTTTTTTCACCGTTTGTGTGAAATGAACTTTATCTACTTAGAAGGAAGTGGTTTTGGCCACCTAGTTGTGGAAATACTATGCATTCAAAATACATTGCTAATGATTTTTGAGTCAATTTGATTATTGTAAAAGGCCCATAATTATTAACAATATGGTTTGGATAAAGTGAGGCTAATGTTTGAGTAATCATAGATAACTTGTACTTTGATGAGAGTGAAGAGAGAAAAAGTAGTCAAACAGAGAATGACAGGTGATGCAGGGGCATTAGAGATTCCAACTATTTAGTGTTGGAGGGAAAATCCAAGAAGTGATTTTGAAGTTTGGAGAAGAATTCATATTATTCTATGGAAAATTTTTGTAATTTGTAATTTTGAAAAGTGAGTCATTAGTCTACATTTAATTAGAAATGATTTAATTGAATCCAACCCCATACGAAGAATTCAAATAGGATTTTTGCTCAGACATATTAGGGGTCTTGTTGAGATATTTTTTGTATCTAAAAGGATTCTAGGAATATTGATAGGGGTCTAGGAATTGAATAGGCATTAGGTTGGGATCTAAAATGATGTCTAGTTATTTCCTAGTTTTTAATGCAATGTAAGCCTAAGGGCAAGCTATTAGCCAATTGAAGGAAGATCTAGCCAAAGAGAGAAGTGAGATTTCTAATGAAGATATATGTATCGCGTTACTAATGGATAGAATTTATAATCTTGTTAATTGTCTTTGTATCGCAATGATTCCAATATGAGTGGATGAAATTGAGATAAGTCATATATTAGATAGAAATCTATTACACAGTGAGTCTATGAAAGGGTTTGAGACAATTGAGTGAAGTGACCAATATAATGTTCATATGATCTATGTATGTGTGAGTATGGGGATATACGATTCATGTGAAGAGACCTAGAAGCTCTTGAGCGAATTGAATGAAGAATTCAATTTGAATTCAATATGATGGTTTTTAATGTGAATTTAGTTTCTGTGCTGGATTAACATGGTAACTGACCTTTAATTTATATGACATTACTTATCATTGTTATGTATTAAACAATAAAACATATCCAAGTGATGAACTTAATACTGAGTAGTGGACATTGGAAATAAAAGAAAATTGCAGCAGGGTATATAACACTTGTAGTCAATTCATGGTATAAATTTTAATCATACATTTGTGGAGAAGTAAATCACTAGGGAAACATAGTCTTAGAAATGGATGCTCTACAAAGTTATTTCGAAAGCACGATTGAAATATCGTTGGATGAATTAAGAAATTAAACCTCATTTCATTAGTTATCGGTACAAGAAGTCGTGTGTCCACAATCTATAGATCACGTTAATAATGAATCATTGGTCAATTTTTAATGGAAGAGACTTTTAATTGGAATTGTTAGATTATTCAAAGGAATGGTAGAGATCTAGATTCTAGTTGGAAAACCTTGGCATAGTCAAATATGGAAAGTGTGAAGAAAAACCCATAAATTGTTCGTAAGTGTGGTCAAATATTGGTAGAATTTGCATCTATATGCAAGTGAAACCCTGAAGGTTGTGTTGATGGTAAATTCATTGCCTTAGACAAGGAAATCAATGTCAAATTTGGATGAAGTTGCCTCTATATGAAAGGGAGAAACAACCTCAAGTTTGAAAATGGATCACAGAGGTTTTGGAACCTCTCCAACTCTTATTTATAGTCACATGGGAATTGCAATCCAGGTAAATATGCACGATATATTTGGTATAGATAGAGAAATGGTCAAGGTATGAGAAATTCCTAGCTCTTGAACAAATAGTTATTAATTGGTCCAATTTTTTATTGAATGAGATAGCTGGAGTCTTGGAGATTTGTGTGAAGAATTGAGATTTTTTCTTTAAGTGATTTTTAAGGCTATGAATGGACGATGTTATGAAGTCATACTGAATATTATGATTCTATTTTTCTTTTAAAGTGTAAGAGTTTGTGATAGAACCCGGACAACAAATTAAAATTCTTGAAAGAGAAGAGAGGACAATTGCAGTTCTCAAGAAAGGTGAGAAGTTGAGGAAGCAACAGCCAAGCAGGTTTCAAATATGAGGAACAAGAGTGCTCATGAAGAGGTCCTACTACAAATAACCATGAGGATGTGCCAAGAGGATAATTGGTAATGGAGACAAGTATTAGACTTGTTACAAAGATGGGGAAGGGTTGTTATAGATCACAAGTAGACAACGAGAGTTTACATAGGAAAATGGAGGTGACTATTGATGGTCATCTACAGGGTTCAGAGTGGAGTCAAAATCAGAAAAGGAAAATGTCAAAATAGTTGGTATAAAAAGGATGAGTAATGAGGAGTATGAGAGAGAATCGACTGAATAAGAGTACATATTAGTGTATTAAAGGAATGGGTATAGGAATATAAAGAATACCAGAGGTATGGTTGGATGACAAAGAAGAAGAAAGTGAGATGGTGTTTACTATAGGTGAAGCTAAATAAAAAGATATATTCTAGGAAGAACTCAAAGAAGTTGAGTTTGGGATGGATGTTTTTGTATGTGAACCCGGGTAAGGAATAGTTATTGGAGAAGATGACGATGAGGATGTTGAAGAAAGAATTATGGATAGTTTTTTGAACTCTTTGATAAGTTTAGAACCACATTAATATAAGGTGGTTGAGGCATCAATTGAGGAGCCTTATGTTTTTTCTGAATTTTTTTGTTTATTTGTAGGATGGACAGGTGAGGAAAAACAATTGGATGGTGTATCCATGCATGTTGATGAATAAGTGAATCGCTTAGAAGACATGAATGAGATAGAAATAAATTTTACTGAGCATGTATATTTCCATTCTAAAAGAAGGTGAATTTAGTAAAATTTCCATCACAAAGGGATTTGTTGGACACAATCAAATGAAGAATTATACCATTCACTGAAATAATGGGAAAACTTCACTTGAAGAAAAATATTCAACAACAAAACAAGATAGAGACATTAATCAGTTCATACAGGAATTTATGATGGTCTTAGCAGTAGTAGAGATTCAAGAATCTTATGGATATGAGGATATTGAATTTGAATAGAGTTCAATTTCTTCTTGGAGTAAAGGGTAAAAAACATTTTCTTGTAGATACTATGAAGATACAAAGGATGGAATATCATTACTAAAATATATGTTCACAACTACTAGAATGATGGAACACTATCTTTTGTCGGGAGAAGAATATATCATGGAAGGTTGCATAAGTGATGGTGATGGATATCCTTTGAAAACTATCATAGAGATAAAGGATATTAGACAAAAACTGATCTATGTTCCAGAGGAAGATGAAGTGCTTACAAGATGTGAAGAGAAAGGAAGCACAATAAAAGAAATGGAATTTTTGGAAAAGTGGCTAGCAGCATATATGGAATATAAAATCCATATAAAGTTTGCAAACTCAGTAGAAGAGAAGAAGTAGATTAAAATGCCATACCATAGTGGCATAAAAGAGGAAAGAATGCAATAGTAAATGGATGGCAATAACATATTTCAGTAGGAAAACAACAGTGTTTATTTTCTAGGACAACAGAAGAGAAAACATTCAATTTGAGTTGCATATTTTAATCATAGTGGTCTACTTTTTGCTCACATGGACCCCATCATATTTTGCATTTGCATTCCTTTTCCCCCCAAGGAATTCTCCAAGTCTTTTCCAATAATATTCTATGGATATTCCTATTGGAAAGAAAAGAAATTGGTATAAAGTGGAAACATAAAGAATACAATGCTTCACTTCCTAACAACCAAATTTCCAGCCTTAGGGTTGTTGTAAAACAAGGTATAAAGTAGAAATGGAAAGAATACAATGATTCACTTCCAAACAACTAAATTTCCTAGTAATTCAAGGAGAAAGGATACCAATCAAAGATGATACGTTTCCGTCCTTTTAGGGAAACTTATAAGGAAATAACCAGATCTCAAAAAAATATTTACAATAGTAATAGAAGTAATACAACAGAAGCATGACAACAGAAAAAATAAACCCCTTATATTCTTTACTTAGTTGTCAAATCACTTAACACCTATCTTTTTAAATATGTCAAATCAACAATATGCATATGTCTAAATGGCTATATTGAGTGATGGTTATTATTTAGAGAGACTGATGAGTTAGAGAATCCAAAGTGATAGTAATTAAAATGTTCATTAAAATACTAATGATCCAATAACAGTTGCTTGCATATGAGATATGAATATTAGTTTTAAATGTAAACAACCAAAATCTTAAGTAGGTTTTATAAGAGAAATGAGAACCGCCATTCCTCAAATCTAGGAAAATGCCAAGCAACACCTAAAGAATGGAGAGGAATGCTCCACGGTATCTCATCTCATGGGAACGTATCGACATTTATGGGTAGTGTTGGGTTAAGTTCATACCTCATACCAGCAATGAAAATATAGCAAACCTGGGTTTGGATGTATTATGGTCATGAAAACAACATTAAAATTCAGTTTTGGGCACTACATTAGTAGTAAACAACTTCATTTTTAACTCCCAATAAGCAAAGAGTAGCCTTATGGCAGTTCTGGGCACAATAACAGTAGTACAGGGACATATTCTAGGCCTGTTGGTTCAAACTTAGATTATGTTTTACTCCTTCCAACAATAGTAAGAAACTCTCTTCCAATTGTTGGCAAGTCTGGACATTGGAAGAAAAAATAAGAGGCATTCTTGGTCAATTATAAGATTACCTATTCACTCTTATAGAAGAAAATACCATTAAATAGGAACCTAAGCACTATTCTAAACCAATAGGGTTAAATGAGAAGATTTATGTGACCATCATTTAGCATTTAGAGATCTTCCAATTATGGCACAACAATATCGCACTGGTCATGCAAGACACTATTACAATACCTAGGTACTTAATTGATCACTATAACTAGTTAGCACAAAGGTTCATGTTTCACTATGAATACTATTATATTAGGCCTATGATTCCTATGGGTGACCAAGTTTTTATTTCACCATTTCCATTTATCTTGAAAAATGGTATAATTTCCAAGGAGATATCTATTGGGGCAAAATGACAAAGAAGGAAACACTAAATAAATCCATCTTTATATTTCCATAAGCATATTGTTAGGATCTAAGGAAAGGGAATAAGGATGCATGCAAATAATAGGGATCAATAGCTGAAGCACAAAAAAAATGAAAGCAAGTGGTTGTTAGAGATGCCATTAACTCTACTGCAAATGTGAATCTAGGAGCTATAATTTATGTATGTTGTAGTTGAAAATTAAGTGTTAGTTAACCAAACAACTTAATTGTTGCAAGACCTATGGAAGAAAATTTCCTAATGATGTTGTCATCATTACCAAGGAGCTTAAATAAGTCCTTTTCTATATGCCAATGTTTCTGTAGGTGGCATAATTACTAATAATTTGAGTATATATCATCCATTGAGAGTGAAGCCACCAAGTATTCCAAAGAGGAGTCCCAAAAAATATTAGGTGTTACACCATCATGGTACAACAATGAGATATCAATTCTATTGTTGTAACCTAGAGATATTCTACGCAAGAGGAACCCACAATTCTAGCGCTCCTTAGCCTACCTACAAATCAATATGAAGTTGTGTCCAAAATTGAGAAGTTTATTAGCACTCTCCGAATTATGTATGTTATTGATGATAAGGATGAACTTTTGGGTTGAAACAATTCCTCCCTAACTGAACTAAAAATACACCAGGACACAAGTATAAGGAGTCCCAAGGAGGCCAACTCTCTAAAGGAAATTTAGGTACTCCTCTCCAACATCTATCCTAAACTGATCACACCTCTAGCATCCCTCAATAACAAGGTCTACTCAACACTTGTGGGGGGGTGTGATCCAAAGAGGCTAGCAGATGCATGAAAGGACCCCTTAGTGGACTCATCCAAGAACCCCAAACATGAAAAAGATGATGTGTAAATGTAGGTTATGAGGTATGGTTTTAAGGTTGAGAACTCCACTTAGAGGAGGCCTATTTTTCATCTTGTATCACTTTTGAGAGAGAATCCCAATGTTTGAATGCCTTATTCATGGATTTTCCACCTAGATGTTACTTGTAGAGGTAATTCTTGTCATTAGGATGGGGTCCCCTTTCCATTTGGTGAATTCTTAATTTAGTGATCCATTTGGAACTGTTTTAAGCACATTTTGAGGAATTCATTTTCTCATGGAAGAGGTCTTAGGGGTCAAACCCTTGGCCTAAGTTTCATCCTTAATTGTTTTTCCTTACCAGGATTTGAGGATACTTTGGAGTTGTTTGGTGCACATATTGAGTGAGGTCGTCACTTTTGGATGCCACACAAGTGAATTTTGTCCTGATGTTTAAGGAGTTTCACCTTGAAGATAATTGAGCTCATTATTAGAGGGAACTTGTTTTGCACTTTATGGAACAACCCCTTGTTATGGCGCCCTTATTGTGGATCATTTATATAAGAGCATCCAATTTTTCTTAGAGTTTGTATTCTACTTTTGTGAATCCTTGGAGGCCATGAATGAAGATTGATTTGGAAGGTATCCATTTGGAGATATCTTGTGCATAATTTGATGGGATATAGGTTCAAATCCCTAGTTCTAGGTTCTTTTATTTTCCTTTTGATCTATTTTATTGGAGTGTTGTGCCTTTAAGTTGAGGGTTTGTCTCCATGTGGACTCATCCTTGTTGGAGAAGTCTCCTTCAAGAACCTTTGGAGGCTAGTATTGGACCATTACTTACCTTGTTACTGACTTGGTGGAGGCATTCACCAAGTCTCTTCCAATAATATTCTATGGAAATTCCAATTGAAAAGCAAATAAATTGGTCAGTGTTTGCTAAAAATGAAGTAGATAACTTATACCTATAGTATAAGATGTAATAGCTCCAAGTTCAATTGCACAAGAATCTAGTGGAATGTAATATTTTATGTTGTGGCATTCATACTCTTTTAGATGAGATCAAATAGCTAAGCCATAAATTTACATATATGTGGTCAATGGCCTAAAATAAATAACAAATGATAAAATATATGCCCAATCATGATTAACCCTCTACCTTTCTAAGGAATTTCCATACTCCTCTATTGAAATTTAGGGAACACAAGAATTTGTAGTAACAACTTAACTTGGAATACCAATATGGTCATATTAAAACTAGGGAATTGATGGAACATGTCAATCCCTTAGTCATTTGGCTTAAGCACTACAATTTTGAATTATGAGTTCCAAGAGACCATACTGAGATTGTTAGACAATGTAAGGACTAGGGAACAACCTACGTATGGCTTGTAGATTTCAGGTGTAACAATTACAACAATAAGAATAAATTGTCATTATCCTAAACCAATGGATTGAAATCCATGCCAAAATTCGGAAGTTATATTAATGGTTGGATACTCTGTTACCAGTCCCTCGTGAGGGGAAAGTACAAATTTGACATTTCATTTCATTGTGAAAAAGTGGTATCAAGCATTGTGAAAACTCAATGATGTCATTGACCTAGATTGGACCACGGTGTACCATACAAAAGAAAAAATGCAAGTCTTTGTAGCTGAAACAAATCCCCTATTATCCAAGATTTAGGGAATTTATAATCACAACAAGCATGTATTAGCAATCCTATTAATTTAATTTTCTCAAAAGTTGATCTCTACTTTAGTTACTATCAATTTAAATCTCTCGCAATTGTTATTTCATCAAATTCAAACCTTAGCTAGCCTAAATTTCAACTCACCTAGCTCAAATTTTATGGTTGCACAATGTAGTTGGAAATATAATAGTTGATGCTTGATTAAAAGGTCGTGCCAAATTGAGATAGTTGATTCCATTTCTTGTGCATGCATGGATTGAGAATTCTTTTCAACAATGCACTTTTATGCAAGGAAGGAAATCTTTTTTAAGGTTATAGATAACATGTAATAAATAATGGAATTCGAAATTATTTGATTTCCAAAATGATAAGTAATACATTCATCAGATCATAAGTAATACATTAATTGATTACTTGCCAAAAATAGAAGTAATTGTGTCTAAAGACACTTAAACTTTGATGGAGATCTCTATTGTTTCCTTAAGACTATGTATTGTTAGTGATAGGAACTAAATTGACATCTAACCTCTTCATTTTTTAAAATGATACTATTAAAATTTCCTCATACAAAAAATTATGGACCTGGGATGGGAAGAAGTTGTAAGTCATCCTGTTGATGAAGAATTATAGGCTTGGGAAGCCAAAATTAAGTGCCTATGGGGGTCAATTGAGGGCTCAGTGTAACCAGGAATATTTCACCATCTGCAAACATAAGTTGTTTCTCTGTTCTGAATGGTTGAGATCCAGAACAAATGAGTGAATGACAAATGATGAAGACCCTCCCTGGATGTTGTAGACACCTGGAATGTTGCTTCGATAGTGAACCTGTGTACCTACAACCAGATCAAACACACAAACACATCAAAGCTACCAGAACATCATCTACTTATCCATGTTAGTGACTAAGGAATCTAACAACATGTACATGTGAAATCAAAACAACAGTAATGTGGGACAGAAATCAGCTTTGCATTAGGATGAATGGAGAAGTTTACAACCAATTAAGCCTCAGTGTTGAAATGCATTTCCATGAGACAAACACTTCATCCCCATAAGCTCCAACTTTACTCTCTATGCTCTCCAATGGCTTGGGCCAAGTGGTCAATCCAACAACATAACAATACCTCTATAGTTCTCCCCCTCAAACATGGACATGAGCTTGTATTTATAAGGTTAAATGGATAGGAATGGTTGAGAAATTTGTGGATGAGGTGGCCTCTAAGATCCTCTGATGGGGGATCTCGAGCCCAACTAACCCACAATGATAGGGATAAGGGAGGACATGAGGCTCATGATTTAGAAGCCTCGAGAAACTTCTATTTTTCCCATTTTACCTAGGGTACCTCTTTTCTCCTCTTATGACAGAGCGTTTTAGATGAGAAACGCTTATGGACCAAAGGCCACAAGCAGTGGCACTGCTTATGGCAAACAGGATGAAAGCGGTGAGAGTAAGGTACCACTCATGGTTCACAGGGAAAGTGTGGTGCTGAGTATTTTCATGTAGAATTGAAAAACAACATGGGTTTCCACTCCAAGTGCTGGGATTAAGGGCAAGTATGTAAGTCAAAGGTCTTATCACATGGTGGTGACAATATTTTGGTATAACAGAATGCCCCCCAAAACGTGAGTCTTAGAAGGATATGATAAACGAGAGCTTTGAGAAAACAAGTTGTCGTTCAGAGATGAAAATGTCAGCTCGATCAAAGAATGTCATCCAGTAGGCATCTGTAGTAAATCAATATTTTTGACTCATAGATGCAAGTAACAAACTCATGGCTGTAGACCAATACAAGGCAGATCCATGGGAGGAATAAAGAAGCATGGCTACTAGAATACAGCGTAGATCCATGTGATAGAGGACTCAAACTTGGACATAGCTACCAGACATACAATGTAGATCTATGTCGTACAGACGCAAATTTGAGCATAGCCACGACCATACAAATGTGGATCCATGCTAGATATACAAAACTTCATCGCAACTTGGGGAAAATAAATGAGTGCTTTAAACAAATACCCAGGGTCTTCGTCTCATCTTGTGCAAAGTACAATTCTATCCACGTGATTACAATGATCTGCAGTCGAACATGGTAGAAACCACTTGATTACCGACCATTGATATGAACCGTTAACAAGTGCGAGGGAGATCACCATTGATGTCAATGATTCCCAAGGTACCCTAGTACAATCTACTGAGTGTGAATAGATGTCTTGATGTTGAACACATAGTTGATTCTATTGATCAAAGGTCAATGATGTGAACCTATGTCGAGAGCGAGAGAATCTATCATTAAGGCATATAGATCTCAAGGTACTAAGTTTTTGTTTCTAAGACTATTTCTTGGATGATGAGTTGATGTCAACAAGGATAGTCTCATCGAAGGAGGGCCATGATGAGTCCCACATCGAAGACACAAAAATCGAAACATAGTTCTGGAATGATGTGAATGTAGTAACCACAAGGATGACTCAAAAGTACTGACACAGAGACTATTTTGATTGCAAAGGTAAACTTCTTCAACTCGCCTTTGAACATCGGGTGGCACGACAAAAGACTTGGCAGCATGACTAAATGGGACAAACACACAGTGCGATAGTGGACAATGCATTATTTTGACAGACTCAAAGGAGTGGCATGACTCATGAAAGTGGATTGTCATGGAGATCAACTGAATACCAAATTGACTGAAATGATATGCAAACAAGTGCAATGTTCAAAGGTAATGACAAACTACTACCATGTATTTGCAAAAATAATTACCTTCCCATTTTCCTCATCATGATCGATGAGTGCCTCTTTTTAGTTTTATGAGTTTAAAGAGGGTAACAAACACTTGGTATAGCTTGTCCAAAGACAATTCCAAACTCATATGTTTTACGAACCTGAGAGAGGAGGGGTTCATTCCCAAAACTGGGTCTCTCAATGTTTAATTTAATGAGCCCAATGAAAGAAAACTCAGTATCGTTCATGTTTAGAGAGTCTGAATGATTATGGAAGAAGACTCCAAAGGGGTCCTTTTTCATATGATTTAGTCGCTAAGGCCTGAAAAAGTGTAAAATCATACCTTAGAGAACTCTTCCATTCATGGTTGGCTGGAGTATTCCTTTTTAGTAGATAGTCCATTCGAACCGAAAAAGAGATAACCTACCATCGGAAAGATGACTCTTCAAATTATTTAATGAGCGTGAAGAAGACAATATCACTCGACAATATTTTCGTATTTAGGGAGCCTAAAAACAGTTTAAAGAGGACTCCTTGAGGTTTCTTTACACAATGTTAATTTTTACGAGCCTGGAAAGAATAAAAAACGGACTTGACGATCTTTTCGTATTTAAGGAGCCCGAAAAGAGTTAAAAGAAGAATCCATGAGGTTTCTTTACACAATGTTAGTTTTTACGAGCCTGTAAAGAATAAAAAATGGACTCAAACCTTTGATAGTAGGTTTCAAGAGTGTGACAAAAGTGTCGGAACAAACGCTCATCGACTTTTTCCGTTTTATGGTGGTACGAAAAAGTCAAAAATGAACTCCCAAGACTTTACTGCTACTATTCTTCTATCCTGCAACGACTCAAAACAAGTGTTAAATGCCCCAATAACTAACATTAAGGGATTATGAAAGATAATCTTCGAATAATAAATGATTTTAAATAAAAACTATAGCATGTCAAACCCAAAAATGTGTATAAAAGTCATGTAAATAGTGAAAAATCAAATCATTTTACTATTTACCCATACTGGAGAGCATTTGGAGAACTTTCCTAGTCATATCTTCAGTTGCTGATATCAAGATTTTCCACCATCGAATCCAAGCATCGTCAGTTCCAAGTAACAGTTCAAACCCTACTCTTCCTTTTCATAGTGTCAATTTTGATTTTAGATGGTGTTTTGGGCTTGTACGACAAGACCTAAAACCATGGGAACTGGCACCATGCTTATCCTTTGTGGGATACATGGTACCTCACTAGAACCATGCTGAAAACAAAATGCATAGGCAGTGCCATCGCCTATATTCAATGGCGAACAGGCGGTGCCAGTCGTGAAGATGCAAAATTATTAACACAAGCAAAACTAGATCATTTCTTTGGATTTAAATGATTAAGAATGATTCTAATAGGTGTTATGATTGGTTTTGGCAGGATTTTGCTGATAAAAAATGGTGATATGGAAGGAAAGACAACATGATAATGATGACTCTTTTGTCGAAAGGAATGCGGGTTGCATAGCTGCATTACAAGACTGTGGACTCCTAAAATTCTTTCAGACTCCTAGTATGGTATCACACAAGGAGTTGCTTGAGCATATAATCCAGATGTAGAAACTGGAGCAATAACACTTTGAGGTTGGGGCTCATATTCTGATAGTAGAGGTAGAGGATATCTACTTCTTGACAGGAATTTCGATACGGGGTGCCCCCATCTCGCTAATAGGTTCCTAAGGAGGGGATATTACCACACAAGAGTTGATAGACCATCATCGTATCCTAGGGACGAGGACATCGGGGAAGAAAATCCCCATAAAGGCAGTGATGGACGGACCTCTACGGATTATTTTTTTTATGATGTAGAGAGTGGCCAGAATCCAAGGAGTTCACCAAGCTCCTAGGGCACACATGCTATATGCCATAGAGGCCATGGCACCTACAGTATTCAAGGATCAGTTGACTAAGTGTCTGTAGGGGGTACTGAAGCAGTTTGGTTTTGGTTCCATTCTAGCCTGCTTCTTCTTCAAGCAGGTACCACAAATGAGACCATAGGTGGTCTTTACAGAGCTGAGAGCGCAGGACCCCTGCATGCAGAGGTGGGTCTGGATTATGGCTCGTACTAAAGCGGGCAGGGGGAAGGTGAAGTTCGGTGACCTGTTCTTCTCATGGCTTAGAGATCAAATCCTCATGGTGGAGGATTATGCTTATGTAGGTATGGACTTTAGCGGAGACCCTGACCTACTGCTCCCACCTGGTGGACAGTGGGGTGACATTGGTAAGAAGCAAGAAACCCTAAAATGGAAATAATGTTTTTATGTTTTTTAATGTTTTATATTTTTTATGTTAAGTAACAAGACCTGAACTTTTTCATGCAGACGTTGGAGTAGCACGACCTGGGGGAGCTTCCCCATTGGATAGACAAGCTGGATCCCACTTTGTACCACAGGGCGATGATGTGACCGGGGAGTTATAGGAAAAATAGGAGAGGTTGACCTTAGACATCCCTAACGCTTCCATTCATGAACTCCCTCTGAGGTATTAGAGACCTACAACAGGAGTACTGGGTCGATTTAGTAGAATTCTATGTAGAGTAGCCTGAGAAGTGATGTGTTACCACAAGCATCATTAGACGGTGTATGCATGATGTATCTACTGAAAGCTGATAGCTTCAGGATTTTGTATGGTGTTTTTTTTCCTTAAAGCCTATGTGCTTCAGATGAGGTCTCGTGACCTATTTTTTGTAAACATATATATATATATATATATATATATATATATATAAACAGACTTCTACCTTGGTGTTTATATGTCTCAAATGGTGAATGTATTTTACATGAGTTTTATGTGTCTTTAATTGTTTATTTACAATGAACCAAGTTTGATTTTCATGTCATGAATGGGAAATATGCCAATCTAGGATGTAATTAGCCAATGATTCATTAATTACATTATGTTCCCTAGGGATATGCCTATAAGTAATGGTTTCAAATGGAATCTGACATTGAATTGGTAAGATAGCTTTGAGCCCATAGACAAGTTAGAAAGGTGTGAAACTAGTAGTTTCTTTCAATGAAGTCCTGTAAGCCCAAAGAGCAGAGAAAACAAAGTGGTGCCAGTTGGATTTATGATCTCCAACCATCCGATGAAGCATAGTTTTCAAAACTTTGTTAATGGCCTCTACCTGACCATTAGCTTATGGATAATATGGCATAGAGTTTTCATGGTGAAAACCTAGCTTGGCACTCAGTTCCTCCATCATTTGATTACGGAAATGTGATCCATGATCAGTAACAATGGACTGTGGGACTCCAAATCTAGCTATGATATGATTGAACAGGAAGAGAATAGCAGTATTACCATCTTCTGCATATGTAGGCATGGCCTCAGCCCATTTTGTAAAATAGTCAATGGCTATGATGATGTAACCATGCCCCCCAAGTGAGGTAGGCTTACAATTCATAAAATAAATCCCCCATTTGGAAAATGGGCCAATGGAAATGATGGGGTTTAGTGGAGCAGGATGAGTGCGCTTTTTGGGATAAAAATGTTAACAAGGTGGGCATTTCTTAACCGCCTCATGATATTCTTTGAAGACTGAAGGCTAGAAATAGCCATCGCGAAGGATTTTCTGGGCTGTAGCCATCCTAGACAAATGACCGCCACATGCTCCAGAGTGGCAATCATTCAACACATGTTTAGCTTCCTCATGGGTGAGGCATCACTAGAGAATAGAATCAATCCCACGTCTATACAAGGTATCATTCAGGATGGGGTAGTCACTAGTACAAAATGAGGAATTAGCTACTACGTGACTAAAAATTCTAGTCACCACAGGTTTTTCAAGTGATTTACTACTAAATATGAGTAATTTTGATTGGCCCAACTATAAATGACTAAAATTAACGACTAAGTTAGTCACCAGTTAGCAAATATGACTAGACAATAAGTGATAGAGTTAAAATGACTAACATAAATGACTAATTTAGTCACGACATAAAAAATGACTAACTAGAAGAATATGAATTAGTCATTTGTGTCATGGAAAATTGCAATTGTGACAATGAAGTGTTACAATTTAGTAAATTTTGTAAATTGTTTACCTTCTATTAGTAATATTAGTGCCATGCACCTCGATCTTCAGAGATCCAACAAAGCAATTGAACGAATTTTCTCTTGACCATCTTTATCCCTGCTGCACCATTGAAGTAAATTGTTAAGCGTGTGCCAAAGGAAATTAGGTTCCTACAGTTACGAATTAGGTACTAGAACTAGTACCATATCGATACCTAGAAGCATCATAGCTAGTTGTTGATCCTTCAATGTAAGAGTCCCAAGTCCCATACTGAGGTGTTTTTCTAACTTCAATATAACTATCATGATTTGCAGTGACCGTTGAACTAGCTCGACATAGCTTCACTAGGATCAATTCCTTTAAACATCGAAGCAGTTGATCCAATAATAATTGAACCAGTGGAAGCACCAGGAACAATATTTTAACCAATCAAAGTTTCAATTATAATTAAACTGGAGTGTTGACCCAGAACTAGTCTCAGATCCATATGTAGTAAAAAGGTAGAAGCCGGACCCCATCTCGAAGTTTCAGGTAAATATTTTGATTCCTCAATCTCTAACAGTCCTCACCTCGCAGAATATGATATGTATAATGCATTGATGACCTATCCTTATCACTATCAAGTTAAACCTCCTTTATGCATTATTGGCGAGCTAAATTTTGCATCTGACATCGCCACCCTCCTGATTCACGATGTGCACAACTAGAGACATCCAGTGAGGTCTCTAGCTACAACTCCAAATGTTAGTGGATGTGTTTGCTGGCATCAAGCCTCTTCTCTAAGTGCAATATTGTTGTCAACCTATACACTCAAAATTAGTTCAACTGATTGTCATCAATGTTGTTGGGCATTTGTCTAGTTATGTGCTGGTAAGTTGAATCATTTTGGGTTAATAGTCACACTAATCTATGTCGATAAGTTTATTAGGGATGCCATTCATGAATGTGGGGACACATCCAGTGGATTTCCCCACAATATTTATTCAAAAAAAATAGAAAAGTTAAATATCATGAATGAATATATCAATCTTTAAGCCCCAACTTTAGTTGTTAGAGTAATAGCTTGAGTGGGTCTAATGGTTAAGAACATGTGTTTCCTCGCAGGAGGTCACATGTTCAAATCTGGAGGGGGGTAGGGTATGTACACCTATGTATACTTTAGTAGTTAAATAGTTGCACAGAGGAGGTTCCTTGTCCCACAAATAAGGGGGTCTCATACAACAAAATTGGTGTCTCGTTTGAGTGTGATCTTAAAAATATATTATTATTATTTCTTGAAAATGAGGAAATAACTTCAACACAAGTGGAATGGAAGTACACAAAAAATCCCTTTAGCAAAATAGGTCTACCTAATCGAAACCATAGATTATTCTCAAGAGATCAACACCTCAAGTGATTGGGAGATAAGTTTCAGACTCTAAATGATAAGCTACTAGAATGATTAACATAAATTTAAACCTAATTAATTACTAGAAACTTTAAATTCAATATTATTATTTTTATTATCATAGAACAACAATAATTATATTTACACCCCCAAAAAAAAATTAATGTTTTTTGTTTACAAATCCATGAATATTATTATTTTTATTATCATAGAACAACAATAATTATATTTACACCCCCAAAAAAAATTAATGTTTTTTGTTTACAAATCCATGAATATTATTATTTTTATTATCATAGAACAACAATAATTATATTTACACCCCCAAAAAAAATTAATGTTTTAGTTTACATTTGAAATTACCCATCCATATAAATTTCTCAAGATATTGAAATTCCTATGCTATAAATTTCAAATCGTCATTCAAAATATTGGAAATTTGATAAATTATACTAACTCACTCACTCATGTCATGCACTCACTGCTTAGCTGTGCAAGATGACCAGTAATGATTGATCACTATGAGGCACTAGCCATCAAGATGTCACTCTGACTCCCAATGGGGTTGCAATCTAAAGTGTGGCAATGTGTCAATGACTATGGCTATAACAATAGATAGAAACTACTAGTCTACTACTAGGCCCAAAACAAGCTCAAAACTTTGTTCCTACTACCTATGTGAACCTCTCTACCAATGTCCATTCTTTTTTAATCAAAATAAAATTCAAAAGGCCAATTTGATGAGTCCTCCTCTACAAGACTTCATTTCTTGCATGAATATCATGGACTCATGACAACTATAAACAACACTTGATGTCATGCAATTAAATACAAATAATGGCATGTAGCTAAGATCACAAACTATACATAGGTCAATTATGAAATGCTATAGAGAGGTGTCATTGGGAACATGATATGGAGAAACAATGAGTTAGAAAAAAACATTTGGACCAAAGCACCTACACAATGGTTATCAATAAAACTAAAAAAACAATTGTTGGCTCAAGAATAGTCTTTCAATTTGATGGGTGGCATGATCATGATGTAATCTCCTCTGTCCTTTTATACATTTGTGGTTTCTCACAACAATTGTCCTCAACGGTCACAACCAAAATACATATTAAAATTACCTATGTTTACATCCTCTTCTCTATATTCCTCATCTCATAGTCATAACTAAGGATTATTATGCATGCACATCCTCGCATTATAATATCAATTAGGTCAAGGTGCAAAGACAACCATAAAATATCTAATGTGTCAAGATGCAAAGAGTAAGAGACAACTATAAGTAAGTATTATATTAAATTTACCATATAAGAATTTAATTGACACTATCAATTGAGATTTGACACGTTGG
>LPNX011081770.1:0-41341 GCA_001517045.1 Pseudotsuga menziesii
CTAACTTAGGATTCATGTTTACAAAGGGCTCTGGGACAACCGATGAAGCAGCTCTTCCAGTTGGTGAAGTTCTTGTTGGTGATTTGACTCCTTTAGAAAGCGCAGTTATGCAATTAAGAAACAACTTTAAATAGCTGGAACTCGCACAGGCATCAATAGATGGAGTGAAAGTAGAGGGAATTGATACAAATGTGGCTGTAATGAAGGTTTGTTGTCTTCTGTCCAAGTTTAGGCCTTTCAAACTGTCATTCTCTTCTAATTGTCTGAGCATTGATATAGGGTATGTTCAAATTGTTTTAGTTATATGTTATTTTGATGCAGAGGTGTAGTGTGCTATGCACATATGGAGATTTTTTGGCATATGTATAGTCATTTAGGATTTTTAAGAGGGTACATTTTTAGCAGGGTTTTCTGGCTTATGCCCTGGATACTCCTGCTTAGAGCATGGATCTTGGGTGGGAGTGGCAGCTGGAAGAACACTCTCGGTAACCCTGGAGAAAACCATGGAAAGCATTTCACAAGAGGCTCCCGTGATTTTTGGAAACGATATAGACTTGTTAAGGGGCAGCGAAGGACAATCTGTAAGATCCTAATATGTCTTTGCAGATAATTCAGGTAATTTTTTTTTTAAAAAAAATTCAAAACCCGTTGCTTAAGCGACGGCAACAAGTATTTTTTTTTTTAAAATCACCAAGATGCGTGGATATAGCGACGATTATCCGTGGATACAGCGACGGTTCTTCCGTGGATACATCAACGGCAGCAAGTATTTTTTTTTTTTAAAATACCAAGATCCGTGGATATAGCGACAATTATCCGTGGATACATCGACGGAAATCCGTGGATATAGCGACAATTATCCGTGGATACATCGACGGAAATCCGTGGATACATCGACGACAAGCCGTGGATACATCGACGACAAGCCATGGATACATCGACGATTAGGCGTGGATATAGCGACGGCTTAGGCATATAACCGAATGTAGAACATTGTCGCTCTTGCGACGCAAATTAGGGGTCGTCGCTATTGCGACGAAATAGTTTCCACGGAACAAAAAACACTTAGACGTGGCAATATCCACGTTTTTCCGTGGATATTGCCACGTTTTTCCGTGGCAAAATTGATCACTTGTACTAGTGGCAATAAGAAGAAATACAACAATAATCACAATACCAAAAAACATGTGCCAGAAATTCCACCCAATGCTCAAAAACTCGTAATTAGAGCTAGGGTTTTGAGACGAAAACTTTTAAAATGAGCATAACCCGATCTAGGTTGCTCAGAACTACTATTATAGCTTGTTTCAGGAACTAGAACAACCACTCTGCTTCTTCCCACGTAATCGGAATAGAAATCTGGGCACCCTGTCAAAAGATTTTAGCTCTGCAATTTCCGCAGCCGTCACTGAAATTCTGAAAAATTGCTGATTTTAAATCCACAATATCTCCACTTTTAGGACTCCAAATGAGATGATTTTTTTTTGAAACTGTGTATTTTTGAAAGAGGAATTCAGATATGCAACTTGTTTCTTCTAATTCTATGTAGAAGTTTTCAGAAAGTGATCTAAAAGTCACCGCCCAATTTTGCCCTTTTTTTTTTAAAGAAAAAAAAATTCACTTGTGCCAAGGAAAGTGCTCTGATACCAGATGTGGAGAACCTCCTGCAATAAACAATGAGAATGCAAAAATACCGGAGTACAAAAGGTATTTTATTGATCATGGGCCACTTTTAGGGGGCAACCTCCTTTGAGCATGCTCAATACAAAATAATTCTTCGGTGCTTTCAATAGCCTCAACACATACTTATATACTAAGTCTAATCTAACTAACTATTACTCCACATGAATGTGGGATAAAGAAACCTATTAAATGGATGACTTAACAACTATTATTTACTCCCCATGAATGTGGGATAATACATCATACTAATTGGACAGCTTACAAAGCATATGCGTCTGACAAAATATACCAACAAAATAAAGAGGGGGGTTGACACGGGTTCCTAACAGTTGGGCAAAGATTATACATTAATATTGAGTTAATGTGGCAAAAGTAATCTAGTTTTAATAGGAAATTCATATTTATATACATATATGTGTAAGTTTTTAACAAACTATTAAAGGCATAACCATAACATGGAGAGATCATTTCTTATCCAACATTTTATGTGCATAAAATATATAACACAGAATATTCAAATATGATTGCTAGTAAGCAATCTAAGGAAGATTATACTTAAAAACAATGTGTGTTCTTTTGTGAAAGGTTTTAAATGGAGACATTACATTAAAAATCCCTTCTGGTGGATGATTTTGGTCCATTGCATCTCATGCATCCTACCTAATTGGTGTCATCGTTGTGGTTCCTTATATTTGTGTCATTGGTCATTAGTCATTGATTGTTGGTCATTACCTCAATTCCATTAACAATTTGAAGATACATTATCAACCAATCACATGAGCAACATGAAAACCCTTCAATAGAGAAATAGCATCAACCACCATGCATCCTGATTGAGTATCCCTTACCCATCAACCTCAATACCTCATTCCCTTGTCTCTTTTTTTTCCCTCTTCCTCCCATGCACCACTTCTCCATGAAATGTAATAAAATATACCCTAAATATTTTTATTGCCATATAACATAATTAATCCCCCTTGGCCCCTTAATACAGGGCAATATATTTTCTCATTTATGTATCATAGTTTATTCCCCAATATGAATGGACGTGATATGATATTGCCTACCAATTGACCACCCCATGCACTTAGGCAAATTTTAAAGTGAGCCACCAAGGATCATAACAAATCACTTTTTCTTACTAAGTGCTCAGAACTTCTGTGGTTTCATAAGGGCCAATTGTGGCCTCTTTTGGATGTTCACACCCTATGAGGGAATTGTAATAAATGACATAGCATGAGGTTCTTTTATTTAAAATTATCGACCTTGTTAGACTTGGTCATCAAGGTTATCATCCTTGAGTGTTTTTTCCCTTGTTAATTATATGACGTTTTTTTAAGTGACATATCCTTTTCAAGTTTTTCACTCAAAATCCTCCAAAGTCGGGATGGTGAGTTTGGTAAATTTTTTCTCATAAAGGTTATTAAAGCCTAGGGTCTATGTATTATACCATGTTATTTAAATTTTCAAATTTTCATGAACATCTGATAATCCCCCCCTAGGATTTTTTAATTTTTAGTTTTTTAATAAAATCATCGATAAGGTGTATTTTAATTGTAATATTTGAAAAGGACATAAAGTTGGGCCTAGTGATCCAATTTGGTCACGGGGATGCTCATTTTTCGAGCCTGGGACCTAAGTTAACCCCTTAACCCACTTTTGAGAGTCAAATTAGTATTGTTCAATTATTAATTTTTATTTTCTCTCCAAAATGGATCAGACGGCCAAATAAATGGAAAAATAGGAGAAAACCCCAATCCTAAATCAAAGGCAGTTTGTCTAGGTATTGTCTCTAAAGTGGAAGGTTGGTTGAGGATCTTGTATGGGGCATTTATGATCCTAGATAATGTCTCCAACCTTCTCTCGAAGGTGTCAAACATCTCTCCACTAAAGGGGGGCACACTCTCCTCAAGGAGGGCGCAATCCCTCATGTGGTTGAGGTTGTTGGGAAAGCTGGAGGCCTCTTGAGACATATGGCTCACCTCCTGTGAGATGGCCTCCCTTCATCCCAAAACTCAGGTCTTCCTCCCATGTATTTCTCAACATGCTAAACGTCCTCTCCACTAGGAAAATGTGCCCCCTAGGGTTTGAGCTCTTTTGTGGCTATAAAAGTAAGGTTCTCCTCCTTTGTTGATGATGGATGCAAATAAAATATGTCATTTTGTATTGTTGCTATATTGATGAATAAAATTTCAGACTTTGGAGTTCCACTCTGTGTTATGAGATGATTTTGCAAATATTTGAGATGACATTGTTAAATTTATGAGTTTCTTCTTTATGTTTAAATTGCTATTGGATCTAGCTTAGAAGGTCATCCTAAGAAACATAGAGTTGGAATTTACGATTGTAACTTGCTTACTAGTATTTTTATTTCAATATATAGGAGAGTAGTTTTTCATATTCAATTGTATTTCAACTCTTTCTCATTTCTTGTTTTTTACTACACTAGATCTAACATTTTATGCAAGGGTTTCTCATACGTTTGTTTTGCAGGTTATATTTTCAAAGGAGTAGTTCAAATTAGTTGCATATTATTCATCTTTGACAATATCTCAAGTTTTATGTTATTTCTACAGGGTCTCCAAAGTTTTCATAAGAATATCAGGCGAGGCTTCAAGTTGCTTTCCATCTTCTCAAAACAATTCTCTCTCCTCTTTCTAGTTACATAGTTTGAATATGAAAATTTGATAGATCAGATTTAAAAGTACGATAATTTCAATCTAATTATTTATTATATCATATCATTTAGATTTAGAAGTGCTTAAAAAGAATCATCTTTTGTGGAATCTAAAGTTGTCATTTCGGTGCTTTAAAAACTAATAATTTTTTCCAATCTTTTACAAGTACTAGAATTAGTTTTAATATTTATCCTTTATTTATTCATTCCATCATATTCTAATATTTTAACTCGTTGTTTTTTAGGAGGTCCAAAGAAAAAGAGGAGGAATATCTAGTCAGAATCCGAGTTTTGGGTCTCTCAGGACATTAAAAAAAACCCTAGTTTTCCCTTCTTCTTCATTCCCCTTCACTCCATAAAGTTGTATAAATATTTAGACCTTTTTTTATAAACACTTCCAGTTCACAAAAATTTTCCTTTGTTCCTACTCAAGAGGAGCTAGAGGGGGTGTGGGATGTAAGCTTTGATGGGGTAACACGCAGAGAAGGGGCAAGAGCTGGATTGTGGGTGAGACCCCCAGAAGGGAAAGATTTGAATTACTCTTACAATATTTCCTTCAACTGCACAATCAAGGAGGCAGAGTATGAGGCTATGGTGTTAGCCATTCAAATTCTAAAGGATTTCCAAGTTAGGAGGGTAGTGATACACGGGGATTATGATCTAGTAATTAAAAAAATGACATGTGAGTATCAGGATAGGTATTCCAAGATGAGAAGCTACCGAAATGTTTCCTAGGACCCCATAGAATGCTTTGAAGAATACAATTTTAATATGATCCCCAAATTACAAAATTGCAAAGTTGATTCCATGGCCACTTCTGGGGATATTTTCAAGGTCCCTATGCATACTGGAGGGAAATACGAAGTCAAAGTTAGGCATAAGGCCTATGTCCCAGATAACATGAAGAGCTGGCAAGTCTTTGAAGATGACAAGAAAATACAAAAGTTCCTCACTCTCACTAGGGAGTTTGATGGATTGACTATTGATGAATAAAATGAATGAGATTCTACAGGAGGCTACTCACACTCAAGAACCCTTGCAAAGCCAAATTGTTGCTCCCAAACAAAGGCCCCAAAAGGAGGATGTTGCTCCTCTTGAAGATCCTGATGGTGGAGAAAATAAGGAATCTTGGGAGCCAGAGTTGTAGGAGGCTGATGGACATTAGGAATATGTGAACAACCTATATGGGAAGGAGATCCTGTAGCTTAAAGGTAACTCTATCCCCAGGGGTCTAGTTCCTTTAGAAAATATTTTTGATCCTACTGATGTGGCTAAAGAAATTCAAATGGTCCCAAGATGAGTAGATGTTGAGGATGTAAATATTTGGACAGAAGATCGTCCCAAGGTCATCAAGATATCAAGAACCCTCTCATCATAAGCCAAGCATAAATAAATCTCACTGATGACAGAATACTAAGATGTGTTTGCTTGGAGCTATAGTGACCTTAAGGATTACGATACAAGCATAATCCACTAGAACATACCAATCAAGAAGAACGAGATGCATTTCAAAAATAAGCTGAGAAGGATGAACCCTAAGCTGCTACCCCTAATAGAAAAAGAAATAGAAAAGTTATTTGAGGCCAAAATCATTGTGGCCCTCAAATTCTCATGCAGGGTGGAAAATATGGTCCCTGTTAGGAAGAAGAATGGGGAAATAAGAATATGCATTGACTTCAGGAACATGATTAGATTTTCTTTGAAGGATCATTACCCCCTTCCTAAAATGGACCATATCTTGCAGAGGGTAGTGGGTTCATAGAGGATGTCCACTTTGGATGGCTTCTCAGGTTATAACCAAATCATGGTGCACCCTGAAGACCAGGAGAAGACAACTTTCACGACACCCTTAGGAACATTCATGTATGCAAATATGTCGTTCAAAATAATGAATGCAAGAGAAACGTTCCAGTGGGCCATGGACATAGCCTTCACCGATGAAAAGGAAAAAAATTTGGTCATCTATCTAGACAACATCCATGCTTTTTCAAAATATGATGAAGAACATGCCGCACACCTATTGAGAATGTTCAGAAAACGCAGAAAGTTTGGCATCTCCTTGAATCCAAAAAAGTCGTTCTTTGCTATGAAATAAGGGAAGCTACTGAGGCAATAATCTGTCAGGAAGGAATCAAGATAGATCCAAAGAGGTTTGAGGCGATGAGCAGAATAGATCTCCCTAGGAATAAAGTAGAGGTTCAATCCTTTCTAGGGAAGGTAAATTTTATGAGAAGATTTATTGTTTCCTTTTCTGAAATAGTGAAATATATAACCAACATCCTTGGAAAGGACAAAGAAATCAAGTGGACACCTGAAGAAAAATAGTCCTTTGAGCATATCAAGAGGGCTATCTTTAAAGAACATGTACTTGCAATCCTTGATTTTTCTGAAGACTTCCTCATATTTTTATTTTCCTTAGAGGACACAGTGGAAGGGGTATTTCTGCAAAAGAGTCATGAGGGACATGAGCAGCCCATTGCTTTTTACAACAAGACCCTAAGAAATGCTCCCCTGAATTATAATATCCTGGATAAGAAGACTTATGCTCTGGTGTAGGCCTTAAAGGATTTACGTGTGTACATCCTGCATTCTCACATCATTGCTCACATTCCCACCAGCTTTGTAAAGGATATTCTGAGTCAACCGTATCCTAAGGGATGAAGGGGGAAGTGGATAGAAGTCCTACTTGAATATGACTTGGAGATCAAGCCCAAAAAATTGATTAAATTTAGGGACTATACAAGCTTATGGCCTAATCCAACTGTAATTCTCGCAGCCTGCACATGATTGGTTAATTGTTAACAGAAGAGAAAAATCCTTTGGAAGATCCAGGCCCCCCAGTAGCTGAGCATTTTCTATTATCCTCGGGGTACACTGATATCATCTTGATATTACAACATATGCAAGCCCCACAGTGTATGGACATGAAAAGGGACATATTTCTCAAGAAGAAAGCATCTAGGTTTTGCATCTTAGATGGAAAATTGTATTGGAAGGATCTAGGAGAGGTGTTGTTAAGTTATGTAGATGAGTAGGAGGCAAAGAGGCTCATTGAGGAATTCCATGCAGGATATGTGGAGGCCATCACTATTGGAAGGCCACTATAAATAAAATCATTAGGGAAGAGTTTTATTGGCCCACCATATCCTCCGATACTCACAAGATAGTCGCTTCCTACCAAAAATGTCAGATATTTGAGGGGAGAAGGAATCTATTACCATTTCCTTTGAAACCCATACAATTTGAAGCCCACTTCCAGCAATGGGAGATAAATTTCATTGGAGAAATAAATCCATCTTCCTCAGGAGAGCATAGGTGTGTCCTCACTACCGCTGACTACTTCACGAAATGGATCGAGTCCATCCCCACAAGACAAGCTACTGAGATAGTGATCATACAGTTTTTGGAGGAGCATATCTTGTCAATATTTGGGGTTCCTAGGATGATAATCACCGACAATGATATTGCATTAAAGTCTAAGAATATGGTGGAATTTTTTATCAAGTATCACATACAGTTGGGACATTCCATAGCCTACTATCCTCAGGGAAATGGGATAGCAGAGTATTTAAATAAGAGACTCATTAGAATCATCAAGAAGTTGATGTAGGATAACAAGAAGGCATGGCACATGAAACTGACTCATGCTTTGTGGGCTAATAGAATCATTGTGAAGAATTCCATTGGCACCTCACCTTTCCAGCTATTTGATGGCTCTGAGATGATTTTTCCTAGTTCCCTGAGCTTACCCGTGATGAATTTGCTACAAGAAGAGGAAACAGAAACACATACAACTTAGAGGAGGATGTTTTAGTTGATTGAACTACAGTAGTAGAGGGATTAGTTATTTCATAGAACTTTGAAATTTCAGGAGAAAATGAAAGAAATATTTGACAAAAGGACAAATCCTGATGATTTCCATTTGGGAGATGTAGTTTTGCTATGGGATGCACCACATGCGGAGAAAGGGACGCATGGTAACTTCAATCACCAATGGAAGGGCCATTATAATATTTCAGTTTTCAGAGGGAAGAATTCCTACCTATTGTATGAGATGGAGGGCGGTCTAATATCTGGAGCTCCTATAAATGGGAGGCTCCTCAAACATTATTTTCTATAAAGGAAGTTCAGCTCCATTTTCATTGTATATACCGTTTATTTTTAACATTTAATTTGTGGAAAACTCTCTAACGAACTTAAATCCTGAGGTGAAGGCTATAAGATCCCCAAGAGAAGCTGTAATTTGGTTCTTTCTTTACAGATTTGGAGTTACAGACACCAGGAAATTTTTTGAAGGTTTCAGGAAAGCTCAGGACTATCCCAATGGATAAGGAACTTGGTCTACTGAGTTCTTTGCTACCTCATAGGGAGGATATCATCCCCAAGTTGGAGCCGTTGTTAGCACTTAGTTAGCACCAATGCTAAATTTTGAAGATCTTTTGCAAGTGGATTAGCACTATTTTGAGCTAAATAGTTGGCAGGGGAGTAGGCCAATGAAAGGAGGAACAAGGTCTAAAAATTATTTATCATAGGGACTTGAAGGACATAAATAAGGTTCTATAGTTTATGTGATGATGAAAATGAATGACGTAGATACATAGAAAAGTAGATCGGCGACTGAGAAATATTTCGTAAAGGAAATATGCACAGTTTGTAAAGTTGTGGAGGATTGCAAAAATCGTTATATCCTTCAGGTTTCAATGACTATGATATAAATATGTTGAAGATATACAGTGAAAGAAAATTTCATGGCGGCAACATGCATGGCGGATAAAACATTTCAGGGCCTTGAAATCTCGTAGGACCCACACAATTGAACGTTCAGGATTCTAGATGGATAATATCTACAGATGAGATGTATTTCTCATCCCACGCATGCATGAAAGATAAAACAAATTGGGGATACGAAATTTGGTAGACCCTGCAACTTTGAACGACGAAGATCTAGAGGGGATCTGAACAACATTCCTAGTTGATTTCACGAGGAGAATTTGCATGAAGTTTAGCAGGAGGAGGCACTGTGAAATCTTGTAAACCCTATGTTTTTTGGAGGATGGAGATTGTGGCGCTGATTGGATCTACAGTACTGGTTGATTTTTCATTGGAAATGTGTGCGAAGGTTAACATGACAAGGGACTATGAAATCACATAAGGGACACATTATGGGATGGTTGAGATTCCTCATAGAAAATATCTACAACTGTGGTTTATTTCGCAATCCAAATGTGCGAGGAGGAAGAAGATCAATGTATGCACAAAATGGAGATGAAGCATGAATAACTTTAGTGTTGTAGATTTTGTCTAGGAGAGTAAAACCATTAAGAAGTGGTTTGAAACATCATTTTCAATCAAGCGATCCTGCATCCCAGATGTTGCATTGCCATCTTTTATCCAGCATGTCTGTCATCCCATATTTCATGTTTTATGTGTAAATCGTGGCGAATCTTCCATTTCGGGAGTTGGTTAGGATTTGAAATGATGATTCGGTATTGATTCCCAATTTTACAACTGAATTCGGCTATGTTTTGAGGTTGGTCTCGGGATCCCATGTCATTATAAATGAAACCTGAATAAAGGAAGAAAGGGTTGAAATATTTCATTAAGAAGCCATAGTGATTGGGTTTTGTAGCTCTGTTATTTTCTTGGAAGCTTTAATGAAAGGTATGCTCTGATTTTTTTGAGATTCATCAAGTTGTTTCCTTTATTTCCATTTTCATGTATGTGTTTCTTGCGAATACATTTCTAGGTAATATGCAAGGAATTCATTTTTGATAACACTCCTTCCTTCAAAGATCGTATTTGTTGTGTGTCGATAATGAATGTGATAGAATTCATCCACTGATAGGTACTTTGTTTCAGTTATTGTCCCTTCTTATATTTCTGCTAAAGGTGTTCCCAGATATTCATCCATTGATAGATGCCTCTATTTTTCATTGGGATCTTGCCTCATTTCCATATGTCATCACTTCAAGATAATTTGAATGAACATAATAGCCATGTTGCCAAAGGGTAGTGGGTTCACAGAGGATGTCCACTTTGGATGGCTTCTTAGCTTATAACCAGATCATGGTGCACCCAGAAGACCAAGAGAAGACAACTTTCACAACACCCTTGGGAACATTCATGTATGAAAAGATGTCGTTCAAAATAATGGATGCAAGAGAAACATTCCAACAGGATATGGACATAGCCTTCACCGATGAAAAGGAAAAAAATTTGGTCATCTATCTAGACAACATCCCTACTTTTTCAAAATATGATGAAGAACATGTCGCACACCTATTGAGAATGTTCAGAAAATGCAGAAAGTTTGGCATCTCCCTGAATCCAAAAAAGTTTTCCTTTGCCACGAAAGAAGGGAAGCTGCTGAGGCAATAATCTCTCAGGAAGGCATCAAGATAGATCCAAAGAGGTTTGAGGCGACAAGCAGAATAGAGCTCCCTCGAAATAAAGTATAGGTTCAATCCTTTCTAGGGAAGGTAAATTTTATGAGAAGATTTATTGTTTCCTTTTCTGAAATAGTGAAATATATAACCAACATCTTGGGAAAGGACAAAGAAATCAAGTGGACACCTGAAGCAAAATAGTCCTTTGAGCATATCAAGAGGGCTATCTCTAAAGAACATGTACTTGAAAGCCTTTATTTTTCTAAAGGCTTCCTCATATTTTCATTTTCCTTGGAGGACACAGTGGAAGGGGTATTTATGCAAAAGAATCATGAGGGACATGAGCATCCCATTTCTTCTTACAACAAGACCCTAAGAGATGCTCCCTTGAAGTATCATATCCTAGATAAGAAGACTTATTCTCTAGTGTAGGACTTAAAGGATTTACGAGTGTACATATTGCATTCTCACAACATTGCTCACATTCCCACCAGCGCTGTAAAGGACATTCTGAGTCAACCAGATCCTGAAGGACAAAGGGGGAAGTGGATAGAATTCCTACTTGAATATGAATTGGAGATCAAGCTCACAAAATTGATTAAAATTAAGGGACTATACAAGCTTATGGCCTAATCCAACAGCGATGCTCTCAGCCCGCACATGATTGTTGAATTGTTAGCAAAAGAGAAAAATCCTATAGGAGAGCCAGGCCCCCCGGTAGCTGAGAATTTTCTGTCATCCCAGTGGTACACTGATATAATATTTGTGTTACAACATATGCAAGCCCCACAGGGTATGGACATGACAAGGAACATATTTCTCAAGCAGAAATCATCTAGTTTTTGCATCTTAGATGGAAAATTGTATTGGAAGGAGCTAGGAGGGATCTTTTTAATCTATGTAGATGAGCAGGAGGAAAATAGGCTCATTGAGGAATTCCATGCAAGATAATGTGGATTCCATCACTATTGGAAGTCCACTGTAAATAAAATCATTAGGGAAGAGTTTTATTGGCCCACCATCTTCTCCGATACTCACTGTCAGATATTTGAGGTGAGAAGGAATCTATTAGCATTTCCTTTGAAACTAATACAAATTGAAGCCCCTTTCTAGAAATGGGAGATATATTTCATTGGAGAAATAGATCCATATTCCTCAGGAGAGCATAGGTGGATCCTTACTGCCACTGACTACTTCATGAAATGGATCGAGTCCATCCCCACAAGACAAGCTACCGAGACAGTGATCATGCAGTTTTTGGAGGAGCATATCCTGTCAATATTTGGGGTTCCTAGGACGATAATCACCGAGAATTCTCTTGCATTCAAGTCTAAGAATATAGTGGAATTTTCCCTCAAGTATCACATACAGTTGGGACATTCCACAGCCATAATCCTTAGGAAAATGGGCTAGCAGAGTATTTAAATAAGAGACTCATTAGAATAATCAAGAAGTTGATGCAGGATAACAAGAAGGCATGGCACACGAAACTGACTCATGCTTGGTCGGCTAATAGAATCATCATGAAGAATTCCATTGGCACCTCACCTTTCTAGCTATTTGATGGATCTAAGATGATTTTTCCTAGTTCTGTGAGCTTACCAGTGAAGAAATTTCTACAAGAAGAGGAAATAGAAACACATCCAACTTAGAGGAGGATGTATCAGTTGATTGAACTATAGTAGTAGAGGGAGTAGTTATTTCACAGAACTCTGAAATTTCAGGAGAAAATGAAAGAAATATTTGACAGAAGGATGAATCCTGATGATATCCATTTAGGATATGTAGTTTTGCTATGGGATGCACCACATGCAGAGAAAGGGAAGCATGGTTAGTTCGATCACCCATGGAAGGGCCATTATAATATTTCAGTTTTCAGAGGTAAGAATTCCTACCTATTGTATGCGATGGAGGGCAGTCTAGTATCTAGAGCTCCTATAAATGGGAGGCTCCTCAAACATTATTTTCTGTAAAGGAAGTTCAGCTCCATTGTCATTGTATATACCTTTTCTTTTTAACATTTCATGTGTGGAAAACTCTCTGACAAACTTAAATCCTAAGGTGAAGGCTGTAAGATCCCCAAGAGAAGTTGTAATTTGGTTCTTTCTTAAAGACTTGGAGTTACAGACACCAGGAAATTTTTTTAAGGTTTTAGGAAAGCTTAGGACTAGCCCAATGGATAAGGAACTTAGTCTACTGAGTTCTTTTCTAGCTCATATGGAGGATAGCATCCCCGAGTTGGAGCCATTGTTAGAACCTGGTTAGCACCAATGCTAGATTTTGAAGATCTTTTGCAGGTGGATTAGCACTATTTTGAGCTAAATAGTTGGTAGGGGAGCAGTCCAATGAAAGGAGTAACAAGGTCTGAAAATTATTTATCATAGGACCTTGAAGGACATAAATAAGGTTCTATAGGTTATGCGATGATGAAAATGAATGATGTAGATACAATATATCAAAGCAGATCGATGACTGAGGAATATTTTGCAGAGGAAATATGCATGGTTTGTAAAGTTGTGGAGGATTGCAAAATTTGTTATATCCTTCAGGTTTCAATCGCTAAGATCTAAATATGTTGAAGATCTACGATGAAAGAAAATTTCATGGAGGCAACATGCACGGAGGATAAAACATGTCGAGGTTGTGAAATCTTGTAGGACCCATACAATTGAACATTCAGGATTATAGATGGAGAATAGCTATGGATGGGATGTATTTCGCATCCCACACATGCACAAAACATACAACAAATTGGGGCTACAAAATTTGGTAGACCCCGCACCTTTGAATGACGAGGATCTGTAGGGGATTTGATCAAGATTCCTCGTTGATTTCATGAGGAGAATGTGCATGAAGTTTAGCAGGAGGAGGTGCTGCAAAATCTTGTAGACCCTATGTTTTTTGGACGACGGAGATCGTGGCGCTGATTGGATCTATGGTCCTGGTTGATTTTGTGTTGGAAATATGCGTGAAGGTTAACATGACAAGGGACTACGAAATCACATAAGGGACACATTATGGGAGGGTTGGGATTCCTCATAGAAAAGATCTACAACTGTGGTTTATTTTGCAATGGAAAATGTGTGCGGAGGAAGAAGATCAATGTATGCGCGAAATGGAATGAAGCATGGATAACTTCAGTGTTGTAGATTTTTCCTGGGAGAGTAAAACCATTAAGAAGTGGGTTGAAACATCATTTTTAGTGAAGCGATCCTACATCCTAGACGTTGCATTACCATTTTTTATCTAGCGTGTCTGTCACCCCATATTTCATATTTTATGCGTAAATCATGGTGAATATTCCACCTCAGGAGTTGGTTAGGATTTGAAATGATGATTTGGGATTGATTCCCAATTTTGCAACTGGATTTGGATGTGTTTTTAGGTTGGTCTCGAGAGCCCATGTCACTATAAATGTAACCTCAATAGAGGAAGAAAGGGTTGAAAACTTTCATTAAGAAGCCATAGTGATCGAGTTTTGTAGCTCTGTTATTTTCTTGGAAGCTTTAATGAAAGGTATGCTCTGATTTTTTTGATATTCATCAAGTTGTTTCCTATTCATTCGGTGTTTCCTGTATTTCCATTTTCATTTATGTGTTTTCTGCGAATACATTTCTAGGTAATACACAAGGAATTCGTTTATGATAAAGCTCCTTCCTTTAGAGATCATATTTGTTATGTGTCTATAATGAATGTGATAGAATTCATCCGCTAATAGGTACTTTGTTTCATTTATTGTCCCTTGTTATATTTTTTCTAAAGGTGTTCCCAGATATTCATCCATTGATAGATGCCTCTAGTTTTCATTGGGATCTTCCCTCATTTCCATATGTCATCACTTCAAGATAATTTTACTGAACATAATAGCCACGTTGCCTCATATTTCATAAGAAAATCCCCACTCATTATTGTTGTAATACCCTTGACTATTTTCTAGATGTGACTCCATTTTACCAATGGTATTTCTTGTCGGTCTTACTCACCATCTTTAAATATGCAAATATCTTATTCCTATCATATATCTATCCTTCTGAGTGCTTGCTTAAAGCCATATGTATATGTGAATGAATTTGTGACATAGAGAAATCCCTCTCTGACTGTATTGGCTAGAATACAGTCTAAATATTGGTTTGAAATGGTTATCCCTATGACTTCCTACCATAACCACAGAAAAATTATAGGGTGATAACAGAATGTTTCTACCAGATCTTGTAGTTCTATCATGTCGTGATATTCAGGTTCTTCTTGAATCGCTTCTCCAATTTCCATGTCTCGGACTCTCGTCTCTTTTGATTCCTCGAATTCATGTATATGAGTCCTCGTGGATCCAAAGTATGCTGAGTATTCATCAAAGGTTACATATCTATTAATGTCAATATTCTTGAATCATGTGAATTATATTTGGTAGTCCTTTGATGTATCACTGTATCCTATGAATACGCCATTCCTCTCAGAAGGATCGAGCTTGGTCCTTTTCTCCTTTGGGACATGTATGTACACTAGGAAACCAAATATTCTCAGATAGTTGACCTCAGGTTTCAATCCTGAGAAATATTCTTCAGGAGTCTTTTTGTCAAGTACTTGATGAGGAGTACAATTCTGTACATACACAGTTGTTATTGTTTCCTTTTCCCATAGGTGCATAGGAATATCCTGGTCAAGCAACATTGCTTTGGCTACTCCCATTATGGTCTGGTTTTTTTGTTCTACAACCCCATTCTTCTGAGGATTGTATGGAGTGCTCAACTCCCTCTTAATCCCATATTCTCTGGAGAGTTCCTTGAAGTATTCGGAACTGAACTTGACAACATTATCAAACCATAGAATCTTAATCTTCCTATCTATCTGGTTCTCGAACAAGGATTTATATTCCTTGAAATTGTTGAAAACTTCACTTTTCTCTTTCAAGAAATATATCCAAGTCTTACGTGAGAAATCATCTATAAAGGAAATATAGTACACATACCCTCTTAATGAGCTAGAATACATGGGTCCACATACATCCACGTGTACTATCTCCAATATTCCTTTAGCCTTTCTCTCACTTCTAGGAAATTTCTTCTTTGCATTCTTTCCTATTGCAAATCCTTTGCGAATTCCCTCATGCTTTTCCTGGATCTCTGGCAATCCTAAGACTCCTTTTCTTTCCATCGGCAGCGTTTTGTAGTGCACATGTGCAAGCCTTATGTGCCACAATTCATTTGGTTCAATTGAATCATAAACCAATGCTTTTTTAGGATGTCCCTTCAACTTGTACAAGCCTTCGTCTTCTTCTCCATTCCTTGTTGCATCCTCTATTGTCTTTCCTCTAGGAGACATAAAAACTTGACCATCAACAAATGCAACACTAATTCCTTTTGCATCTAATGCAGATACGGAGATAATATTCTCCTTAAATCCTGGAACATATAGCACATCCTTCATCTTTAAGGATTTCTTAGAGTCAAGATTGTAACAAGGTTCGTGTTAGAATTTTATCATTCAAGCTAGCATTATGTTAGGATCCTTAACTGAGATAATAACAAGTACAACAATCAAACATAAGAGACAATGAACACAATGTCTTTCCTTGGGGAAACCATAAATGGAGGAAACCCCGCAACTTCCTCAGAGATAGAATCAACACCAAAGTAAAACCCCAAAATAGTAAGATGATCTCCCGACAATAGTAGCCTCTTTCTTTCTAGCCCCGACAACTTCTTCTCCATCAGCTATGCGCTACAATTGAGTGTGAGTGAGTGTGTGATAAATAGAGAGGCTCACTCTCTATTTATACTAATTCTTGACTTGACAATAACTCACTAGGTCCAACTTCACTAGGAGAGTCTAATAAACCTAGGGCCCCAGAACTGTAGGGACTTTAACCCTTGATCAATAGGAGGGTTACCCACAATGACTTGACATGACTTGTTTACATTATAGAAACTCTCGATTGAAAAATCGAGGCATGACATGACTCAATTACATTACAAACACTTCTCGGAATAAACATCGGGGTACAATACATAAGATATACAAGTGAATACATTCCGAAGTTACAATTACATCAACACTTCCTCTTAACTAGGAAGGTATTCTCTCGACACAATTTATCAGCACAAGTCTTCTTCTCTGTATCATCTAGATCATCATCGAGTTCTTATCATCTTCAGGTCATCTTCATCTTCAAGTCATCTTCATCTGGATTTGGATCATCATCACTGGATCTGGATCATCACTCGATCTAGATCATCTCTGCTGGATCAACATCACTGGATCTGGATCATCATCAATGGATCTGGATCATCACTTGATCTGGATCATCACTGCTGGATCATCATCAATGGATCTAGATCATCACTAGATCTAGATCATCTATGCTAGATCAACATTAATGGTGCTATCTCATGATTCTTCTCGTCACAGGAAGCTCTACAGAGCCAGCCCTTTTTCATGTTGGGTGTAGGCCCAGCCTCCATGTAGGTATTCTTTAGTGCTTATATTTGACCCTAAGTCAAAATGGCCCATCCAACACTTACATATGACCTTGACTCGTCAGAAAGGCATGCCCAACACTCACATCTGACCATGAGAGGAACACATCCACCATCATGTCAAAATGGCCCAACCCTCACATCTGACCATGGAAGGAACTTAATCCTATCACCATGCCAGAATGGCCCAGCCCTTACATCTGACCTTGACTCGTCAGAAAGTCTCTTAGTCCTAAAATGAGGATCCATAGTAATTGACCAGGTGCCTCCATTCAAAGAATAGCAACATCCCTTATATATGATCAAGTGTGAACATATCCCTCAATCACATCAGAATGGCCCTGCACTTATATCTGATCATATGAGACTACATCTCACAGTCATATAAGAATGGCCCTTTGTCCTAGACTGAGTATTCCTGGTAATTGACCAGGTACCTCCATTCAGAGAATGGCAATAGCCCTTATATCTAATCATGTAGGAACCAATCCTATAGTCATATCAGAATGGCTCAGCACTCATATCTAACATGGAAGGAACCAAACCTCTCACCATGACAGAATGGATCAGCCCTTACATCTGACCATGGAAGGAACTTAATCCTCTCACCAATGTCAAAATGGCTCATGGAATCATCACTTCCCTTTGGAGGGAACCTCGATCTGGAGAACACCAAGCTTCTCCCTGAAGTACTCAAACTTCACTCTGGACAATGGCTTTGTCAACACATCAGCTATCTATTCGTCCATCACAACATACTGGAGCTTCACTACTCCTCTCTACACCATATCCCTGATATAGTGATACTTGATCTCAATATGCTTTGACTTGTCATGAAACACCGGGTTCTCCGATAACTTCACACAACTTTGGTTGTCACAATATATACAAGTAGCATCTAACTGGAGATCAAATAAATTAGACAGTAGCTTCCTTGACCATACTTCCTCGCAACTAGCTAAACAGGCTGCAACATACTATGCTTCAGTTGTACTTAGTGCCACACAGGATTTCTTCCTGCTAAACAAAGATATCACACCTGATCCCATACTAAAGCAACACCCTGAATTTCTCTTCCTATTGATGGCACTACCTACCTAATCTGAATCAACATAACCCTCCAAGTTAATCTTCTAACTTGCCTCATACTTGAGCCCATAATCAACTGTACCCTTTAGGTATCTCAGAATATGATTTGCAGCAATCAAGTGAACATGTCTCAGATCTGTCAGGAACTGGCTCAAGGTGTTCATAGCAAAGCAAACATCCGGTCTTGTGTTCATCAGGTACATCAAGGACCCAATCATCTAACGATACATCGTAGCATCAACCGCTTCTAATGAAGCATCACTGAATAGCTTCAGGTTTGATGCCATAGATGTGGGCATGGCCTTGCAGTCCATCATCCCGAATCTCTTCAGGATCTCTACCATATATTTCCCTTTTCCTAGGGAAATTCCATCTGCATTCTGCCACACCTCCATTCCTAGAAAATAATGCATCATACCCAAGTCCTTCATTTCAAACTCCGCAGCAAGCTTCCTCTTTGTATCAGCAATCAACCCATCCATACGTGTTACAAACAGATCATCTACATATAGTAGGAGCATCACTGGGTTGCCATCTTCAACCTTGTAGTAAAGGTTGGAATCTGCTTTACTCTTGGTAAAGCACAAACTAGATAGAAAGCTGTCAATTCTTCCGTACCATGTCCTGGGTGCTTGTTTCAAACTGTATAGGGATTTCTTCAATCTACACACATGAGACTCCCTATCATGTGTCTCAAAACCAAGGGGCTGCTCCACATATACTTCCTCTTCCATTACACCATTCAAGAAAGCAGTCTTGACATCCATCTAGTGTATCTTCCATTTCATCACTGTAGCCAAAGTATGTACTGATTTGATGGAAGTGCATCTAGATACAAGTGCAAAAGTTTCTTCATAATCTATTCCTTTTTTTCTGGGAGAAGCCACGAGCCACAAATCTTGCTTTATATTTTTCTATGTTGCCGTCTGCAGCATGCTTGATCTTGTAGATCCATTTGGAATTTACAACTGAATTCCCTTCTGGTCTTGGGAAAACATCCCAAAAATCATTCTTCATGATTGATTGATACTCTTCGATCATAGCATCCTTCCATTCTTTCCTTTCTGTCGCTTCTTCATAGTTGGAAAGTTCTTTATTGATGAAATCACATAATAATGCTACATACCCAGATCAAGACCCGGTCCTCTTTCTTTCTCTGTGATTCTAGAGCCCCATGTCTTTTTGCACCCTGGATAGCTTCTCGTACCCAATCAGGTTTCCTCTTATGAGGATTATTCTCTTGAGGTGGATCTACAGGTTCTTGAGGTTCTTCAGATTCTCGATCTTCTTCTTGAATTTCTTCATTCATGGTTGTGTCATGAATTCTGGGTGCTTCTGTTTCTTCAGGTTATTCAACAGGCCTCTTTCTGGATTTGTCGTAAGCTGAGTCTTTGTCAAATGTTACATCCCTTCTGATGTCGATCTTCTTGAATCCTGGGAAGTATATTTGTAAGCCTTCGAGCTTTCAGAGTATCCCACAAATATACCCTTCTTTCCTGAAGGATCTAACTTTATCCTCTTTTCTTTTGGAATGTGTATGTACATTGGACAGTCAAATATTCTGAGATGGATGACTTCTGGTTTCTTGCCTGAAAAGACTTCTATAGGTGTCTTGTTCTCAAGTAATCTGTGTGGAGTACGGTTATATACATACACCACTGTTCTGGCAGCTTATGCCCATAGATGCATGGGAAGATCTTGATCATGAAGCATAGTTGTTGCTGCTTCCATGATAATTCTATTCTTCTTTTCTGCAACCCCATTCTATTGTGGATTATATGGAGTGGTTAACTCCCTTTTAATCCCAGAATCTTTGCATAACTCTTTGAATTCCTTTGATGTGAATTCTCCGCCATTATCTGATCGAAAAAACTTGATCTTCTTCTTACTTTAGTTCTCAACCAAGGCTTTGAATTCCTTGAACTTGCTGAATACATCATCTTTGTTCTTCATGAAGTAAATCCATGTCTTCCTAGAAAATTCATCAATGAAAGAAACATAGTATACATACCCACTTAATGAACTTGATGACATTGGACCGCATACATCGGAGTGAATGATTTCCAAGATTCCTTTTGCCTTGCTCTCACTACTTGGAAATGTCTTCTTTGTTTTCTTTCCTTTTTCACATCCTTTGCAGACTCCATGTTTTGCTTGAATTTCTGGAAGACCTTCAACATCTTTGCTTGTAAGTGGTAGTGCTCTGTAGTGCACATGTGCAAGCCTTCTATGCCAAATTTCAATTGGCTCTACTAAGTCATGGACCAAAGCTTGTTTTGAATGGCCCTTCAATTTGTATAGGCCTCCTTCTTGTTTCCCAATCACTACTGCGTCATCAAAAGTCTTTCCTTTTGGCCACATGAGAACTTGGTCATCTACAAATGCAACCCTCATGCCTTTTGCATCTAATGTAGATATGGAGAGGAGGTTCTTCTTAAGTCCTAGTACAAACAATACACCCTTCATCTTCAGAGAATTTTCGGAGTCTTCCTTATAGGATGATTCCCCACTACCTTTTTATTGGATACTGGTAGTCATCTCCAAGTTTCATCTTGTGGGGTGATTCATGTTTTGATAATCTCACAAAAGACTCTTTGACTTCTGTCATGTGTTTGGAAGCCCCACTGTCTATAAGCCAATCATTGCTTCCATGTGTAATGTTTCCCATGAGATCAGAAATCAAAACATATTCTTCATCACTTGAAGAATCATCACTTTCTTGCTTGTTTCTCTTTGTGGAAGGTTCATCATCTTCTACAACATGAGCATGATGTCTTCTCTTGTTTTTTTTCTTCTTCTGAGAGTTTCTTTTATTTCTAGGACAATATTTGGAATAGTTTCCTATTTCATCACAAGTATAACATCTGAGTTGATTTTTCTTGTAGGAATAGTGCTTACCTTTAGAATGATGATGGTGAGGATGGTCCTTTATGGTTTTCTTGGATTGAACTGTGAGGGATTGATCTTCACTTCCCATCTTTTCTTCTCGAGCAGCTATCCAAGATTCTTCTTCTGGGAATTCTTCCCATAGTTTGTTGAACTTGACTAACTTCTTTCTGGCACAAATCCCTTGAATGAAAGAGTCCCATGTCCTAGGGAGACCATTCAAGGTGGTCATTACAATCTATGCATTCTCCACTTCTTCATCCATTGCTTCAAGTTGTTCTTTGATTTGGGAGACCCTTGTGAAGTAAGACTGTATGGTATTTGAATTCTACATCTTCATATTCTTCAATTGGTTCCTCAAAGTCATCTTCTGGTTTATGTTCCTTCCTTTAAACAGTTTGGTTAGGGCATCAAACATAGATTTAGGTGTCTTTGGGAGGACACCTGTTGTATGAGGTGATCCTTGATCGAATCGGCAATAATCCTCTTAGTCATAACCAAATTCTTCTTGTGTAAGGCCTTAGCCTCATCTCCCTTTGGAACTAGAACCTCCTCATTGATGTAGGAGTCCAAATCATTTTCTTCCAAGACCAAGGAGATCCTATACTTTCAAGCTCAGAAGTTATCAGCTCCCTCAATATTTTCATCAAGCTTGGTATGATGAGGCATCTTAATTGAGAACCTCAAATGGAAATACAAAAGATTTAGATCTTACTAGGTCAAGATGTTGAAGCTGGATCTGAAGCTGAATTTTTATAGTGCTGGTTCAGGAGCAAATTAGGGTTTGACTTTCTCGGACTTCTGTCCAACCAAATACTTTGATCTTGATCTATAAACTTCAATTTTGAGGAGGAGATCAATCTAGGCCTAGGTTTACTCAAAGATTCCAATTTTGTGGAAAGCCCTAATTTTTAGCAGTAGAGTCGGGTCAAAAACTGAAAATGCTCAGAATCATATTCTGCTTCGACAGAAAGATGCGCCCTAGGGAGGAGAGTCACTCCAACCTTATTTTGCTGAAAATATGTGGAGAGAGATCCAAAAAGTAGGAAGCCCTAGTTTGCGTAACTACACAGTGTCTTCTTCTTAGGTTAGCTCTGATACCATGTTAGAATTTTATCATTCAAGCTAGCATTATGTTAGGATCTTTAACTGAGAGAATAACGAGTACAACAATCAAACACAAGAGACAATGAACACAATTTTTTTCCTCGGGGAAACCATAAATGGATAAAACCCTGCAACTTCCTTAGAGATAGAATCAACACCAAAGTAAAACCCCAAAATAGTAAGATGATCTCCCGACAGCAGTAGCCTCTTTCTTTCTAGCCCCAGCAAGTTCTTCTCCCTCAACTACGCGCTACAACTGAGTGTGAGTGAGTGTCTGATAAATAGAGAGGCTCACTCTCTATTTATACTAATTCCCGAATTGATAATGACTCAGTAGGGCCGACTTCATTAGGAGAGTCTAATAACCCTAGGGCCTCATAAATGCAGGGATTTTAACCCTTGATCAATAGGAGGGTTACCCACAATGACTTGACATGACTTGTTTACATTATAGAAACTCTCAATCAGAACATCGAGGCATGACATGACTCAATTACATTACAAACACTTCCTAGAATAAACATCAGGGTACAATACATAAGATATATAAGTGAATACATTCGAAAGTTACAATCACATCAATAGTTCGCCACTCCCTTTTATGGGGTATTGATAATCATCCCTAAGTTCACCTTGTGAGGTGACTCGGGTACACACATATTGACGAATGATTCTTTGTATCCGTCATGTGTCTGGAAGCTCCACTATCCATGATCCAATCATTGCTTTTGTGTGTCATACTGCTAGTAAGTGCTGAGATTAGCTCACGCTCTTCATCTGAATCATCCTTCTCTCATTTGAATCTTTTGTTTGTTGGTTCATCATCTTTAGAAATATGAGCATGGTGTCTCTTTTTCTGGATGGGACAATCTCTTTCCAAGTGTCCCTTTTCATCACAAGCATATCATCAAAAATTTGAAATATATTTTTTGGCATTCTTCAGTTTCCTAATTTTCTTCTTGTTGGGATGACATTTTTCCTTTTTCTCCTTCTTCTTCAAGTTCTTCTTGGTGTAAGCTACAAGAGATTGATCATCAGTTTCTCCCATAATTTCTTCTCTTTTCACAAGTCTAGCTTCTTCTTGTGCACATTCTTCTTGAAGTATATTGAAAGAGATCAACTTCCTTCTTGCACAAATCCCTTGAATGAATGAGTCCCATGATTTAAGAAGGCTGTTCAGGGTAGTTGTTACACTCAAATCTCATCATCGACATGTGATAAGATCCTAAACATCCATGTTTTCCCTCATTCCCAAATCTTGAAGTAAAAAACCTTGCTCCAAATGTCAAACTAGCACATAAAAATCAAGAACCACTTCTACCCTTAAGCTTAGGAGTGGTACCTTCTTTAGCACCACCTGAGCTGTGTTGAAGATAGGTAGTGGAACCATCTTTACTCTTTGTTTGAAGAGAATTTTTTCCTAGCATTTCTCTGTCATCAAGATGCAGGAGCAGTTCCCTTGGTGAAAAGTGAAACTGAGAAGCTTCATGAAGCTTCAAGATCAAAAGCTTCGTGGTAGGCCTTATCCTTATTCACCTGGGTCAATTGAGCTCGAGATCCATGCTTTGGGGGTCTCCTATCCACCTCACCCACCAAAATATCAACCATATCTATCCATTTACGGCCTATAAAACCAGGCTCATACCCCATGGTTGAGGAGAGAGCAAAGTCATGCTACCATTTTAACATTATGGCCTGAACCATCAAGAGTGAGCATAGAGGAGCAAGTTGGAGCTATCAAGGATAAGACATGGGTTTTGTGGAGGAGTGCATGAACAATAAGGCACAGGTTGCAAACTCTTTCATTATTTATCAATGCAAAGTTGGTTTTGTTCCCATATAACTTGCCATGTACAATCTTGCATGTTTATTATTGGATTCCTTAGTCACCAATATAGATCTATAGATAATACTTTGGTACTTTTGATCTTTTATGTTTGATGTGTTTTTGTAGGTATCTTCTTGGAGATCATTTTACATAGGTGAAGGACCACATCAATCTCTAAAGATCATATTCCAGGTCTCTGTAGTTTCTAGGAGAAGTCTATCAGCCTTGTTGTAACTTATTTGTTCTAGATCTAAGCCATTCACACCAGAGGAACAACTTCTATCCCTAGAAGGTGCGAATTTCCCGACAACAAATATGACGACTCCACTGGGGAAAGAGCTTTACCATATTTGATCTTCCTTATCCTTCAAACACTTGGATGAATCCAAGCTCCATATTTTTATCATTTCAGTCAGATCTACCATCTAACCTAGTTAGGTTTTTGTTTGATACCATCAGATCTCTTCAGATATGAGTCATCTCGACTTTCTATGCTCTTTATTACTCTTAATTCATCACTTTTGATGCTAGTTTTCCAAGATTTAACTTTGTTTTTTTGCCTTTATTGTTTTTTGGACATTTACAGGGAACCGTGTCTGTGCAGTGGGAAATAAGCGGTGCCGCCGCCTGTGCATAGATATCAAGAAGCGGTACCACCGCCTGAACGCAATTAGCAGGGAGTTGTACTTGTGCAAAAATGCTCTGTTAGTAACCCTCTAGAAGCGGTTCCAGGCAGTATTTTTAGTCCCTGTTTGATTTCAAAAATTGGTTGTTGTCTTTTGATTTCTAAGTGTTTTTTGTCTTATTTTTTGATGAAAATGAAGTGTATTTTTTAATTGTATATTATGCGGTCGCTTTGATTGTTATATTCCCTTTTCATTCAAAGAAGATTTTATGTTTCTTGCATTGGATTTTACATTATTTTCTTTGCTTGAAACCTCTTTCTCCTTTATGTAGATATTATTCGTTGGAATTGGAAAATATACGTTTCATTTTCATGTGTATGTTTTGGTTTGTTTTGGACTTAGAATGCATGAGTGATCCATGTTGTTTTGAGTCTTTCTTTGCTTGGGGTGATTTTTGTTTCCTTTTGCATGCTAAGTTTTTTAGTGCTTGGTAGGAGAGATTGGTTCTTTGTTTCCTTGTCTGTTCCAAAGAGAAGTTTTAGTTTTATCTCTCCTTTGCTTTATTCACAAGCATGTTGAATGGTTTTTTTATTGTTTTGTGCTTGATTGTTTGAATTTATAGATCTTACTTTCATTAAGAAGAAATATATGTTTTCAAATTTGTGTGCATTAGAGTTATATTTGTTTGGAAACGTTAGTGAAATCATCTTTCCATTAAGTTTTTATGCATATTTTTCAAGCATGAAAAGATAGGAAACATTTCTGGTTTATTTATATTAGATGTTCTCTAGATCTCTTTTTTTTAGATTGCTTTAAATATTGTTTGGGGTGCATTGATGTTTTTCTTTCCGTTTGAAAAGATAAAATTGCATTTGCATTTGGGTGTGCATGTTGGAAAGAAAATTAAACCTCTCTCCCTCTTTTAGGAAGAATTTCATTGAAGAGGTAAACTTACATTATCATATAGATCAGTGTGCATCTTCTTTAATTTCAAGTTTTCACTCCATGGTTCCACCTAACCGCACAAGATAAAATTAATGATAGTACTAGGTTAAAAGTTTTAGCTATTTGAGTATTAGGTTAGAGACATGTTTCGGCGTTGGTAAGGGTGGCAGTTGTCGTTATTTTCCAGCACTGTATCCCGAGATCTTGAAGTTCTTCCATGTACGTTTGGTATATCGAACGACCTTTCACGTACCCTTGAGGTATATTGAAAGGTACTTCACGTACTCAGCAGTATATTAGAAGGCTCTTATCGAATGGTTGTGCATTAGACAGCCCCACTACGGATTCGAGCTCCCACATACCTAGAATATATTGGGAGACCCTTTTAGGAATCCTCAAACCATCTGAGTTATCCTTTTGGCCTGTCCTGTGAGGTTCCTAACTCTTATCCACTCCTTTCACATGTTTTCTTGTTTCTTTTAGTTTCAGTAGTGATTGCTTGTGTGTGGTAGTTAGGAGGTTTTTATAGAGTTTAGAGATGGTATCCCCATTTGGGACTACCACTCAAGAGGTCCCTTTCCAAGGTGTACCTTTTGTTTTCCCTCCAAGTGAAGGTATTAGTCCTCCCTTTATTGCCACTCTAAACATTCCTGGGTTAACTATAGGATTACCAGTCTGGATATTTAATCCAGTAATTCCTGTTACACTTGATGTCTCAAATGTCACCTCTCCTCTGGGAGAGGATCAAACTCAACCTAATCCTGCTCCTTCTTCATCGGTTGTGGCTTTATCCCTTTCTTCTTCTTCGCTTGAACAAAGATCTACAGTTAGTAGTCAGGTGGATAGGAAGAAGAAGAAAGGGAAGGGTAAGAGGAAGAAGGATAAGAAAGAGAAAAAATAGCAACCATCTACTCTTGATGGTGCTCGTTCTAAGAAAATGCCCGAAAAACCCAAGTTCTCTTGTAAGCTTTGCAAGGGGGACCACCTTCTTAAGGAGTGTCTCAGTCTCTTCCGTGTACAAAAAGAGTGGTCTAAAAGGTCCAAACCATTTGTGTCATCGACCTATGATCATCATGTTGATGATACTCCCTCAACTAGTGACCCATTGGTAAAAGTTCATAAGGGTAAAGTCTTGTATCCTTGTTTGATATGCAAGGCTATGCATCGTACTTTTCTTTGTCCAAGCATGGATGAAGGTTCGTGTTGGTTGGAAAATATTATTAATCATCGTTAGGTGATTCCAACAGGTTATCATAAGTTGTCTCTTGAATCCCCACTAGTTGAACACGTGGTAGATTCAGTTTCATCCGCGGTGGATCCCACTCTTCGTCCCAAGAGTGAATTCCAAGTGGTCAATTCGGATTCATCTGTGGCTGATCCCACTCTTCCTTTGGAGAGTGAAACTAAATTAGATGAGTCAATTTGATCTCCACCCGATCCCACTCTTTCACAAGAGAGTGTTAAGACTGAAGTAGTCCCTTTGACCAATTCTTCGTCTTGTTCTTCTCTTCAAGTAGAGAATGAACTAAAACCTGCTGATGTCTTTATGCTTCATTCTGAATGTTCTCGATAAGAGGAATTTTTGTCTATTTTCATAGAACCCTCTCCAAGTAATGAGGTTATTTCCTTTGACTAGAGTAACCTAACAAAGTCTCATCTTTATTTGAGTGTTCCTTTCCAGATATCTGTGTGCATTACCACTAAGAGTATACTCCGCACTATCATCGACGAAGGGGCTTCTATTATCATTCTATCCTCTACTGCTTGGAAAGCCATAGGTTCTCCTCCATTTGTGTCAGCTACCAATCAGATAGTGGCTTTTAATCGAAGACCTACAACACCTTTAGGGACCCTTCCTCAGTTCGCTATTACTTTGGAGGGAAAAATTGTCTATATCGGTGTTATGGTAGTCCAAGGTCCTTTATATTTTAATCTGCTCCTTGGGCCTGATTATGTTTACACCATAAAAGCTGTAGTCTCCACTCTCTTTCGAGTGATGTATTTTCTCCATGAGGGGAATATTGTGACCATTGATCAGCTTTCCTTCATTAAATCTGATTATCGTTTGACTCATAGTCATCAAACTTTCGTGAATGTACCACATGTTCTTGTGGCTCTTTCCCCTTCTAGTTAGCTTCTTCCCATCATAGGTAAAATGGGGGGCATGGATCCAACCTCTGGATATCATAATGGATTTAAGTCGCTAGCTTCTTATGTAAAGGGGCAACCCACCAACCTCTGGATATCAAGGTGCAGCTAAGAACAGGTTAGAGAGCATAGTTATTTTTCTGTGTCAAGCTCATTAAAAAATGAAACAGATGTTTGCGATCATATTTCCTTTTCTGTTTCAAGCATGTTAAAAAATAAAACAGGTTGGTGAGCACAGTTCCCATTCTATGTCAAGCTCATTTAAAAATGAAATAGATACCCATAAGCATAGTTTATATTCTATTTCAAGCTCGTTAAAAACTAAAATAGGTTGTTTCAAGAAAAGTTTACCCTTTTGGTTTTAAGCTTGGATTAAAATGAAACCATGTCTGAGAGCATAGTTCTTCTCCTGTGTCAATATCATTAAAAAATGAAACAACACCTGATCATCATGTCCGGTTTTTACCATCATGTTCGATTTTTACCATCATGTCTGTTTTCTCCAAGCATAGTTACCTTCTATTTCAAGCTTGTGTAAAAATGAAACAGATCCCCTTCCCTTGAGTCGAGTCTTCCCTTTAATGTTAGAACTTGAACCTTCTTTTCACCTGCCTGATTCTCATTCTTCCTACCCCCCTAGTGAACATTTTCACATTAGTAGCCAGGTTTTTAGGTTGCGTATGGAAGAAAAATTGTCAGACGAAACAAAGCTTGGGGGGCATGTCGAGCCCCTAGCAACCATGCTAGGGGTAAGGTTCGCTAGCAATCATGCTGGGGGAAAGCTTCCAACCTCTGTATATCACGTTAATGGGATTTTTCAAGCATAGTTTAACCATTGGTTTAGAGCTTGTGTAAAAATGAAACCAATCTTTGAGCATTCTTTCAACTGATCTTCGAGCTCGTTAAAAACAATAAGATGGTTTGATCTTACTTTTAATTTTTTGTGTTCTGGTTAAAACATGAAAACTGGTTTGAGATTAGTTTATTACTTTTTTGTGCTCTAGATTCAAACATGAAAAAGGTTAATGGAGTCTCCTTTAAACTCTTTTTGGACTCCTTAAATATGAAAAGATTGTGAAATACTTGTCTGCTTCATACTCGTAAAAGTATTTGAAGAGTCGTCTCTCCAATGGTAGGTTATCTCTTTCTCACTTCAGATGGACTATTTACGAAAAAGGAACACTCCAGCCAATCATGACTGGAAGAGTTCTCTCGGGTATTATTTTATACTTTTTCGGGCCCTAGAGACTAAATCATATGAAAAAGGACCCTTTGGAGTTTTCTTCCATCTTCGTTCAGACTCTCTAAATAGGAATGATACTGAGTTTTCTTTCATTGGACTCGTTAAAATAAACACTAAGAGACCCGTTTTAGGGAACGAACCCCTCCTTTCTTAGGTTCGTAAAACGTATGAGAATGGACTTGTCTTTGGACGAGCTAAAATGAGTGTTTGTTACCCTCTTTGGACTCGTAAAAATGAAAAGAGGCACTCATCAATCATGATGGGGGAATTAAGGGAAGGGAATCATTTTGTGAATAAATGGTAGTTGTTTGTCACCTTTGAACATGGCACTTGTCTACATATCATTCAGTCAATTGGTTATTCAACCGACTTACAAGTCGATCCACTTTCATGAGTCATGTCACTCCTTTGAGCCTTTCAAAAGAATGCATTGTCCATTGTTGTATTGTGTGTTTGTCTTGTCTATTCATGCTGCCGAGTCTTTTGTTGTGCTGCCCAATGTTCAAAGGAAGTAAAATTTCTACCTGTGCAGTTAAAACAGCCTTTGTGTCAGTACTTTTGAGTTAGTCCTATGGTTACATTATCTACAAAATTCCAAAACTTTGTTCCAAGTTTCGTGATGTCGATGTGGGATTCATCATGGCCCTCCATCGATGAGACTATACCTGTCAACATCATCTCATCATCCAAGAAATAGTCTTAGAAACAAATTTAGTACCTTGAGATCTGTTTTCCTAAATGACAGATTTTCTCACTTTCGACATAGGTTCACATCATTGACCTTTGATCGAAAGATTCCACTGGTGTTTGACATCAAAACATCTATTCACACTCAGTAGATTGTACTAGGGTACCTTGGGAATCATTGACATCAATGGTGATATCCATCGCACTTGTTAACGGTTCACATCATTGGTCGGTAATCAAGTGGTTTCTACCATGTTCGACTTTAGAACATTGTATGGATAGAATCGTACTTTGTGGAAGACGAGATGAATACCCTGGGTACTTGTTAAACACTCATAGCTTCCTCCCCAGGTTGCGATGGAATATAATGTATGAAGTACCAGCATGGATCCATGTTTGTATGGTCATGGCTATGCCCAAATTTTCTTCTGTATGACATAGATCTACGTTGTATGTCTAGTAGCTATGTCTAAGTTTGAGTCATTTATCACATGGATCTACATTGTATTCTAGTAGCCATGTTCATTAAATTTTCTCCCATGGATCTGCCTTGTATTGGTCTGTAGCCATGGTGAAGACACATTTTCTCATGAGTCAAAAGTATTGATGTATTGCAGATGTCTTGTTGATGTTGATCTCCGATCAAGAAGTTTCTGTAAATTTGAGCATATAGATCTGTAGACAAATACACAACTCACAAAGAAGATCTCACAATTTACTCAGCAATTGAAGAATGAAACAGTGCAAAAGGNCCAAAAAGTAATTCAGATGATAATTATAATGAAGTAAAATGGCTTTAATAGCCACAAGCAATTCGAATCCACATGAGGAAGTTTGAATTGATTAGACTCTACTTGACTGTAGGTAACCAAGACCTTGTGTAAATCATTATCGAAGGACTCAGTGGTTAACTAACCTTGTCTAAACCATAATCGGAGTTCATCGAAGCTCTAAAACACAAATCAAGTGTAATATTCAGTGTTAACCAATGGTTAACTGACTGTGGTATGTGGGAAATGCACCCCACATGTGTGCAGTCAAGTAAACCTATCGCTAACTGAATGTGGAGGACTTGAACTGAATGTAACTAACTCCTAACTTAGCTTGACTAGTCATTAACTGAAGTGAACTGACCTTGGTTGGTTTCGGCACTCCCAGTGGCTTCCTAAATTGTAGGGATTGGTCTAGGAGGCTCCTAAACTAATGCAATCAAGTGTAATTAGTGGCAGTGAGCCTCAATTAGTGTTCCCCACACTTTGGTAACTGAAACATGTGCCCCAATTAGGTCAAGTGGACCCAATGGTGTTAATGACTATAAATAGACTGGATGGACTTCCGATTTAGACATGACTCCCAAATTAGATATATGACCAAATTTGGACAAGGGAGGATTAATAATCCTAACACCCCCCCTGAATGCTAACTTGGACAAACTGTGGGTCTTGGTAACTAAGACCATAGGTCACCCATTACATCAAGTAAAATAAAGTAACTGCTTAATACAAGGAGTTGGGGCAAAAACCACATGGGAAAAAAATCCCTTCCTCTAGCTAAGCAGGTAGAATCAGGTCTCAAGTTTGAAAAAATTGAAAATATGTTGCTGCAATCTTCATCTCTGTGAGGTAGTGAAGCAGCATGCATGGTGTGCTGTGCACAGGTATTCTGGGGCCTGGCATGTAGACTTCTCCTTTTTCTCCAAAAATGATGATGGGAGGAAGGAGGAATGTAACCTTTGTCTCTTGCTGAATGAAGAGGTGTATGATCATATCCATTCTTCTGAATGTAGTAAGACTGAGCCCTTGCCATATTGCATCTGACAGGAAGTCTATTGCATATCTATGAAGGAGGTAAAACAGTATGACATAGCGCAAGAGTCTTTCCTTTCTGAGTGTCAGGTGAGTTTCCAATCATCTTCCTAGCTTCCAGTTTAGAAGTAGGGATTGAATCTAGATCTGAGTCACCCTGAATCTTAATGTCATAAACCGATATAGATGGATCTGCAATACTAGTAGAAGCTGTAAAATAAGTACATGCAATGATCTTACCTTCCCTTGCAGGTGGCTACTGAGAGTGCACTGGTTCTGAAGGAGGCCTGAAATGTGAGAACTCATATGCTTTTGAAGCATGATTCGCAATACCCTTTGCTATGATGCTCCAGTAAAAATATCTGTGATCTCCACTGAGTCAGGACCAAATATCACTCGCTTTGGAGATCCAGTATGGGTCATCTGATAGACAGATAATAGGTTTGAAGCCAGGGATGGAACAAACATCACATCTTTGAACCTTCCATGTTTAAGTTGGATAGAGCCCTTCCATTTCATTTGGACTTTACTGTTATTGCCCATATGAATACTAGGACCATCAAAGGACTGAAAAGCAGAGAATGATTCTCTGGATGCAGCCATATGGTTGGAAGCTCCAGAATCAATGAGGAAGGCAGGTGTTGATGTGCAGCAAGCCTTTAGTGCATGTCCTTTCCTTTGGTATTCTTCTTCTTCTTCTTCAGAGTCTCCCTTCCTTGCGCTAGCAGGCACAAAAATGTTGTGATTTTTCAAAAGAAGAGAAATTTCATCAAGTGATCTTCTCATACAGGAGCTTTCTGAATGGAAGCCCCTTCCACAGTAAGAGCAGAGGATCTTGCCTTTGCCATTCTTCTTGCTTCTCTTCGAACCTGAAGGTTATTTTGACTGCTCAGACTCATCTCTTTGCTTCCCTTTGTCATTCTCTACCTTATCTCCTCTTACAATAAGAGCTAGATATTTGGGAGATAGAATGATCCCCATTTGGATCAATTTATCTTCTCAGAAATAAGAGATTGGATGAAAGCATTAAGAGTGGGAATCTTCCAATTTGGAGTAGTGAGCCTTACTATTTGGAAGGTGGATACAAAGACTGAGTAGTCTGAATTGAGCTTTGTGAGAATAGAAAGGATGAGCTGATCTTCATCCTTCTTCACTTTGCATTGCTTCAACTGATATATCAGGTTCTTGAACTTTGAGAAGAATTCATTTAGAGATTCGAAGTTGGATGGATTGAGAGTAATCAGATCATTTTCTAGCTGATGGATCCTCATCTCATCATGCTTATCAAATAAGGATGCAATCTTGTCCCAAACCTCCTTGGGAGTGTCCAAGTCTTGGATGTGAAATTGAAGATCTCTAGAGACTAAGGACTGCATGAGTCCAATGGCTTCATCAAGCCTGTTCATGTACTTAGCTTTGTCTTTATCTGATTCGAGCTCTTCTTCTGTTTCTTCTATGAGTCTGAAGAGATGCCTGGTGTGGAGCAATACTCTCATGTCATCCTTCCACTGGTGATAGTTGAAGGGTGTGAGAAGCTCCACTAGATGAGCCATTTTGAATGTAATAAGAAAGACGAGCTGCTGTAGTGAATGCAGTGAGAAGAAGAGGCTACTTGTAGCAAATGCTGTAAGAAAAGCTGATAACCTGTCACACAATCAAACATACAAAGTAAGGTCGACAGTATACACTTTTCGAATTTCCTTCACACCTAGCTTAGTTAATCAAGTAAGCTTGATCAACAATTCCTTTTCTTGGGGTATTAAGTGGTAAATTCTCTGCTTCTGGTGCAGTGTTGGAAGGAGCAATTTTGCTCAAAAAAAATGATCCAACTGGAGATTTGAGGAGGCGAGGAGTCTTGTCCACTAAGGCTCTAATACCATGTAAATTTGAGCATATAGATATGTAGACAAATGCACAACTCACAAAGAAGATCTCACAATTTACTCAGCAATTGAAGAATGAAATAGTGAAAAAGGATTACAGCTGTGAATGCTTTCATTAATCAAAAAGTAATTCAGATGATAATTACAATGAAGTAAAATGGCTTTAATAGCCACAAGCAATTCGAATCCACATGAGGAAGTTCGAATTGATTAGACTCTACTTGACTGTAGGTAACCAAGACCTTGTCTAAATCATTATCGGAGGACTTAGTGGTTAACTGACCTTGTCTAAACCATAACCGGAGCTCATCGAAGCTCTAAAACAAAACTCAAGTGTAACATTCAGTGTTGACCAATGGTTAACTGACTGTGGTAGGTGAGAAATGCGCCCCACATGTGTGTAGTCAAGTAAACCTAGCGCTAACTGAATGTGGAGGACTTGAACTGAATGTAACTGACTCCTAACTTAGCTTGACTAGTCATTAACTGAAGTGAACTAACCTTGGTTGGTTTTGGCACTCCCAGTGGCTTCCTAAATTGTAGGGATTGGTCTAGGAGGCCACTAAACTAATGCAATCAAGTGCAATTAGTGGCAGTGAGCCTCAATTAGTGTTCCCCACACTTTGGTAACTGAAACATGTGCCCCAATTAGGTCAAGTGGACCCAATGGTGTTAATGACTATAAATAGACTGGATGGACTCCCGATTTAGACATGACTCCCAAATTAGACATATGACCAAATTTGGACAAGGGAGGATTAATAATCCTAACAGTTTCTTGCCTCTAAGTGATAACTTTCTCTATCAAAGATCTCTCCTATCTTATCCCTCTAGCCTCATGCTTTGGGGGGCATTCTGTTACACCCAAATCTCATCATCAACATGTGATAAGATCCTAAGCATCCATCTTTTCCCTCATTCCCAAATATTGAAGTAAAAAACCTTGCTCCATATGTCAAACTAGCACATAAAAACCAAGCATTGTTTCTACCCTTAAGCTTAGGAGCGGTACCTTCTTCAGCACCATGTGAGTTGTGTTGAAGATAGGCAGTGGCACCACCTTTACGCTTTGTTTGAAGAGAGGTTTTTCCTAGCACCGCTCTATCATCAAGAAGAAGGAGCAGTTCCCTTGTTAAAAAGTGAAAAAGAGAAGCTTCACGAAGCTTCTAGATCAAAAGCTTCATGGAAGGCCTCATCCCTATTCACTTGGGTCAGTTGAGCTCGAGATCCATGCTTTGGGGTCTCCTATGCACCTCACCCACCAAAATATCAACCATCTCTATCCATTTAAGGCCTATAAAAAGAGGCTCATACCCCATGGTTGAGGAGAGAGAAAATTCATGCTTCGATTTTAACATTCTGACCTGATCCATCAAGAGTGAGCATAGAGGAGCAAGTTGGTGCTATTGGGGATAAGACATCAATTTTGTGGAGGAGTGCATCAAAATTAAGGAACAGGTTGTAAAATCTTTCATTATTTATCAATGCAAAGTTGGTTTTCTTCCCATATAACTTGTCATGTATAATCTTGCATGTTTATTTATGGATTCCTTAGTCACCAATATAGATCTATAGATAATACTTTGGTACTTTTGATCTTTTGCGTTTGATGTTTTTTTGCAGGTATATTCTTGGAGATATTTTTCCATAGGTGAAGGACCACATCAATCTCTGAAGATCGTATTCTAGGTGTCTTTAGTTTCTAGAAGAAGTCTATCAACCTTGTTGTAACTTATTTGTTCTGGATCTGAACCATTCAAACTAGAGGACCAGCTTCTATCTGTAGAAGGTGCAAATTTCTTGACAATAGTAGTCATTACCATTTTTCCTTCTTCGACATTTTCTTCAACTTCTTCAAGTTGTTATTTGATTTTAGAAACCCTTGTGAAGTAAGACTGTATAGTCTCGCAGTTCTGTATCTTCACATTCTTCAGTTGGTTCCTCAAATTCATATTTCGGTTGATGGCTTCCCTTCGAACATATTTTTCAAAGCATCATATACTTCCTTTAGTGTCTTGAATGCAAACACATGGGGGATGAGGTGATCCTTGATACAATATATAATGATTCTCTTATCCTTAGCCATGTTTTTCTTATGAGCATCCTTAGCCTCATCTCCCTCTGGTTCTGGAACATCTCTAGAGATAAACTTATCCAAGTCATTTTCTTCAAGGATCAAGGAGATCCTGTACTTCCATGCCTGGAATTTATCAACCCCTCCAAGATTGTCCTCAAGGTGAATATGTTGAGTCGTCTTTTGAAAATGGGAACCTCAAATGGAAATAGTAAATATTTGGATCTTATATTTGATGTGTCCGACTAGGTTTCGGAGCAGGATGACCTAGGGTTTGTCAGAGAAATCCTAAAATTTCAAACATGGAGTTTGGCGATTTTTTTTGGACAGAAATATGCACCTCCTTGAGGTGAGTTGATCAGCTAGGTCACTTTCTGAAAACTAGGGTGGGAAGCCTCCAATACTTTATGCCCTAGTTCCTCCCGACACTAGTGATAGGGTCAAAAATGAAACTTTTCTGATTGAGAAACTGTCTCCACCAAAATATGGACCCTACTGAAGCAAGTAATTCTATCCATCTTTGCTTGATGATATGTGGAGAGAACACCTTCAACTAGGAATCCCTAGTTCTCGCATCTGCATAGTGCCTTCTTTCAGAGAGGCTTTGATACCATGTTAGTTTTTCTTAACATCTGATTAGATTATCTAGGATCTTTATCTGAAAGAAGAACAAGTGAAATAAGATGCATAAGATATAAAAGATACATGAGACACAAATATTTTCACTGGGGAAACCATAAGGGAGAATACCTCGCAAACTTCTTCAGAATAGTAAGATCATCAAAAGCAATAATAAGAAGTATTCAACATCTATCTATCTCTCCTCCTATGATTGTCTCTCTCTCTCTTTCTCATGTGAACTTGAGAGTGTGTGATTTGTATAAATGAGGGAGAGCATCTCCTTATTTATACCCTTTCAAGTCATTGACCAAATATAAGACTCAAGGCTACAAGTCATCTCACATGGGTCCCACTTCTCTGAGAGGGACTACAAGTACATATTACATGATGTTACATTGGGGACTATTTCCTCGACTTACAATGGAGGTTGTACCTCAAGGTCTAGACACAATTTAGACATCTCGTAAAGGGGTAACACACCTCCCCAATGGGGGTACAACAACATACAATGACAATATATGTCAGAATATATTCCAAAGTTACAAATACATCAACAATGTGGTTGTTGGGAGGGTAATTATGCATTCAACAAGTCACCATGAACACCTAGGAGAGCCTCCAGCTCTTCATGTTGCACCAATAAGGAAAATTCCTTCGACCAGTTTTCTTTCCCACTTGATGTGGTTGAAATAGAAGTGTGGGCAGAACTGTGAATCATCTCTTTGCAATACTTATCCACCCAACTTATGGCTGCCTCCTCTTCCTCAATGCTTGAATCAACTGAGTTGAGATCATCTTACTCTTCCATGGACAAGAGATTCTCTCAAGAAAACTGCTCCAGTTTTTTGTAGAAAAGGTAAAGTGCTTAGTTCTCATCAAACTTGTCTGCCCAGTCCTCAAGCACATGAAAAACTACATGCATATCATGATCCACCATCTCATGAGATTCCTCCATATGATCAAGAATGCAATCAACCTTGTGAAGATGGTTTGATGGTGTGTAGGAGGGTAACTGAGATCTTTGCAACTTCTCATGAATTTGCTCTATATCCATCTAGGACTCTTAAAGTGCACATTGAGTGCTCTTCAACTATTCTTGGGTGGTCAACAATTCTTTTTTTATATTTCAAATATATTCTTCATCCTTCAAGGATGCTCCATACAACAACTCCATAAGCTCAATCAAATTGTCTCTATCAGAAAGCAACCACATAAAATTACCTTTGGTGCTTGTCATGGCCTTTTGAAACTTATCCATGTCTTACATGGATGAATTCTGCTCCAAATTCCAACAGATATTTTTCATCAATGCATATATTCCATGGAGAGTATGTAGGGACTTTTTTATTTTTCACTCACTCATATTTAGTGACCTTGCAAGAAAATGAGGTTCTTGCAAATGAACCTCTTGTTCTTCACACTCTCTTGGATCAACCTCATGAAACTCTAGTGGTGATGTGGAAGTTGATATTGGGACATTTTATTCAAGTGAAAACTCTATGTCACCAACATAGAGGGATGGACATCCCTCAATATATGTCTCATTGAAATTTGAGCACCCATCATTAGGTACTCTTTCACTAGTAGAAAATGAGAAATTAATGACTAAAAAAATGACTAAAATCAGGCTATAAATGACTATTTTTGAGTCGGTGACTAATAGTAGCAAATTACCACTATCTTATAGCTAGTCGTATTTCACTAGTCATGAATAGCTTGACTTAGTAGTCACTGATTTAGTCATTGATTTGGTCATTGATAGACAATGATTTAGTCATTGTTTTAGTCATTGATAGTTAATGATTTAGTCATTGATTTAGTCACAGATTTAGTCATTGATTTAGTCACTGAGTTAATCATTGATTTAGTCGCTGATTTAGTCACTGATTACAACCATTAATGACCAAATATATGACTAAATAAACTACTAGATGTTAACATATTAATGACTAGTCTAAATACGACTAAGATATGAGAAATTAGCTACTAATAGTCGTATATATGTGAATTTAGTCATTTTTGTAGTCACAAATTTATGATAGGGCATGGAGGAATCGAACCACCAACCTCCTGCCTATAATTAGGCAGGCGCTCTACCATTGAGCTAGAACCCTTTAAGAAGTTGTTATTGCTTGACAATGATGATATTCAAACAAATTTACACTACTACATTTCGACCAAAAATCCGACGGCCGTAATGTCGGATTTTCGACACTTCCCTGTCGCATGTACGACACTTTGATTTTTTTTAAGCGTCGAAAACCTTTCGTCGGTTATCCAACATCTGTTTAATCCACTGGTTAAACGACACCTTAGCAACCGTCGGTTAAATGAAAGCCGTCGGTTAAGCGACATGAGAAACCGTCGGTTAAGCGACGAATATGAAGATTAAGCGTCGGTGAAGCGACGAATATGAAGATTAAGCGACGGTTAAGCGCTGATAAGAACTGTCGGTTAAGAGATGAATATAAGGTTAAGCGTCTGTTAAGTGACATCAGAAACCGTCGGTTAAGCGATGGATATAAACAATAAGCGTCGCTTAAGCGACATGGAGAACCATCGCTTAAGCGACGGTGGTGTAGTTTTTTTTTTTTAAATACTAATTCGTAGTTGTAGATCTTGTTAGTTTAGCTGTCTGATTGCTGATCTTGTTTGAGCATACAGGTAATTCTATTGAGGATCTGCGTGTGCTTCACATGTGCTGTAAAATTATATTCAGAAAGTGGCTTCCCAGACTTTTCCCTGTTCTTTGCAGAGGAACCAAGTTCACCCTCTGCAAGTTTTAGAGCACAAAACCGAAGGAATGCAATCGCATTCAAACTAACATCCTTGTTGAATCTGCTATTTGTAAATGCAATCAAACAGTTCACACAATCTGTGAACGTTGTTGTCTCTGTTTCAGTTATGTAAGGAAAATAGTCCCGCACTATTTTTTCAATTGTTTCAAATGCTAAGAGTACAATATTCTTGTGATCATCATAGGCTGCTGTTGTGAACACCTGGAACAGAGGTCAAGTTAAGAGAGTATAACATGACAGCAGCCAGACTTTTCCTTGTTCTTTGCAGAGGAACCAAGTTCACCCTCTGCAAGTTTTAGAGCACAAAACCGAAGGAATGCAATCGCATTCAAACTAACATCCTTGTTGAATCTGCTATTTGTAAATGCAATCAAACAGTTCACACAATCTGTGAACGTTGTTGTCTCTGTTTCAGTTATGTAAGGAAAATAGTCCCGCACTATTTTTTCAATTGTTTCAAATGCTAAGAGTACAATATTCTTGTGATCATCATAGGCTGCTGTTGTGAACACCTGGAACAGAGGTCAAGTTAAGAGAGTATAACATGACAGCATTCCATCTCTGGATAGTAATCAACTCAGAAAAATGCATATACTATTGATTCTTAAAGGACTTCTTATACTTTTAAAGAAAACAAATGAAGAATCAAAAATGGATCTATGAAACAGAATAATGAAACTGAAGCATACCATGAAGATGATTTTCCAGCCTGACTTGACATGATTTACACGAGCAAAAACCATTTGAGAAACACATCGAATAATTAGTTCTCTAATTTCTACAGAGCTGCTCTTCCACATTACAATGACAAATGGTTTCATAAATTCATTCTGGAAGTTGTAATTCACCAACTCCTCGCGTTCTAAGAACTTCATAGCAAGTTGTCGCAGGGAATCCATTGCAAAAATAGCAATAGATAAATTTTCAGAACATCCGATTGTAACAAAGAAATCAGAGAGCACATTCCAAATGCGAGACCAAATCAGCCTAATGCGGTTCATATTATAGTGCTTGCACAAGCAAACATGCAGTGTGAAACAAAACACCGCCACATAAAAGTTTAAAACACAGTAAATGAGCGGAAAAAGAAAGATTTGATATTCAAATCAAGCTATATACTTACGCAATCTCAACAATTTTAGTAAGGCTAAAAACACGAGGATCAGTTGGAGACCTTAGCTCCTCCATAGAAACCTTGCAAAGTGCCTTTACAAAATCAACTATTGCCTCACTGTTCAACCTTTGGCTTCGCGTGAATATCCAATTCATTTCAGAGCTTCCAATCTGTTCGAGCATGTTTAAATTGGTAACCAAATTGTTCATCTGCTCAGTTGTAACTACTCCTGAAGTATGACCCCCAACACCAGCACTATCATATGATCCACGTCGAGCAGCAGCTGCTGCATATTGCAACCGGCCAGGCCCCTTCCTTTTGAGGACTGGAAGAATGGATGATTTTGGTTGATTTACCTTCTCTAATTCATTCTGAGGTACTGTGAAGAATGTAGCATCTGGAGGAGCACCCTCTCCTAGCAGGTGCAAGTGCTCAAAACGTGAAACACATGTTAAAATATGTTCCCATGCTTCTTGCAAATAGTTACCATCTTCATCAGCAATAGTGACAATCGCCTACAAAACAAACAAATACTTAAGGAGAAGAAACAAGCACATGCACTGTAGACAAGTCCTTTTCCTAAAGCTTAGCAATAATTAACTTCTTAAACAATACAAATAAATATGACAATAATATTACAATTAACTGTCAACCAAAGGTATCAAGTTAATGTCTACAATATAACCAGTACAAATGATACAGATAACTATGGATAATATCACAAACAAACACTGGTTTTTGCACAAACATGCTGCTAACTTTACAAAACAACTTTGATCATAACTGACTTGCAAAGCATGTTGAAAACTTGAAACCAAGACTGCCTCTATCCAAATATACTACAAAGGTATAATCCGGATACGTTTGGCACACTTTTCAAGCCGAATTCAAAGAATCAGGTGAACAACTCAAGATATTTTGGAAGTGGAGGCAGTAGGAGACAACACATACTAGGGACCATGGTGCAAAATTATAGCTCTCATGAAATCTGGCTGGGACTAGACCAGTGAGCACTGATATCATAGTTACCATATATGAAATTATGTATTAGGATTCAGATTCAGTATGATCGAGAAAATATATCTACTGGAAAAATCTAATACTAAAAATATGCAGGAGTATAAATCTCACTGATATGAAAAAAACATGCACATTATACACAATCTTATTCATGACAGGAACATAGGTGTATAGAACTCGTAGACCATTGACACTGCAAAAGCATCATGGAAGGGAGAGAAACTGTTGGTGTGAAGCAAACAAGGAGA
>LPNX011081825.1:0-38038 GCA_001517045.1 Pseudotsuga menziesii
GTGTATAATGTAATCTAGTAACATTATGGGGTATATAATGTAATCTAATAACATTTAATCTACCTTAATTCATCTAGATTACTAGATGACTAATTATCCATATTTTCCAGCAAATGAATCTAGGGAGAGATCCCCATGCTATAGTAAAGTCTGGTTTTTGGATGAGAGAACCTTGATAGTAATGTTTCCAGCTTGAAAAGAGATCATTCCAATTCATTGGCATTATAATATACCCCATAGAATCCCTAGGTTGGGTAGGGATTTTGCTAGGGTAGTGTTTCCCTTGGTTTTCACACCTTTTCTCTTCTAAAAAAAATAGTTCTAGGGTTAGTTTAGGATTAGTTTTAGGGTAAATTTAGGTTTGCAATTTTATGTTGAAAACCCTAAAAATAAAAAAAATAAAAATTTTGCATTTTTTGGCCTCCCTAAACTTTAGGCCTCCTTCCCTAAAAATTCAGACTAACACCTAGATCCCTAAAACCCCTAAGGAAAAATTATAGGGAACCCTAAAAATACAAAAATTCCAAAAATCTCAAAATTTTCCCATTAAGTAATCTTGAAACATGCATCTTGATAAGTTTCCTTCACTGTGGGATTGTACGGCTATCACAAGGGATTCACCTCGTTGAGAAATATCTTATCAGCTTATCAGGTTCATTCATAAAGGGGGTTTTTAATTGTGAAAAATAAGGTCAATATATTGTAGGTAATGGGGGGTGGGGAATAGGGTAAGGGGGGTTTATAGGTATTGGGGGAGTATAAAAATGGGTTTCTAGTAAAAATAAGGAATATATTGTAAAAAAATGGGTTTTTTAATTGGAAATATGTATTGGGAGGGGGGCAACAAAAGCATTTTGTAAGTAATTATTAATATCTAGTGAAATTAAAGGTATTTTTTACTATCCCATGAACAAAGGATCTATGCCATATTTTCACTAAGTGAAGACCCGGTGGCAACTATACATTTACCTCTATTTTGGTCACTGACACACCTATAACACTTCTGTTTATGTTCAAATGAAACTCACATTGCTAGACTTGAGAGTTGAAAGAGTAAAGCCAACATAATTGAGCTCCCTGCAATTTTTAACAAAAAGATCACACTTCATCTGCATTTGCAATTTTTAACAAAAAGATCACACTTCATTTGCATTGAAAACTATAACTTTGAACAATTATCTGACATTTTTCCTGTAGAGAGTATCTTTTTGTGGAGATCCTGGTTATTTTGTGAATTATTTATGCAATTGCTATAGATTTAATGTTTGTTCAGAAAATAGCTCTGGGGACGGAGAAGGAGACCGAGGGGGAAACAAAGATGGAGATGCATTTGGTGCTTTCCATGGAGATGGAAATGCATTTGGCGATCCCAATGTTTCTAAACTTTCACACATTTGTCTGCCCTCAACACATCCAAAGATCCCAATGTTTCCAAACTTGGCAACAATTCTAACTGAGAGAAACTGATAGCAATCAGTCGTTGAATCTTTGTACACTGTGAAACCCCCTCATGCTCTTCAATTTAACACATTCATATGCACATAATTCGTTCAAAGATAGGTCCAATGCATTCATACTTGCCAGCTCTTCCAAATCAGAGCAGAGCACTCATTAAGATGTACGAGATGAAGTTTTGTTGTCTGTGCCAACCCTTGAATGCTCTTCAGTTGCATACATTCACTAGTGCTCAACTCCTCCAAAGATAGATAAAGAGAGAGATTTCAAGGAAAACATTCGAGCAATCTCCACTGACTCTTCTTTAGAATATCTGGATCTATGGCTCAATTAGCAATAACCTAGATACAAATTTCATATATAAATTCTACGTTATCAAAAGCAATAGCTTTAGTCATAGTGCCAAGCATAAAAAAACAAATTATGGATCTTAAATTGTAAAAACAACAAAAAAATGTAGCTAGTAAAGGATGTGTGTAGTTTAGATTAGATACTAAAATTTGTAATAATCGCAAATTGCAAAAATACTAGAACATGGAATATATTGGAAAATTTTAAAGTAAAGAATTGTCCTCAGTCACCAATGTTGTATCCATTTATGAACAAATATCAATTTAACCAGCTTACCAGCACTTCAACTCCCTCTCTAAGTTTCAACATGTTTTCCTGTTCTGTTGTCTCCTACAGGAAGGGAAATGTGAAGACACCCAAATCATTATGGCCTGACACCTTGGGAATGAACTTGTATTTGAACCGTGGTCATTTGAAGGGAGCCTCACGACAGAAAACTATGATGATTGTTCCATTTGAAAAGAAAAAAACGATAGAAGTGCACCAATAATAAACCTAACCTATGGCTTTCAAATTATGTTGAAGGTCAAATCCAAAAGTATGTTAATGTTGTCACAAATTCTCATAAGCAAATAATTTGATTTATAAAACCTTTTTTAATTTTTATATGTATTGCAAAATTTTAAAATATATACTAAACCATCACCCTCTACAAAAACTTAATAACATTTTATTACTTGAAGCATATTGCAAAATTTTAAAATATATACTGAACCATCACCCTATACAAAAACTTAATAACATTTTATTACTTGAAGCATTTATATTATCAAAATGATAAAAGCATATCATATTATATAAATATTATTAATTACATTAGTTACTAAACAATAGCTCAACAAGTGGGTGATTGATATACTTTCTGGGCCTGCAAGTTGAACATAAAAAAATCTAAAAAACACAGGTTACTTCAAAGTATATCTCCTAGATTTCCATGCCAAATCTACTGAAAATTTAACAAAGATACTTCTAAGCATCATCTTTGCAAAAAATCAGGTGACAGTGAATTTGGACAGCTCCAGGATGTGAAGATGTCGATCGGAGAATCCTCTTCTCTAATATAACCTGTTATGATTCAAATTACCCAAAACACCATAATAAAGGTTGAATACCACTTGTTATGATATTTCATATAATGCCAGTCCATTACGATGCAAAACAGTGAATGAAAATATTATTAAGAACCCATTCCAAGTGGGCAAACCTCCTAATTGCAATAGATCAATACAAAAAAATGACAATCATCAATCAGTCTTCTTACTTATATAGAGATGAAGAGAATAGGGTTAGGTATACCCATACTACCCCCCTAAGGGAATTCACATATAGAGAGAGTGGGAAACTTTCCTCCCTCGCATAGTCAACTATAGAGTAGAGCTACATTCCTTGGCATCTCATAGTAACACTAACCAGAGCCTTTTAACAGCTAGTAAGGCCGACACTCTAATATAATGACTTGCCAAAGGAAGGGTAACAAATGAATGTTAATAGGGTTGATAGTAGACACATGTAGCTTGCTATGTTAGTTTAACATTAGCTAGCTACGAGTATATTGCTAAAGGTTCTTACATGGGAACAACATTTAAGGACTTCAACAATTTTCATAAGACATTGTATGCAGTATGGCTGCAAATTACAACATACCAAATGAAAAGCTAAAGACTACTTTTATGGACCTCGAGAGGAACATTATTGAATAATATGTGAACAAGACACTTTGGCAGCGCTGCAAACAAAAGGGAAACAATAAGCAAGCAAAATAGTTATTTAATAGTAGATAATCTGAATTCCCAGTCTTACTTAGGGATGCAACAATTTCTTATTTTGCAATTAGAGGATTGTGCTTGGATTGATAAAGTCCTATCTTTGAAAGAGAAACAATGATTTGTATACACTTCCATTCTGACTATGGTGAGGGTAAAAGTCTGCAAGGTTGATAGTAATGCCCATGCAACACCACAATCTGAATTGACCAACAACCTAATGGACAAACAAACTGGAAATGTTACTTCAATGATAAAATATGGAGTTGTCAAAAGGGCATTGGTCAGTTGGTAAAGCGAGGGTGTTTCATACACCCACTGATATTCAAATCCCTGGGACATGTTTCAGCCGCTGTGGGTGTCACACTCTGCAAGCACGTTGTTTCGATGGGGCTAGGTACAAGCCTAGGCAAATGTGTATACCTATGGTTTCTCCACTGAATGGATCTTTTCAAGATATCATAAGTTTGCTGCAATCCATTGTAATAATCCCATAATGGGAAGGACATATTTGAATTAAAAAGCAGAAAAATTATTGTAATTGGGTTTATGTAATGAACAGTGAAAATATTAACTGGAAGATAAACTAGAACTGTGCGGGTGGGTTACATGGAAATGCTTAATAGATTCATATTTTTTTACAACTATACTTTGTTTCTTGAACACATATTTTTAGTTTGCAAAAGTGTATACCCAAGTATATGAATAGATACATGTACAAACATAATGCAATCAGAATATATAAACTTGCGACTCTTAGAGAATAAAATGGGGATGGGGAAGAAGACACCATATGTGGGTATTTGTCTTGCTCGACCACTCTTGTGTTCTCCAATTTGATATTGAGATATTGATCCACTGAGTGCAGAGTTCCTCTGATGGGCAAATCATTCTTCAATTCCATGGTTACTTCCTTCCCTACCAGTTCCTTGAAGTACAAAAAGAATAGCTGCAAAACAAACCAAACCTCAGTAAATTTCTCAACATCGTGACAAAGAAAATCCAGAATCCTATCCGAGAAACTAATTATTGGGGAAAAACAAAGAAGAAAAACCCGCATTCGTTTAAGGAGGAGTAGGTATTACCATGCTGGCCCGATCTGTGGATAACACGAGAAAATAGGCCAAGCCCGATGCTAATAGAACAAAATAAGCCAAACCGAAAGAGAAAATATGCGCAACAAAAACCAAAATATTTCTTTCTTCCCGAGTGCTCTACTAGAGAAAATGAAAATAGAGAGGATGCTTCCCTATTTCTTGTAACTCCCATGGATAGTAGAATTCTGATGGAGATCTCATCCTCACTGTATACCAACACGCAATGTTGCTACTGCCTTTACAACAAGTTGGGGCCTCTGGATTTCTCATTAGAGATACTGTACAACATAAGTTACAGAGTCCATTGCAATGGTTGAATGAAACTAGAGAAAGGACAGCTTAAAAATCATTGAAAAAAACAAAACAAAGGCTGTGGTTGCTAAAAAGGCAGGGACCAATTTGGTGTACACTTTCACTCGAATGCTCTTCCTCTTCACTGTATTTTGCAAACCCACTTTCCTCTCGAAACGTTAAGGAAGCTATGACCAGTAAAAAAACAAAATTGCGTAATGGCACCTCATTTTCGAGTTGAGATCGATAAATTTATTTCAATTCCCAGTTCCCATGATGAGCTTCTTACATAATGAGAGTGTGCAGGGAAGGAGGAGGAGCTTTTATACCCGTTTAACCTTCTTTTCAATAAAAGGATTCCCGGAAGAAACCATGGCACAGATACTTGGTCATATGCTTTTCTTTTGAAGCGATTTTGTTACAATGGATTCTCTTGTGGATTTGCAGAAAAAGAAAGTGATGTGAAATCATATCAAAATCATTATCCAGGAATTGAAAGACAAATCATCAAGGGAAATGGCCATGTGATTTAGCTAGTGATGAATGATACATTCACTCACAGGAAATGGCCATGTGATTTGGCTAGTGGTGAATGGTCCAAGAAGGGGTAGACAATCTCCCATTATCCTGAGTCATATGGTGTGGGGAGATTGGCCCCAGGGTGCTCTCACATTGCATACTCTGTTAGGGAGTGATCTAATCTCTAATTTATATTCAAGTGTTTGACTTGATAGCCTAGTCTAATGTTGAATTGACATACTAAGAAATGTCGGGGACTTCTTACTGGTTCAAATCAACATTAGAACTCTATGCGTGAATAGACGTGTAATATGTGAGGAGAAGAATAACATCATGGGCAACTTTTCTAGTGAAGAATAAATAACCAAGAAGACAAATGAACCATTGAAGAAGTCTCAGATAGCAATGAAGAAGCCTCAAGAAAGATTGAAGACAAGAAGACAAGTTGGCCCTAGAAGAAAGAAGTAGGCCCCAGCAGAAAGACAAGTCGGCCCCACAAGTGAAATTCAAGTGAACTAAAGAATATAAATAAAGTGCTCAACATCCTCATTTGTTTACTCATCATCTAACATCTTCTCTGCTACATTGGAGCGCACTTTCCACGAGGGCATAGCAAATGTCCAAGGAGTAATTTTGCGGTTTCTTAATGTCTCTAGAAGTTCGCTACCCTTGTCTAGGGTTTCTTGTGAAGAAGGGCACACCTTTCTGTGTGCTAGGGCTTCTCTTCATGGTGATGTACTCGTAACTTTGGACTGATTTCTTCTCTATAAAAGTTGTTGGGTTTTCTCCCTTATTGAGTTTCCCGGGGTAAAATATTTGTGTCTCTTGTGCATGGCTGTCCTTTTATGATCTTGTATTTTTGCTGCAATTTAAAATTGAAATTTTCAGTGTGTAATTATTCAATAAAAACAGAAGGATGAAATGAATGTTTGAAATCATTAGAAATAATTATCAAGATCTGAAAATTGTATTTCTGCTACTATAAAAGAAAAATTCAACATAACATACCGCAAGTTAGGGTCCACATCATAAGTGACCCTAGCACCTATTTATAAAGAGGCCTAAGCCTCATTTGTACTTGTCTCACTTGAAAACTATATCATTTAGGATGTTATCTTAAGAGATACTTATTGTACATAAACAATTCTTGTGTATTGGGTTATCTTTTTATGATGTGTAACCAATGGTGAATTGGGTTTAGTATGTTTATCATACATAATTAATGATGCCCTTACATTTCTAACACGTTGCCAGAAATATGAACACTATTCAGATTGTGATTGTTGTGGTGTCTCATTTAAATGGGAGGTAGATCAAGTGGATGTGAAGATTGTGTTTGTTACTTTGTTAATGGTGTCTTATATGAAGAAATATCTATGGAGCAACGTCAACAGTTCATATCTGAAAGGCCTAAACGAGCATATTGTGTGCCAACTAAAGAATGCTTTATACAAATTCAAGTGAGCTCCAAGTGCATGTTATGCCACAATAATCAAGTACTTTGAGAAGGAAATATTTGAAACCAACCCATCTGACCCCACTTTGTAAATAAACGTTTGTGATGATGACATCCTCATAGTGGTCTTATATGTGATGACTTGATCATTTCTAGGTGCAGTGTCAATATGATCAACAACACAGAAAAGTGATTAAAGAGGTTCTTGGAATAACAGATTTGTGACTGCTTCACTCTTCCCGGGACTTCAGATGTGGCAGAAAGAAAATGGCATGTTTCTCTCTCAATCCAAGCAGGTGATTTTCCGAGAGGTTCAAGATGTAAGATGAAAGAAATGCCTCCACATCACTGGCAACAGGAAGTACATTAACAACAAATGATGAGTCAGAAAATGTCGAGGATAAATTGTTTGACAGCCTCTGCGAAGACGGATTTACCCCATAGCCTATGCAGTAAGCTCGGTTTCAAGGCTTATGTCTACACCACAAGTTACTACAAAGTGGCTGAACAGATCCTGAGATACATCAAAGGGGCTTTGAATTTTGGCATTTAAGTATACTGTGGAAAGGGACATGTCTCTGACAGGGTTTACTGATTCAGATTGGATTGGCTGTACTGGTGATTGGAAATTGACTTCTGAATATGTATTTCAGCTCGATTCATGAACAATCTCATGGAGCAGTAAAAATCAGTCCACTGTTGCCTTATCGTCTGCTAAAGTGGAATACAATGCAGCATGTTCAGCAACAAATGTTGATATTTAGATATGACAGATTCTTGGTGACTTAAATCTTCATCAAAGCCACACTACAGTGCTGTCTTCTGACAATCATATTACTCTTCAGCTCGCAAAGAATCCGAACTAATATACCAGGAAGAAACACATAGAGATTCATCATCACTATATTTGGGATTTATTTCAGAATTGTGAAATGCAGCTTCCATACTGCAGAACAGAGGATCAAATTGCAGATATAGTATTTGATGAAGCAAAGTTTGTCAAATTTCGAGACAAGTGAAGTTCAAAAAAAATCACCATGTAAATGGGTACAAGATCAGCTATACGACCCAAAGAAGAAGCGAAAACCATAGTTTCAGAATAAAATGGTCATTGATGGGGTGTCTTGGGTAGTGTCCACTTCTCATTTCTCCTCTCCCCTTTTACAAGTCTTTGTAGCTGGAGATGTTCGTTTAGTCACTGTTGATGTTTATTAGGTGTCATCATTTAGTTAGTTAGTAAGTTTCGATAAAGTTAGTTAGTAAGTTCCGATAAGGTCAGTTACATCAGCAGTTGAATCGGTATGATTACTCTAACTAAGGTCAGTCAAGTTCCCGTGAATAAGCATGCGAACAGGAATGAAACTATTATTAGCCAGATATTTTACTGAAATCTGCTTTGGCATTTGCAGAATAATAAATCCACCCACATTTTGCACACGAAGTAGAAGCAATCCCTGTTACGCAAATGCAAAAATAGCTAACGCAACAATTTCTGTGTTCATTCATGCTCTTTCAGATTTAAAATGAAGGCTACAGTGCTGCATTTATCCTAAAAGAAAATCAAGGGGAGATTGAGAGAGAAATCAGTGTGAGGTCCTGAAACAATTTGAGCTCCCTTCGGCTGAACTGAGCAGCTCGCTCTTCTGGCTACTGATACAAATAATGGTGAAAAAAATACTGAGCAGATATCAACCTTGAACCCTTGTTAAACCCTCTCAGCAGTTGACAAGGTTCGGGTGGACTGTGAATTAGACTGTGAATTATGTTGCCAAAATAATTGCTAGTTCTTTCCATACGGTCGCGTTAATTGGAAGTTGGAACCAATTTAAGTGATATCTTGGGTTTTGGGTATTGTACTGAAATACTGAAAGATTTAGCAGAAAAGGAGGATGGCTGATAATTTTTCTTCCCAAGGCACATTTAGTATTCCATAATTTTTCTTCCTAGGCACATTTAGTATTTCATAATGACAACAAACGACTGTAACAGGGAAGTATGAAACCCATGTAGGTGGAGAAGCTTCGGCAGACTTCGAATTCCAATTCCAAGAAGGAGGGATTTGGAAATATTAATGAAAAATAGCTGGCAAGCAATTCCAAGCAAGCATCATACAATATCCCAAGATACTAAGCTGACGTAACCCCGCCGTCGGGTCTTGAGGCACAAATATCCACACCAATGTCACTTGTACAGAGCCAATAAAATGTCATTTAATTACAATTTTAAAAAATCGTATTAAATAAATAATATTCCAACTATGGTGTAACTTTAGAAAAATAAAAAAATCAAAATTAAATAAATGAATTAATGGAAGTGAGCGATTCATATATATCCCCTTGGTCGGGGACATAATAATACACATGCGAATATAAATATACTTAAAGAAGGTTAAGGAAGGTGTAGGTAAATATCACATCATTTATATTTTTATTCTTTATTTCGTAATGAAGTGTTACCCCAATGGATAATATATTTGTGATTGTGTTTTGTATTTTGTATTTTTTTAAATCAATAAAAAATAATTTATTGATTTAAAAAAATATAGTTTTATTTTATTTTATTAAATTATTATTAATTTTTTTCAATTTTAGATTCTTATTATTGAGTCATATATTTATAATGGAATCTTTAAATTGAAATAAGTTGGAAAAAAAGATGATGAAAAAACTTTGATAATTTTTATACATTTAGTATATTATATTTAAATTTATTTTTTATGAATAGAAAGATGTCCATTTGTTATTCTCAAGGGAATCAAGGTTGAGTAATTACAGTTAGATTTAATGTCAGACTAGGACTTGAACTCCAGAAGAAACTGAGAGAACCAAATGTCTTGACCACTCAACCAACACTCAAGTGACTATATTTAAACCTTTTTCTGTGTAAGTAAGAGAAGAATTATATTACATATCTTCCAAAACAACACCACTACATAGAGCCAATGAGCAATAGTTTCCCAAAAACCCCACAGATCAACAAGATAGTTCTTCAAACCCCCAAAATTGCCCATTACAAAACATAGACTTATGCATAGTGACCCGTTATCCCTATCAGATCATATATCACCAGTAAACCCACTTCCCCACATTACAAACACAGATTCCACAATAATTCTCGACTTAAACAAACTATCAGAGAGAACCTCGAGCTTGAGCCACCACTGCAACACATACCCTGCCTTAGAACCCATAGTGGCCCACCAAATGAAGCAGGAAATCCTCATCAGGAACCGATGGCACACCACCCATCTGCCCAGTCGGGGGAGCCAATGGTCGAATATTGAGATCCTCCAACCCCGCATCCATTTTTGCATTTAGGTGATTGGTCTCCACGTGGTGCTCCTTCAAGCATTGGACCGGGGTGACATCCCCCTCCTCCTTCTCCATGCTTTCCCATAAAACATGGCCCGCAAGGTTCTTCATTACCCCAAAAAGTGCAACTGTCCTTTCATAGAGGCCAAGACGGGCTGCATTGTTACTAGGGTCCATGACCCATTCCTCGATCCTCTTAGTTTTAGACTTGAGTGTCTCCTCATCCAACTGCTCCCACAAGCACGCTTCAATTCCACAAACTCAGCCTTCGACCTCCAAAGGCATCCCCAGCTAAAAATATTTGGCTTCCCACTCAACCTTCTTCTGATCCCACGTGATGTGTCTGCGGGAGACCGAGGGATGACTGTCCCGAGACCTCCGAGCTCATGAATTTCCCTTTCTAGCCCCCGCCATGGTCTTACCCAGCTCCATATCCCCACCTTCACGCATGAATCTCCTCTTATAAGCCACCACCTTTGAACCAAATACGAGGAAAGTTTACCACACAACTACATGGATGTCGAGCGACTGAAGATATAAAGCAACTTCCCACTTTTCCTGATGATTGCAGGCATACCACGAGTGAGCTCACTCGTCCTCCTATTTGTCCTGGCCATCAGAGCTTCCCATAAATGCTAAGTTCCACCACCTCCTGAATTGAGAGCCCTTCTTACGGACAACCTCACAGCAGTAACTCCACACACAAACTTATTCATTAGATTTAAAGGGATCAATCCTTTCTAAATGTTTCTCCTATACATCGTACAACCTGATTGGCAGGCACTTGGCTCATCCGTGGGCCGGCTTGAGCACCCACGTGTCACGGGCCTCTTAGCTAGCTTTGTCATGAGACACTTGTGACTTGGTCAATAATGAGTAATTAAATCCAAACTTGATCAATACTTTAGTAATATAAAGGAAAACATATTCTAATAAAAAAATACATGTTTTAACACATATAACAACACATTTACAAGTTTCAAATCAATACATTTCATAATAGAGTTTACCAACAACTTAATGATTCTAATTTATAAGGATTGTTGTTGTTTATGAGTTACATACTTGTTTGTCCACGAAGAACTAAACCTCAAGAAGATAAGTACATTAAATCCTTTTAACCCATTTTAAAAACTGCTCAACTATATCAAATGACTACTTAGTATTTACATAAGGTTGTGAGTACCTACTAATTTCATGCACAACTAAACATTCTTCATGCTCATGGGATCATATCAACGTTAACAAGTTCAAAATACCATTACAATTTTTACACGAATAAAAGAATATTTACAAGCTCATGTTTATTCATTTAACTCAACATAATGATGATACAAGTTCAAAACTTTATATCAGTTTATCAAAGAACAATTAAACAAGGAGGAGCACTTATCTAAACTAGGTAGACTTGACCGATTGAAGGCTTGATCACAGCATTCCACCCAACCTTTTGGCTCTCTGTCCTACGCATATCCTTTCTGTCGAGAGACCACCCTTGAGCTAGACATGAATCCACTAAGAAGGAGTTTCACTTTGCTGAAAACTCTCTAGCTCTCTTATAACACAAGAGACTAAGACTATGTCTTCATTAATATATCAAACATATATATCTTGTAGATGTTATTTGTAGTTTAATATAATTTAACACAATGATACTACTGCTTTCTCTACATGTTGTTAATGCGCTACCATAGTCACCACAAAACAATGAATTTTAAATCTTCAATAGTAAGCTCATCTTTTTTTTAACAGAAACTTGAAAAGGAGTATATTAAAGAGGTTGTGCACATCCATTCATTACAAAATTACAGTAGATGAAGGATTCTGTAAGCAAGGAAAAAGCATAGACAAAAATAGGCCATGAAGAGATCCTTCTAAAGCCACTAAAGGAGAAATTGTTCTGGATATTTACGAACGTAGTATAAACACAGATAAACGATGATTTAAAAGGATGCAAAAAAACATAAGGTTAGAAGGAAATCATTTATGTTTGCCTGGAAACTCCACAGGCTGGGTGACAAAATCCTCCTCCATTTTCTGAACCATTTCTCCTGGATTTTCCTGTACGTGGCTTCCCCGATTCACCTGCAATAGGTTCTAGGGTTCTGGAGATCCTCTTGAATGCGATCAACTTTGCCCATGATTTCTTTGAGATTCATCTCATTGTCATCTATTCTGGAGTCATGACAACTTGTCTAATAAGAGACATAACGGACATCTTCCATGAGTTGTTTAACGTCCTTAGTAGTATCCCTGTTATCTGAAAATCCAATGGACACAAAGTCTGACACGCGTCGATTATTAGTTTTCAAGTCCTAGAACCCTTCTCTAATGCTTCTTTCAACATGGTCAATTCGCCTACGATCCATTCTTGAATCAGGCAAGGGAATATTGATGAGCCTGAGTGAGCTGCTATAATTGTATTCGATAGAGGGTAATACTCGTTCAGAGGAATCCCATGAACCCAACGGAGGACCAATAGTTACGGCTGAGAACTTGCCAACACTTTCCCCTAGAAACAAAGAAGATAAACAACTCCTTAAATCATCAACGAACCCATACCAACTATGGATGTCACCTGACGAAAGAGATGAGTGCTCAAACGAAGGACTCCAGGACTCACCTAACCCAGACTACAGGGAGGAAGGAGTCGAATGCCAGATATTCACCAACACCAAAGGTTGGAGGGAGAAATGAGTCAGGTCCAAGAGATCTACAAGAGGGAGCCCTTCATCCAAAAGCGGGGAATATTGCACATTGCCGACAGACACACCCTAATCATACAAGTAAAGGAAAGACAAGAGTGATGGAGGAAGAGGGAGCTTTAATCCCTGAGAGAGGCCATTGTATGTGCAAAGGAGTGGGTGGACACGTGAGAACTGGAGGATTCTTTAAGGCTGGAGGGGATTGCCTTAAATGACCTGGGAGACATAACAAGGAGGGCGGGAGGAGAAGGCCATGTGCCCCATTGAGTAAAGAAATAGCTGCCACTTATAAACGATGCCATATCCATATTAAAACCTTGCTTAAAAATGATTCCTAAGCTTAGAATTGAGCATATAACCCCAAGGATTGAATCAAGGAATGGGTTTGGTTCTAGCTTCTTCATGATTTAGAGAGATGAAACCTTGCGAGATAGAGGCACCAATATTTGCCAGAGCATCTGCCTGGGCATTATTTTCTCTTAAGATGTGAAAGTAGTCAATGTTAGCTAGGAGGGGGAGCTAAGTGATCCTGCCAAACAATCTCCTGCAATTGATGGAACCAGAAGTGTATCCAGAAGTCATTTTATGGATAACATGGCGCGAGTCCCCGAAAACTAGCAATCTATAGATATCTCTTTTGTCTATAATTTCTAGACCCTGGGGAAGAGCCATCCACTCTGCCTCATTATTAGTCTTGTGTCCTAGACCCCAAGTGAATTTTTTTACCGTATGTCCTCTTGGGTCGATAATGACCCCCCTCGCAACTGCCTCCCCAGCAATAGTAAGCTCATCTTAACAACCAATAAGCCGTGATTTACAATGATTAAGCCCATTTCACAATATTAGCTTATGAAGTACAAGTTTAACTACTATTTAAGTGGAGATGAATTCTTTATTCAAATGTGTAAGTAATCTATCTACAAATTATTTCACCAATAACTGGAAATCTATATTCTTTGTCATTCAAAGAATGCTAGACCTCAAATCTTTTCATAGACTTTGACTCTCAATTAGGAGTGCTCTAGTATGGGCACATAGGTAAATAAATTACTTCAAAAGATTGACAGCACATGGCATAACGCTTATTAATGAGCATCAAGGTTCGACCGTCTATGTGTAACTGTGCTCTCAAATAGTGAGAATTAGGTTGAGTTTCCAAGCTCTTCGAATCATTAGGTTATTCTCTTAAAATTACTGGACATAGAGGAGGGAACTCTCTTTACCAATGCCATTCGCTTTACGCTGAGTAGTATAAATATAAGGAAAATATCAGAGTTTGGTTCTCTCATCAAGAAACCGTTATTCTCAACAATATGCAAGGATGTGTTTAATTAATACAGGAAAGGCAAACCAGGGTTGAAAACACTATGCTCCATCTTACCAACAACGAGTTTAAACAAAATAAAAAGGTGGAGGAAACTCGGCTCCTTGAGAGAGAGGTCTCTCTCTCTTTTCCTTAACGCATGAGTGAACAAACAAACACACATGTAAAGCTCCAGTTAAAAGAATTAGAGATAAATTAGATGCGTGCAATTAAAAACATTTACTCAATGCCAGATGTAACTGCGTTATATTGTAAACAAACAAGCTTTGAAGGATTTCATAGTATATTATATACATACTTGTTGATGCCTGGAAAAGCGTAGGTAACAATAGTCAGGGATTCTCCCCAGTAAATGTTCCCAACTAGCCCGCTACTGTTTGGTATGGGGAATCCGTCCAGTATACAGTCCGGCTACCGTAGGTCAAGTAACAAAATAAAATATTTTACCGGTTACGACCCGGTCCACCGTGTATATTTTTAGTTTTTTGAATTTAAGTATGATGTGCAAGTGCCTATCTAAAAATGCAGATTGATAGAGATAACGAGGAGCGTCACAATGTGATGCGCAGGTTCTTACCTCTCATCTTAACTCTTTCGCATCTAAATCACACACAGCAAGAAACTAAAACTAACTATCTAACATATCCCTAGGGAGCAAAATTATCAGTTATCAATGAGTAATGTATTTCTGCGCATGCATTAAGAAAAATCATAGATAGCTGTTACTTATTTCAGAACACATGAACATTAATAGATATATGAACAACAACATAGCTTATTATTTATGAGAACCTTCATACCTCACAGTGGAAAATTCACAGAATAGACTAGAGTGCATTCATAACATGAACATAGGTTCAAAGAGTTAGAACGATCTCACAGTTAATGGACATAAGCTGAAAATGAAATAGTTCACATTCAACTGATCCATATCAAAGCATTTGAAACATTCCACCAAGCTTTCTCCAGCAGGAAACTTGTAATTCTTTATTGCAAAAGGAAATAGTTCTTCTTACACATACCCTCACAAATCTATCTGGGAAAAAGTCCCTTCTCTATCTAAGCTCTCCTATATTTATACAAAAAAGCAAAACCTTTGGGTTGCCCCCAAATGACTTTTGGGTTTCCCTAACGTTTCAATCCCAAAATTTTGTCTTGTAGTGAGTGGTCATAATTTTATACAATATATTACGTTTAAAACAAAAAATAATAGAACACGTCATGAAGAGGGGCCTGCTTGGTCATTAATGGACTTTTCCCACGCCTGGGCCTCTGCCGCTATCAATTCTGCTCAATAATCCGTTGGTATTTTTCAGATCCTGTTGATCTTAGACCCTCACTTTCTTCTTCTCTTTTCTTTATCTCTGCGTCTTCCTTTTTCTTTCTCCTGTTCCATTCTTCAACCCACTCTCTTTTGCTTTGTCTTCTAGATATGTCTTCTTTGCAGCAGTAATCACCCTGTCCTAAATAGTAACAAAAAACTGTATCACTCTATTTACCTCCTCCATATGCATTCTGTAAAATAAAGTATACACAGTATTAATGCATGAAAGGAAAGCATGATAAGGAAAAGAAAATCCTGCAAGCTAGGTCTGAAAATCCTCTAAGTCCGTTTGTAGTTAAAAACACAACCCTAACAGAAAAACTCATCATTAATCCAGACTGCGTTCAAGATCATCTAACTTTTCAATAAAACATGAACCACACTATCAATAAGACTAATTATCAAATGTGAGACCCTATACTGTGTTCTCATCGTGAAATCCCCAAATCGATCAAAAATAAAAAACCTTCGTTGCCCATGAAATAGGGTAAAAGCACACCAAATTGGCGGGAAAACCCTATTGACAGGAAAAACACTATCGGTGGACGAAATCACTAGACGTCGGGCGGATAGTGCACCAGACAGCCACAACGGCAAGTAGCTGAAAGCCTACGGGTTCCGCGACAAAAAAACTTCGGCGATCGGAGGCTCTAAGGCTACGGTTGGATAGTTCCATTGGCAGCTGCAACGGCGGGCCACAAACCAACTGTGAACCCCATGATAACATAACCATCGACGATTGGAGAATCTAAGCACTATGGATCAACGAATTTAAAACTAAGCATCGCCATACTGTCGGTGATATAAAGCACTAAATGTCGCCATATTGGAAATCGGAACCACTTTTCAATACTGCGTCGGAACTTGAAAACACTAATCATCGGCGAGATAGTCTGATCGACAGCCGCAACGATGGAGAACAAACTAACTGTGGGTTCCGCGAATCACAAAACCGTCGATGACCGGGATCTTTAACAACTATGTATCGGCAGCTCAAGACACAAAATACTCCGCAGTATCGGCGAGACAAACGACAAGACCTCCAAAACGGCGGCGTCCTAGAAGACTAAAACTCCAATCGCTAGTCAAAAAATATTTCGATAATGAAAATAAAAACACAGTCATGGAAAAATTAAAAAGGTTTGAACAATAAAGGCCATGGAATTGGTGAGGATAAAAACTGTCCATCGGCGGCATAGAGGACTAATGCCCCGATTCCTTCATCGATTTACCTTCGACAGTGATAAAAAAACCAAGTCATTGAAAAATTAAAACGTTAAGTGCTCAAAAGACTTCCAGCTAGGCGGTGGTAAAATTAGTTTGTTTAACCTCCGAAACAGTGGCGGCACAGAGAACTAAAGCCCCGACTCAATCTTCAATAAACTTCCGATAGTGATAAGACAAAATCATCAGGAGAGCAAATGTTAAGCTTTAAAAATAAACAAACTCCACAGTCTTCAAAAAATCAAAGTTTATAGTAGAGGAATGACAAATTTCAAGAAACCAAACAATCCCAGGCAAGATAAAATAAAAAAAGGAGGGTCCCAAATTTTAAAATTTGGGAAAAAGGTTGCAGCTGCAACAGTTGGCGACTACCTGGTGAACACATATCTCTAGACAACTTCTTCTTTGAGCAACAGACTGTTTTGACAATAAATACAAACATGCCGAATTCTTCTAGATGTCTGGATTTCCCAAATGACAGATGTATGTACTTTAATCATTGATGATAGTCCAATTTAGGGATAATGAGAACCAAGACTTCAAATTCTAGATAACTCTTTTGAGGCCAGGAATATGAGTTTCATTTTTACCTCTGTCTTCGGGTAGCTCCCAGCTTGGACACCACAGGATTGTAACATATGGTAAACAGAAATATTCGTTTGTTCCTCATTCCCATGCCATTTTGCACTTTTGTGCTTTTGGAATTTTTTGTCCTTTCTGAGTCCTCCTGCATGCCTTCTTTCTAAATTTTTTATTCAGGCTCCTCTATCCATAGAGTCCTTTTGTGTGAGAGATGTATTGATTTTTTTCAGCTCACGGTCGGAGAAGAACTTTGGCAATCTTGTGCTAATATTGTTCAACACTTTGTTTTGATACATATTGCTTTCTTAGGAGATTTTGACTCTTATTTTCCTTTTGGCTTTCAATTCTTGGCATGGGATCTTTTAAATATAATATACTTTTTACCTTGCTTCCTCTCCATGGGTCTTTTGTTGTCACCCCCTAAGACAGTTTTGAATGTGAGATGTATGGAGCCTCGAAATAATATTCCAGATTTTTTGACCCTGAGTTATTTTACAAGGATTAAGTAGGACTTCAATGTGTTCATAGCCATTTAGGAAAACTGTTGAACTAGAAGAAGTTCTTTTATATAAATCAATAGTACACAGTCTTATAATCAAGGATTTTAGTTAATCCAGAATTCTGATGCTCTCCATGCAACCAAAAGTTTGCTTCTTTATTAAAATCAATCACACCCTAACTTTAACAAACAAAAATAAACAAATCAAAACAAAACCAAGCAATCAGTTTATTTATGTACAAGATAATCAAGAAAAATAAAGTTTGAGAACTAAACCACTAACTGGTCAGTTCTCTACCCACCCTTGTAAATCTGGCAACTTATAACTTGAGGGGCTAGGCTTGACTGCAAATTGAAAAAGGCCTACCCATTATCTAATTCTACAGATCTTGAATTAAACACTGATCTTGACTGATGCCCCTGAGTCTACTAAACAGTGTTGCACATTATGGTTGAAAATCTCAAAAGTTAGGAGAAATGGTGGGGTTTTATACTTAGACTTACCTCCCACACTTGCTTCACCAATTTCTTCTTCTTCAGGTTGGTTCTCAGTGGGAAGCTCTTCCTCTGGTACATCAAGTGCTTTTAACAATTTTTCTTTCTACTAAGGCACATCACACATTTCAAACAGTGAGATATTTGCCTTAGCTTTTTTAATATCTTCCACAATATCATACCCCATCTCATGTTCGTTGAGATTCTTTTTGACGTTATCAATATTCTCTTCAACAGGCTTAACAGGCATGTTAATTCTTTTCGGATCTTGACTTGTAATGGTAAATTCAGGTATTTTATCAGCTGTGGTGTTCTTCTGTACTTTCTTCATATTTTCTTGAAGTCTCTTGATTTTCGGAAGTATTGACTTGTCTTCTTTTACCAAACCCTGACTTCTTGTTGTCACATTGGTTTCTGATATCTCCTCTCGTTTTAGAGAACCTTCTTCCAACGTATCAAACATTGAGACACAATCCCATAAAACTAAAGCATCTTCCTCTTGTTTTTTTGTGGATTGATTATTTTTTTCTTCCTCCTCATCAGTTTCTGTTAGTTTGGAGTCCAATAACTGATTCATTATCAATGTCATATAATTTATCCATTGGGGGCAATTCTTCTCAGAATGAGGTTGTTGATGAAAGGTGCAAAAATTATCCATACCTACATCAGTTAAATTCAGTTCTGAAGGACTGTGTGGAGGTGTTTTAGATTGAGTGTTGTCCTCCCTCCTTTTATAGTAAGGCTTATATGATCTATTAGCTTCCTTTTCTTTTTCCAAATCTATTACTATGTTGGATAGCTTCCGCATCATTTTCACCATTCCTTCAAAATCATGTGATCGCTCATCGTTAGGCTTAGTCAGTAATAAACGTTTCTTACCAAAAGTTTTTTCTTCCGACTGCACAGGATAATTCTCTATGCTCTCCATCTCAGCCTCTACCCTCTCAGCTTCCTCATAGGTTTCCGATAATGTAGGTTTGAATGATATCTTAGCAAACATGGCCAAATCAGGCCCTAGAGCTGAAGTATAATATTCAATCAGAACTTTTTCAGATGGCTTATCAGCTGCAGTAAATTTTTTTAGATAAGCAGCAAATCTTTGAGTGAAATTATGGAATTTTTCCTTTCTTTCTTTCTTTAAAGCGCATAACCCTTTCATTAAAGCTGTATGAATTTTTTGACTGCATATTTACTCTTAAATATTCTCTCAAATGTGTCCCAGTTTGTGATTGAATTTGCGGGAAGAGGAAAATACCATGAGGCTGCTACTCCTTTCAGGGTGTGTGGAAACAATCTACAGACCACATCTTCATGCTCCCCAGCCCATAGTCCTTCTATAGCCAAGTAAAAACTTTACAAATGATCATCTACCCGAATTTTTTCACTTGGGTCAAACTTAGGCAACATTTTCTCAAAAGCTTGAGGCAAATCATGCAAGGGAGGTATCAGGTTTAATGGTGACCTAGCCCTCCAAGCAGGTGGTGGATTTGGTGGTTGATTTGTGTTTACATTAGCCATGATTTTGAGTGGAGAATGAGGTGGTGACTGAATAAGGGTATGAACAGGTGAACAATAAGGTGTATCTGGGTCCAATTGATTCAGAGGTTGGACAACTTCCTGTAAGGCTGCTTCTACTAGTTCTTCAAAATCTTCTACCAACACTGCGTCTTCTAATTTAGGGGGATCCCTTTTTTGATATTCTCTTCTGGGTAAGACATGAATAATCGGTAATCCTCTAAGCTTCTTCGCATATGCCCTAGTAATTCTTCTCAAATCATCAACTGCTTCATTATCGACAGAATAAAAATTCTCTTTACCCTTCTCTTCAGAAGTTGGATTGGGAAACAAATTGCTTTCAGAACTGTCATCGGTGGAGTAATTTCGAGAAAATGGGTTTCCTCGGCCAGCCATGCACTGGCGGCCCTCCTTCTAGTGCCAAAAACTTTTGATGCCTAGAAAATCGTAGGTAACAACAGTTAGGGATTCTCCCCAGTAAACATTCCCAACTAGCCCGCTACTGTTTGGTATGGGGAATCCGTTCGGTTTACGGTCCCGCTACCGTAGGTCAAGTTACAAAATAAAAGGTTTATTGGTTATGGCTCGGTCTACCGTGTATATTTTTAGTTTTTCGAATTTAAGTATGATGTGCAAGTGCCTATCTAAAAATGCAAATTGATAGAGATAACGAGGAGCATCACAATGTGATGCGCAGATTCTTACCTCTCGTCTTAACTCTCTCGCATCTAAATCACACACAGCAAGAAACTAAAACTAACTATCTAACCTATCCCTAGGGAGCAAAATTATCAGTTATCAATGAGTAATGTATTTCTGCGCATGCATTAAGAAAAATCATAGATAGTTGTTACTTATTTCAGAACACATGAACATTAATAGATATATGAACAACAAGATAGCTTATTGTTTATGAGAACCTTCATTGCTCAAGGTGGAAATTTCACAGAATAGACTAGAGTGCATTCATAACATGAACATAGGTTCAAAGAGTTAGAACGATCTCACAGTTAATGGACATAAGCTGAAAATGAAATAGTTCACATTTAACTGATCCATAGCAAAGCATTTGAAACATTCCACCAAGCTTTCTCCAGCAGGAAACTTGTAATTATTTATTGCAAAAGGAAATAGTTATTCTTACAACATACCCTCACAAATCTATCTGGCAAAAATTCCCTTCTCTATCTAAGCTCTCCTATATTTATACAACAAAGAAAAACCTTTGGGCTGTCCCCAAATGACTTTTGGGCTTCCCTAACGTTTCAATCCCAAAATTTTGTCTTCTAGTGAGTGCTCATAATTTTATACAATATATTACATTTAAAACAAAAAATAATAGAACACGTCATGAAGAGGGGCCCGCTTGGTCATTAATGGACTTTTCCCAAGCCTGGTCCTCTGGCGCTATCGATTCTGCTCAATAATCCGTTGGTCTTTTTTACAGCCTGTTGATCTTAGACCCTCACTTTCTTCTTCTCTTTTCTTCATCTATGCTTCTTCCTTTTTCTTTTTCCTGTTCCATTCTTCAACCCACTCTCTTCAGCTTTGTCTTCTAGATATGTCTTCTTTGCAGCAGCAATCACCCTATCCTAAACATAACAAAAAACTGTATCAGTCTATTTACCTCCTCCATATGCATTCTGTAAAATAAATTATACAGAGTATTAACGCATGAAAGGAAAGCATGATATGGCAAAGAAAATCCTCTAAGTCTGTCTGCAGTTAAAAACACAACCCTAATAGAAAAACTCATCATTAATCCAGACTGCATTCAAGATCATCTAACTTTTGAATAAAACATGAACCACACTATCAATAAGGCTAATCATCAAATGTGAGACCCTGTACTGTGTTCTCATCGTGAAATCCCCAAATCTATCAAAACTCAAAAACCTTTGTTGCCCATGAAATAGGGTAAAAGCATGCCAAATCAGCGGGAAAACCCTATCAGCAGGAAAAACACTATCAACAGACGGAATCACTAGACGTCAGGCAGATAGTGCACTAGACAGCCGCAATGGCGGGTAGCTGAAAGACTACGGGTTTCGTGACAAAAAAAACTTCGGCGATCGGAGGCTCTAATGCTACGGTTGGACAGTTCCATTGGCAGCCGCAACGGCAGGCCACAAACCAACTGCGGACCCCGTGATAACATAACCATTGACGATCAGAGACTCTAAGCGCTATGGATCGATGAATTTAAAACTAAGCATCTTTGTAGTGTTGGCGATATAAAGCACTAAATGCCACCATATCGGAAATCAGAACCACTATTCAATACTGCATCGGAACTTGAAAACACTAATCATCGGCGAGATAGTCTAATCGACAGCCGCAACAGCAGAGAAGAAACTAACTGTGGGTTTCGCGAATCACAAAACCATCGGTGATCGGGAGCTTTAACAACTGTGTATCGGCAGCTCAGGACACAAAATACTCCACAGTATCGACGAGACAAATGACAAGGCCTCCGAAATGGCGGCGTTGCAGAAGACTAAAACTCCGACCGCTAGTCAAAAAATATTCTGATAATGAAAATAAAAACACAGTCATGGAAAAATAAAAAAGGTTTGAACAATAAAGTCCATGGAATTGGCGAGGATAAAAACTATCCATCGATGGCATAGAGGACTAATGCCCCGATTCCTTCATCGATATACCTCCGACAGTGATAAAAAAACCAAGTCATTGAAAAATTAAAACGTTAAGTGCTCAAAAGACTTTCGGCTGGGCGGTGGTAAAATTAGTTCGTTTAACCTCCGAAACAATGACGGCATAGAGAACTAAAGCCCCGACTCAATCGTCAATAAAATTTCGATAGTGATAAAACAAAATTATCAGGAGAGCAAATGTTAAGCTCTGAAAATAAACAAACTCCACAGTCTTCAAAAAATCAAAGTTTATAGCAGAGGAATGACAAATTTCAGGAAACCAAACAATCCCAGGCGAGATAAAATAAAAAAAGGAGGTCCCAAGTTTTAAAATTTGGGAAAAAGGTTGCAGCTGCAACAATTGGTGACTACCTAGTGAACACAGATCTCTGGACAACTTCTTCTTTGAGCAACAAACTGTTTGGACAATAAATACTTAGACATTCCGAATTCTTCTAGATGTCTAGATTTCCCAAATGACATATGTATGTACTTTAATCATTGATGATAGTCCAATTTAGGGATAATGAGAACCAATATTTCAAAGTCTAGATAACTCTTTTGAGGCCAGGAATATGAGTTTCAATTTTACCTCTGTCTTCGGGTAGCTCCCAACTTGGACACCACAGGATTGTAGCATATGGTAAACAGAAATATTCGTTTGTTCCTCATTCCCATGCCATTTTGCACTTTTGTGCTTTTGGATTTTTTGTCCTCTCTGAGTCCTCCTGCATGCCTTCTTTCTGAATTTTTTATTAAGGGTCCTCCATCCATAGTGTTCTTTTGTGTGAGAGATGTATTGATTTTTTCAGCTCACGGACGGAGAAGAACTTTGGCAATCTTTTACTCATATGGTTCAACACATTGTTTTGATACATATTGCTTTCTTAGGAGATTTTGACTCTTATTTGCCTTTTGGCTTTCAATTCTTGGCATGGGATCTTTTAAATATAATATACTTTTTACCTTGCTTCCTCTCCATGGGTCTTTTGCTATCACCCCCTAAGACATTTTTGAATGTGAGATGGATGGAGCCTCGAAATAGTATTCCAGGCCTTTTGACCCTGAGTTATTTTACAAAGATTAAGTAGGACTTCAATGTGTTCATAGCCATTTAGGAAAACTGCTGAACTAGAAGAAGTTCTTTCATATAAATCAATAGTACACAGTCTTATAATCAAGGATTTTAGTTAATCTAGAATTATGATGCTCTCCATGCAACCAAAAGTTTGCTTCTTTATTAAAATCAATCACACCCTAACTATAACAAACAAAAATAAACAAATCAAAACAAAACCAAGCAATCAGTTTATTTATGTACAAGATAATCAAGAAATAAAAATCAAGAAAAATAAAGTTTGAGAACTAAACCAATAACTGGTCAGTTCTCTACTCACCCCTGTAAATCTGGCAACTTGTAAGTTGAGGGCCTAGGCTTGACTGCAATTTGAAAAAGGCCTACCCATTATCTAATTCTACTGATCTTGAATTAAAAACTACATCTGAAACTAAATCTACTATTTTACAGTCAATCTCATCAGCCCGTGAAAATCGAAGGAGATTGGGCTGGGTGTCTGGTGTACTGCTGGCTTCTTCAGCTTGGTAATGTATCGGTTCTAGTTCAATAAACTAATTTCCCAATCCACAATTCACTGGTTCATTTTTTTCCTCCAATTGAGTAACATTGTGCTTGATCTGAGGCTCTCTTAATACTTTTATCTGATTAGGACTTCCCTTATGAGGCAACCACAGATGTGACCAATCTAATGCAAAATATCCTTCTAGCCTTGCTGACCAATCTTGACTCAAAACAAGTCCATAAGCATAAGGTATGTCTACTACTACAATATCGATGTACTGACATACCTTTTCATTTGTAGATAAACGAATTAGAACATCTTCCATTTCCTCGATTACTTTCACAGTTGTCCTGTTTAACTGAATAACCTGCCAGGTAGATGGTTTAGGTTGTCCATTTATCTTTTTGCAAACTGAAAGTGGCATAACATTGACTGATGCCCCTGAGTCTACTAAATAGTTGTGCACATTATGGTTGAATTTCTCAAAAGTTAGGAGAAATGGTGGGGTTTTATACTTATACTTACCTCCCACACTTGCTTCACCAATTTCTTCTTCTTCAGGTTGGTTGTTAATGGGAAGCTCTTCCTTTGGTACTTCAAGTGCTTTTAACAATTTTCTTTCTGCTGAGGCACATCACACATTTCAAACAGTGAGATATTTTCCTTAGCTTTTTTAATATCTTCCACAATATCATACCCCATCTCATGTTCTTTGAGATTCTTTTTTACATTATCAATCTTCTCTTCAATAGGCTTAACATGCATGTTAATTTTCTTTGGATCTTGACTTGTAATGGTAAATTCAGGTATTTTTATCAACTGTGGTGTTCTTCTGTACTTTCTTCATATTTTCTTGAAGTCTCTTAATTTTCGGAAGTATTGACTTGTCTTCTTTTACCAAACCCTGACTTCTTGTTGTCACATTGGTTTCTGATATCTCCTCTCATTTCAGAGAACCTTCTTCCAACGTATCAAACATTGAGACACAATCCCATAAAACTAAAGCATCTTCCTCTTGTTTTTTTGTGGATTGATTATTTTTTTCTTCCTCCTCATCAGTTTCTGTTAGTTTGGAGTCCAATAACTGATTCATTACCAATGTCATAGAATTTATCCATTGGGGGCAATTCTTCTCATCATGAGGTTGTTGATGAAAGGTGCAAAAATCATCCATACCTACATCAGTTAAATTCAGTTCTGAAGGGTTGTGTGGAGGTGGTTTAGATTGAGTGTTTTCCTCCCTCCTTTTATAGTAAGGCTTATATGATTTATTAGCTTCCTTTTCTTTTTCCAAATCTATTACTCTGTTGGATAACTTCTGCATTATTTTCACCATTCCTTCAAAATCCCGCGATCGTTCATCCTTAGGCTTAGTCAGTAATAAAGGTTTCTTATCAAAAGTTTTTTCTTTCAACTGCACAGGATAATTATCTATGCTCTCCATCTCAGCCTCTACCCTCTCATCTTCCTCATAGGTTTCCAATAATGTAGGTTTGACTGATATCTTAGCAAACATTGCCAAATCAGGCCCTAGAGCTGAAGTATAATATTCAATTAGAACTTTTTCAGATGGCTTATCAGTTGCAGTAATTTTTTTTAGATAAGCAACAAATCTTTGAGTGAAATTATGGAATTTTTCCTTTCTTTCTTTCTTTAAAGCACATAACCCTTTCATTAAAGCTGCATGAGTTTTCTGGACTGCATATTTACTTCTAAATATTCTCTCAAATGTGTCCCAGTATGTGATTGAATTTGTGGGAAGAGCAAAATACCATGAGGCTGCTGCTCCTTTTAGGGTGTGTGGAAACAATCTACATACCACATCTTCATGCTCCCCAGCCCATAGTCCTTCTATAGCCAAGTAAAAACTTTGCAAATGATCATCTACCAATTTTTTTTTCACTTGGGTCAAACTTAGGCAACATTTTCTCAAAAGCTTGATGCAAATCATGCAAGGGAGGTGTCAGGTTTAATAGTGACCTAGCCCTCCAAGCAGGTGGTTGATTTGCGTTTACATTAGCCATGATTTTGAGTGGAGAATGAGGTGGTGATTGAACAGGGTATGAACAGGTGAACAGTAAGGTGTATCTGGGTTCAATTGATTCAGAAGTTGGACAACTTCCTGTAAGGCTCCTTCTACCAGTTCTTCAAAATCTTCTACCAACACTGCGTCTTCTAATTTAGGGCGATCCCTTTTCTGATATTCTCTTCTAGGTAAGACAAGAGTAATCAGTAATCCTTTGAGCTTCTTCGCATATTCCCTAGTAATTCTTCTCAAATCATCAACTTCTTCATTATCGACAGAATACAAATTCTCTTTACCCTTCTCTTCAGAAATTGGATTGGGAAACAAACTGCTTTCAAAACTGTCACCGATGGAGTAATTTCGAGAAAATGGGTTTCCTCGGTCAGCCATGCACTAGCAGCCCTCCTTCTAGCGCCAAAAATTGTTGATGCCTGGAAAATCACAAGTAACAACAGTTAGGGATTCTCCCCAGTAAACGTTCCCAACTAGCCCGCTATTGTTTGGTATGGGGAATCCGTCTGGTTTACGGTCCTGCTACCGTATGTCAAGTAACAAAATAAAAGGTTTTACCGGTTACAGCCCGGTCCACCGTGTATATTTTTAGTTTTTTGAATTTAAGTATGATGCGCATATGCTTATCTAAAAATGCAGATTGATAGAGATAACGAGGAACGTCACAATGTGATGCGCAGGTTCTTACCTCTCGTCTTAACTCTCTAGCATCTAAATCACACACATCAAGAAACCAAAACTAACTATCTAACCTATCCCTAGGGAGCAAAATTATCAGTTATCAATGAGTACTGTATTTCTGCGCATGCATTAAGAAAAATCACAGATAGCTGTTACTTATTTCAGAACACATGAACATTAATAGATATATGAACAACAAGATAGCTTATTGTTTATGAGAACCTTCATTACTCATAGTGGAAATTTCACGGAATAGACTAGAGTGCATTCATAATATGAACATAGGTTCAAAGAGTTAGAACGATCTCACAGTTAATGGACATAAGCTAAAAACGAAATAGTTCACATTCAACTGATCCATAGCAAAGCATTTGAAACATTCCACCAAGCTTTCTCCAGCAGGAAACTTGTAATTCTTTATTGCGAAAGGAAATAGTTCTTCTTACAACATACCCTCACAAATCTATCTGGGAAAAAGTCCCTTCTCTATCTAAGCTCTCCTATATTTATACAAAAAAGCAAAACCTTTGGGCTGCCCCCAAATGACTTTTGGGCTTCTTTAACGTTTCAATCCCAAAATTTTGTCTTGTATTAAGTGCTCATAATTTTATACAATATATTACATTTAAAACAAAAAAATAATAGAACACGTCATGAAGAGGGGCCCGCTTGGTCATTAATGGACTTTTCCCACGCCTGGGCCTCTTCCGCTATCAATTCTGCTCAATAATTCGTTGGTATTTTTTAGATCCTGTTGATCTTAGACCCTCACTTTCTTCTTCTCTTTTCTTCATCTCTGCTTCTTCCTTTTTCTTTCTCCTGTTCCATTCTTCAACCCACTCTCTTCTGCTTTGTCTTCTAGATATGTCTTCTTTGCAGCAGCAATCACCCTGTCCTAAACTTAACAAAAAACTGTATCAGTCTATTTACCTCCTTCATATGAATTGTGTAAAATAAAGTATACAAAGTATTAATGCATGAAAGGAAAGCATGATAAGGCAAAGAAAACCCTGCAAGTTGGATTTGAAAATCCTATAAGTTCGTTTGCAGTTAAAAACGTAACCCTAATAGAAAAACTCATCATTAATCTGGACTGCATTCAAGATCATCTAACTTTTCAATAAAACATGAACCACACTATCAATAAGACTAATCATCAAATTTGAGACCCTGTACTATGTTCTCATCGCGAAATCCCCAAATCGATCAAAAATCAAAAACCTCCATCGCCCATGAAATAGGGTAAAAGCACACCAAATCAGCGGGAAAACCCTATCGGTAGGAAAAACACTATCAACGGACATAATCACTAGATGTCGGGCGGATAGTGCACTAGACAACCGCAACGGTGGGTAGCTGAAAGACTATGGGTTCCACGACAAAAAAAACTTCGGCGATCGGAGGCTCTAAGGCTATGGTTGGACTGTTCCATTGGAAACCGCAACGGTGGGCCACAAACCAACTACGGACCCCGTGATAACATAACCATCGGTGATCGGAGACTCTAAGCACTACGGATCAACAACTTTAAAACTAAGCATCTCTGCAGTGTCAACGATATAAAGCACTAAACTCCGCTGTATCGAAAATCAGAACCACTATTCAATACTGCGTCGGAACTTGAAAACACTAATCATCGGCGAGATAGTATGATCGACAGCCGCAACGACGGAGAACAAACTAACTGCGGGTTCCGCGAATCACAAAACCGTCTACGATCGGGAGCTTTGACAACTATGTATCGGCAGCTCAAGACACAAAATACTCCGTAGTATCAGCGAGACAAATGCCAAGGCCTCCGAAATGGTGGAGTCATAGAAGACTAAAACTTCGACTGCTAGTCAAAAAATATTCTGACAATGAAAATAAAAACACAGTCATTGAAAAATAAAAAAGGTTTGAACAATAAAGGCCACGGAATCGGCGAGGATAAAAACCGTCCATCGGCGGCATAGAGGACTAATGCCTCGATTCCTTCATCGATTTACCTGCGACAGTGATAAAAAAACCAAGTCATTGAAAAACTAACTTGTTAAGTGCTCAAAAGACTTTCGGCTGGGCGGTGGTAAAATTAGTTCGTTTAACCTCCGAAACAGCGGTGACATAGAGAACTAAAGCCCCGACTCAATCTTCAATAAACTTCTGATAGTGATAAAACAAAATCATCAGGAGAGAAAATGTTAAGCTCTAAAAATAAACAAACTCCACAGTCTTAAAAAAATCAAAGTTTATAGGATAGGAATGACAAATTTCAGGAAACCAAACAATCCTAGGCAAGATAAAATCAAAAAAGGAGGGTCCCAAATTTTAAAATTTGGGAAAAAGGTTGTAGCTGCAATAATACCTTAATGCTAATGATTGATATTGAATTCTACGGCAAGGATGGCCGCTTCTCACAAAAGGATTGAAACGAGTACATATGCGGTCAGCTTCCTCATGCCATGCCTCAATCGATAGCCAACACCAGTATCCAAAAGAATAGAACCAATAGAGTTTTTATGGGATAAGAGACGTTGCAGGAGAGTATGGCTCTATCTTCCCCCATCCAACAAAAAAAGCTATAAATTTTCTCATAAGAGACGTTGCAGGAGAGTTGGCAAATCTCTAGACTATTTGCACCTTTTTAAGTAAGTTTGGCTGGAATTCGGCAACACGATTTGTTGTTGAAAATAAGATTTTCAGTGTTAAAATTGTAATTTTTATTGCAGAAATGGATTAGGGACGGACCCTCAATTACCCTTGGAGCACCCATATTATGTAATTCCAATCACTGAAAACTACCCTTTCAACAATATGGGCCAAATTTTGATGTGAAAACATGTGTTGAGTGATCTTATATATTAATATTTATTTTGTTTGTTTCAAATCCAGGTAGAAATCAATAAGACATCTAAACTAGAACATGTCTCAACAAAATTGAACCCATGTAGATGGAATGAAATCCATCTACCAGTTCTTGATGGTATTTACTAACCTTTTCAGAAAAGTTAAGAATTGCTATTTTTTTTTTAAATTTATACTAGCCATTTCCATTAATATAAAATTGATTTCTTTCCAATTTATTTTATAATAAAATTTATATTATAATTCATTATTATATATGTATAATTATTGATTGATTAACTCTCTTTTCATAACTATAAATATATTTTTATTTTGGACCATTCCAATTATATTGTCATTACTCTTCTTGTCTTTCATAGAATAATCTAATATTATGTCATATTTCATAGAAGAATCTTCATTATAGTGAAAAGACCTTGACCTTTTATCCCAAAAGTCATGGATGTTATTTTTTTAAGACTATTCCTTTAATATTTAGATTATATAATATATTTGTACACTTAACCATGTATTCATAATGAATCAATAACAATACTTTTCACATAGTAAATCTTTTCTATAATAAGATTTAAGTTACACTCACAATTTTAATAGAAATTAACTTTAGGCTATTAGATAGATTGTATGGTCATAGAAACTCACTATCTGCTAGCTTTTGAATACTAGTTCATTTCGCTACTTTATTGAAGATTGACCTTAACTTAGGATGACACTTAAGAGTTTTAGAACATCAAATGAACATTAGTGGTTCACTTTTCTTCAAGTGCTCGAGGCACTAAGACCTGTTGTCAATAACCACATTGTCATGACTTTCCAACCATTCACTTCTTCCCCTATTGGATTTTGTGCCTATATCATTTAGTTGCATTACAACCTTTAGTCTCTTAAGTCTGCAAATTCAAAATTACAACGTAAGAAATCACAACAATACTTACACTGCTTTATTGGCGTGGCCTTGGTCTTGAGCTCCCCAGCATGAAGTACTTGTACATTAAATACACTTCCAGTTACACAAAAGGGTTACTCTAAGATCATCTCATGTGGGGAATCTTTCTCTTAATTTGGTAAACTACTCTCTATTCCGAGTGCAATTTCGATCTTAAAGGGATTTTAAGAAAGAAAATAACTCTTAAATCATAGTTTAAATAAAGTTAATAATTTGGATGATTGAAATTAGAGATTGTAATTCAGTAAATTTTAACTTTAAATATATGATGTAAAAATTTAGTCTGATATAATAAAATTATTAATTTAAAATATTAAAATTTGAAATTATAATTAAATACATTAAACAACATATTAAATTGTTTACATTTATTCTATCGACAAAATATGTTCCAAAACTTTTCCTAACCTAAATTCTTCCTCATTTTTCATATTTTAAAGTTCATTACTACACCAACAAAGTGTCCCATTTCTAACATGCTCACTCTAATATAATGTAAGATATAAGTGTTCCTTATAAAATATACTTAAAAAAACAATGTACTTCAAATTTCAACTTCGTTGAGTCATTAATGGTTTGCATATTTGATCACAATACAAAATTCAAATGAAATATGACCACCACAGAATCAATCCCCAAAGATATAATACATTTATGTAATTCTTTCATACGGAACTCATTCGTAATTTTGCTGCCATGGCTGATTTCGCCAGCGCAAGCATGGCCACTCTGAATTTACGCTCGCCTTGTGTGCCTTGTTCCAAATACTCAACCAATATTATCAATTCAAAGCAAAAACTAAACACCCCATTCCGAATTGGTACAGCTCCTCTGTCAGCTAAAAACATCATCAGCGTGCGATTTAATAGTGTCAATATTAGATGCTCGGCTATCTCTTCTCAGGTGGACGAGGAGAAGGCAAATTCTAACTCAGACTCTTTCTTTGCCAACGACTCCAGACCCATTATGTTATTTGACGGTATTGTTTCATTGCTCTGTTATTATCATATATCTCTCTCCTTTAGTTGTTTCATATTCACAACTTGATTGATATAATAGAGATGCCACTTTATTTTTCCAGAGTAAGATTGAGTGGCAAATGCTTTCACAAAATTGAAGAGAGCTTGGAAAACGAACTTTTTTGGCCCCGAAACATGCATTTTATAAAACAACACAAACAGAGCCCAAGACATAAATTATTCTTGTAAAATCAGTTTGTTCAGTCACCCATTTAAGAACTGTAGGTCATGGGTTCTATCACAAATGCATGGAAAATGTCTCCATGTATTTAAAACCTGTGAACAGACCTGGCAAAGCTCATTTGCCTAAATATTCAGGCTTTATTGCCAATCATCATATTTGCTATCATTCAGCTCAATGGTTTCAGTGGCAAATAGTTATAGGATCTGATGTATGAAGATTTCTGGAGGCGGGTCACATTTTCAATTTTTTGGTCTTATTTATTTTGGAGGGGAGCGGGGGTGTCTGAAAACAGCACCAACTTTTACACTACCTCAACAGCTTTAAGGCCCTCCTCTATTCTTATTTTATTTATGTCAATAACGTGATGGGCGATGGATAGTTGCAATTCAAAGACTGTTAAGTGATTATCAAGAATTCCCTCATACCAGTGGAGACATATTCTAAATTTCTATCTTTAGTAGGCCACAACTTCAAATAGCCACAACTTGTTTGCTAACAAAGAACGAACTTTCAATATATGAAATAACAAATTTCCAATAGAACAAGTTTCACGGCTAAATTCATCACTGTTTACAAACACTGATTGATGAAAGTAAACTGATAACTGTTTTATTATCTCTTAACAGTTTTTTCTGATTATTATGCTCTCTCACATAGAGGAAAAGTGCACTTGGGAACAATATTTTCTTACAGCAGATACACTCTTACACCACAACGATAGGTGAAATCCCTCATATATAAGCAGAGAAACAAAAAATACACAGCAAGGAAGTAACAAGAAACATATAAGTAATGAACATAAGTATATATCTTATCAACAAATATCAATAAGTAAATAAATAAATAATAATTAATGAAAATACACATCCTAACTAAGGGACATGACCTAATTAAAGGACATGACCCATCAACCATAGTGACCAGTCAACGCGTATAAGTACATCATCACATAGCATTGTATCATCATTGTATCATCTGATCATTATTTAATTATATATTTGTCCTATACGGATTTCTGTTTACTGCCATTCTTATGTTGGATATTTGCTAATAATTAACTGTTGTTCATTTCAATATAATTTTGATCCACAGCTGAAAATATGAGGATCCATAACCGAAACCTTCATTTTTTTTATGGTAAATAGAAAATTCAAAGCTTTTGACAGAGAAAGAGATACTTATCTAAATAATATTGGAAAGATAATTCCCACTTGCCATGTCATGGGCATGTTACTAAGTGTGTGGAAGACATGCAAGGGACAAGTGGTTATGTCAGACTATATTTGGCATGAGAAGCTATATGCAAGGAATAGCATGCATGAGGATAAGTATTAGGGATATCCATTTTGATGGTGAGAAAATATATCACAATGTGTGGAAACTGTGGTTATAGTATTATTCTCTCTGTATCATTAATGAACACACCCCAGAATACAATGCATTTTTGAGAGTGGAAGTTTCACCCCTATCGGGGATTTTTACCACCATAAGTCTGTGTGTTCAATAAAGAGTGGCCATTCGACCAATAATATTAAAAAGACGATGGATAGATGATAAAGCTTCAAAAGATTGGTGGTTGTTTACCTCTCTTACTTGATGACAATGTCTTCTTCTTCGATAAATAAGCTTAGGCTCATTGACGAAGATAACCTTAACTCGAGGGTTTGTCCTTGTCGAGTACTTATTTTGATTTTCTTGAATTGTAGTCACCAAATAAAACCTGCAAGGTTAGTCCTTTAGCAATAATCTTATCAAGGTACAAAACAAAAACTTACCTGGACTTTCCCAACACCCAATGTTGATCTTGCCGGAAATGAATGAGCTAGACTTGGGAACACTTGCAATGGATTGTTGTCACTTTTCCTTTGAGTGCCTGGCAACGATGTCAAAAAATGTTACTGCTCAAATTAACACTCTTGATTGAGGTCATAGATCCCAGTGCAATGAGGGGCAATCACGGGAGAAGCTAGCACCCAATGTCACCAAAGCTCAGTTTCTCAACACTTTAGGTCAATTCCTAAGACCAAGGGGGAGTCCTTGATATTGGTGAATGATATCTGCAATCACTCCAACAACACAAGACCCTTCCCAAGCAACCTTTTGGCCAAGACCAGTGCCTTATGGAGTTGAAACAATGAAACATATAATGACACTAGGTGAGAGGGAGGAGTTACAATAGTTTAGTATGAATGTCAAGATAGATAACTTCAATATCTTACTGCTCTTATGAAATTACAGCAGTTAATAACACTCCAGAAATGGATGAAAACCAACCAAAACAATGCCAACTTACTATATAAGAGGTACCTTGAGGGTTAGGGCAAGTAACATGCCGCAAGAAAAGGAAGCCCTAAATCATATTTGAAAGTGCTTAACCAGATCTGGTTTAAGCCCTAACCAGCCCTCAAATAGATAATGGACCCGCTTAAAACTTTCCAACGGATGGCCAACCCTCTAGGGGTCAATCCTAGGCCTTTTTTCTTTTTCTTTCTTAGGCTTTCAAAGCTTGCTGATTTGATTGATGTACCTGCTATACTAGATCTAAAAATGCCCTAGATAACACAAAACATGGTATAATTCTCAATCCAACCACAAGAAATGGACAACCTTGAGGATCCATCTGGAAACATACTAGGGCACACTTTTCTAGCAAAGCACAATTCCAAAATTCACGATAGTTTTTGAGATATGAATTCTTTATATTTTAGGGTTTTTCCAAATATTATATTTTTTTGTATTTTTTGTAATATATACAATAGAAATCTGATAAAAAAGTTGAAGAAGAGAAGGGGTTAGACCTTAGTCCTTAACCCTAGGGAAATAAGAAGATCAAGGTTAATGTCCCTTCTCAATTTGGTTGTTCAAGATTTACCAATTAGGGCAAAGACTAGTAACCCTAGATAGGTCAAAGTATCCTTCGCCTATGTACGAAAAACAATGAATTCCAAGGCCCTATTATGGAGAGCTTCTTCAAGAGGAAAGTCTCTCAAATAAGATTGACAAGATGCAAGCAAAACGCTAACTTTGCCTTGCTTAAGGTGCACAAGAGCAACGTCAAACAAGAAAATTAAAAGATCTTACCAACATCCACCAAGAAAAGAGCAATAGAGAGGTCTTAGGTCTTCCCTTAGCCTTGAGTTATAACAACAATTCAATGTATCAACCTTGAGAGATAGAAAAACCCTAGAAATCTCATCATCCAACTTTTATCATAAGAAAATTATGCCAAAGAGAGAGGTGTGCATGCCTTCAAAGCTCCAATAGACCAAGCGAAAAAGTAAAAAGATCATATTTGAACCTTTGTCTTGTTTACAAATGAGAGTAGGAGAACCTATTTACATGAAGTGTCCTAGTCTTTTTGAGGTTTTTAGAGCCTACCTTACTCGAAGATAAAATAACTTTAATTTAGGGTTTGTCACCCACAAGCGGGGGACTAAACCTCAAAGGGACTAGAAATAATGATAAAGTGATGCAAATGGATTCAACCAAGTGAGATGTTGAGCCTAAAGGAGGACATCATGCCCCAACTAACCACAACGATGTGCTTTTCCCTCAATGTCCTCCTTTTTAGCAAGGTAAGGCTTTCTTCAAAGGATGACATCATCATGAGGGGTAATACATCAAAAGAGAGGTCCAACTGGGCATAGATGAGGTGAGCTAAAGTGGGTATGAAAACCATTACAAGCGTAATCACCTCTACATAGCATAAACACAACTGTGGCTAGGAGCCCCTGAGCCATGTGTCTTAATGGATTCATCCCAAGGTCCACCAGACACTTACCTAGGGCATAAATGACCAACTTGATAAGGGACTTCTTCCCATCAAGGAGTAGCCAACAGAGCCACTAGGACAACACTCCTTGAAATGAGAACCAAGAGGACCTTTTATGACTAGACCAAGGGTCTTGAGCCCTGCTAGGACACCACTTTTACATAAGAAAGCAAAGAATTGGCCTTTTACAATGGCATAAGACCCCCTCACTCTGGTACATCTTGGAAGGCACGTTGCAGGCAATCTGGGGCATAATAGGTTTTCAATACCAAATGTTTTCCATGTAGTGGATTTGATAAAGTTTGTTTCATCTTAATTGCATGAAAAACTAGAAGAACTAGTAGTGAAGTATGTTTTTTTAAAATAGGAGGTGCATGAATGGATTGTAGTTGGGGTTATTGTGGCTCATGAGAGTCTTCGAGAATTTTGGCATCAACAAGATGAGAATTAGATGAGAGGCAAGATGTTGGAGCATGATGATGATCATGGACAAAGGCAAGAGGTGTGGACATTGCAAAAAATGCCATAGAGGTAAAGGCTTCTTGGTTGGAGAACCTGTTGCATGGTCTTGAACAAGGACATCATGGTTTCCCCCACATGGATTTGAAATTATCATTGTTATCACGTGAATGCTTGTTGTTGTAGTGGCACATGGCTTGAAGCAGGTGATCTACACAAAAAAGTATTAAAAATTTATGCTAATCATAAAAAATATTAATACTATTTCGGAAATGTAAAACTTTGAAGGTCATGCAAGGATTTAGGGGCAAGAGCTTGCACAAAAATCTATTTTGTTGTTGTAGGTCCATCATGAAGTAAATAAAGTACATTTAGGGTTTGTAAAAAAAGAGAAGCTTGCACTCCATTTTGTTAAAAAAAGAGAATCTCACACTCCATTGGATTTGAAGAAAAATGTAACTTAAAATTTATCCTAACTTCCTTAATACTATTTAGAATTGCTATTAAGACCCCAACCTGGAAATGGCATCCAAACTTTGCTTCCGATGATGTTGTTGATACTTCAATCTGGATCCTAGGTAAATAGAAAATTGTGTCACTATTATCACATATATTGTAGCTGGGATACTATGATGTAGCATATGTACTTTCTCTTTATTCTTTGAGCCAGGGATATTGATGGGATACAACATGGATCATCATTACAACATGAGCCATTCAAAGCCTTGTTTAGTACTAGATGTAGAGTATTTCCGTGCCAAGATTGAGATCTCCTTGTCTATTGAGATGACTTCAGTGATGACTTAGTTCATTCGAGCAGAGCAACAGAGATGGTACACAGTTCACATATGGGCATATCAGGTAGAGGCATGTAGATGGTGAGATCAAGAATATTGCTCCTTGGTAGGATTTTGCTCTCTTATGTATATTAACACCTTTGACTTGTTATAATATGATGATTATGGTGACCTATGCTTATATTATATGATCCACTGATGATTTACTTGTGTTGAGAATGATTAGAGAATCTAATGTTGAAGATCATTGCTTATGCCATGCTTTACACCAGTGTTGCAAACATCGGCGTGGCGAAAAAATCGGCAGGGTCCAGGAAACATCGTTTCGGGATATCTCAGCAAAACATCGGCAAACATCGGGAAAAAATCGGCAAACTTAAAAAATAGAAAAATATTCATTTTTTTTCAATTTTTTAAACATCTAAAGCAACAATAACATCAAATAAACACATTGCTACATGAATATGGAAAGAAAACCGATATATAAGATATATAAGATGTCTAGAGAATCGAGATACATCACACATACAAAATGGATCATGTCCTTGCATCTTAAGTCATCAAAAATATAACAAATGCATCTCATGATCATCATCATGACTCACGAGTCATCTACAATGAAATAAAGTAAATAAACTATTGATTCCCTCTACCCCTTTTACGGGAAAAGGCAATCGTTGTGCAAATGGCCTTTCCTCTAGAACTAGAAGTAGGTGCCCTTGAGGCTTGTGGGCCTCGTACTGGACTCTGACGTCCTCTAAAAGAAGACCCTGCAAAATGACGTCCTCTAGAAACTGGAGAAGGTGGCCGAAACTGATGTCCTGAAGAATGAGAAGGTCGAGGAGGTAGTCCTGCAGCTCCTGCTCCTCTACCAGTACTAGTGCCTGTGCTACCACCGGGTCTATCTCCCTCTAGCTCTGACTGTGGCACACTCCCAGAATCAGTGTGAAACTCCTCTGGAACTGGAACATGCTCATCCAAATCCTCTGAGACTGTATGAGTCTCACCATGATCACTATCAGTAGCATGATCATCCTCTAGCCAATCATGGGCTACCTCCATAACAGGCTCCTCACACTCTGCCCTCCATGCAGCGGTGGTGTCAATCTCATCCAATGAAATGGCCTTTGCATCAACTTTTCTCTGATACTGC
>LPNX011081825.1:38237-98152 GCA_001517045.1 Pseudotsuga menziesii
ACTTTGAAACTAGGTGAAGCTTACTTGGCATCAGGTTGGTCCTATCATTTATTGCTATATCAAACCCAAATAATCCTGTAGCTCTCTTATACATTTCCAACTCTTGGGAAAGCTGTGTAAGCTCAGTTGCATCAGGTACCATCCTTTGGACACACTCATAGAATCTAGACATAACCTCTCCATCAAATCTAAAGCCATAGGAGTAAGCATACGAAGGGTTGAGGTATAGCCCTGCAGCATGAATGGGGCGATGGAGTGTGTGGTTCCATCGCGCATCAATCACCGCCCATATCGTATGTTGTCTCTCCTGCCCCTGATCTCCCTTGTCCTCATAATAAGCACGGATGGATTCTTTGGCCCTATCCATGGCCTCATATAGGTAGCCCATTGCGGGCTTCTCTCCATCAACCAAGCGGAGAACCCTTACCAAAGGTTCGGTGATGGTGCACACCTCCTTCACCGCATCCCAAAAACTCTCATCATATGCAACTAGCCTGAATGTGGCTTGCCCCTCTGGTCTAATGCTAAATGATAAAGCACGCCACTCTAGTGAAAAGAACATCGCCTGCAAGTCCCACATAGAATTCAAGAGTGATTGAAGAGAAATAAAGCTAGTGGCAAAGCGTGTGATGGCAGGACGCACCAACTCTTTGTCACCTGTGAACTTTCTCATCAAGCTAAGCACTGTTGCATGGTTATATATGAATTTTGTGATGCTCCGTGCTGAATCAATAGTATCCTTGATCCAATCAATCTTGCCTAAATCCTCTAAGATCAAATCAAGGCAATGGGCGGCACAAGGAGTCCAGAATAGTGTAGGATACCTGGCCATGAACATCCTACCAGCAACCACATAGTTCGCAGCGTTGTCCGTTATCATTTGGACAACATGCTGCGGCCCAATCTCTTGGATGAACTCATCCAACAAGCCACATAGTAAAACCGCATCTTTGACATGTGCAGATGCATCCACAGATCTCATAAACATAGTCCCCCTGGGGCAATGAACCAAGAAGTTGAGAAGTGTCCTTCCACTCATATCGGTCCAACCATCCGACATCACACTGCATCCTGTTAAGTCCCATGATCTTTGAAGCTCCTCCAATCTGCGAGTGCAATCAGCCTTTTCATCCTGAAAGATGGGCCCTCTCAACTCCTCATAACTAGGGGGCTTAAACCCCGCTCCAACTATAGTAGCCGCCTCAAACATGGACACATAAAATGGGTTCTTTGCAAAGTTAAATGGAATAGCACTCCATAACAAGCATCGACCAATAAGTTTGTGTGCGTCTGCTTTTTCCTTTACTTTCACCATGGACCTTATAGAAGGTTGTCCACCAGGGTTGCATCTTGAGGATACCATGAAAGGCGATGTGGACTGCTGTGTGGAGTGGGTATCGGTATCTGGGCTTGTCCCACTAGCCCCTACTCCTGCTGTGGACCCAGATCTTGAAGCAAGTTGATTCCTCACAGCCTCCCTGTATTGTTTCCTTAGCCCAGTGCCCTCAATCGCTTGTGTGGCCTTAGCAATGATTTCCGGAGTTGTTTCTTTGCAAGGACCCACATCACGCCCTGCTATTTGTGCAAGGTGGTATTTCAGCCTACTTATCCCTCCTGTCATTCTTTTCCCACATAGATTGCAAGTGAGAATTTGTTGATTGACTGGGTCAATAGGTGAGCCCCACTCCCAAAATGGATCCAAAGCTTTTGGCATCTTGTATATGGAGTTATTATGGACAAAATGAAGCTTGAATCTTGATACTTTGAACTTGAAGTTTGAACCTAAGGCAAGAAAAAAAACGTTTTTTAGCATATGTGATTAATGAAAATGTAAAAGTTTAAAACACAAGAAGAATTCCAAGAAATATTGAGCATTCAACCATTAATTTGATGAGGAAAAATACATAGACATTTTTATGAGGATTTATAAGGAATCTAGGGCAAGATAAAAAAATGCCAAAACGTTTTTTGGCATGCAAGCAACAAAAAAATACATAACTGTTGAAAAAAAATTGCTTAAAACCCTATAAAAATCGTTTTTGAAGATAGAGAATTACATGGCAAAGTAAATCAACAACAATCCCTCTTGGAAAAGTGAGAAATGATGGGCAAATTTTTTACTTACCTTTAGCTGTGATAATTGTGGAAAAAAACCCCAAATGGCAAGATCCAATCTTCAATTTGATGCTTGATGGCGAAGAAAATATTGCCTAAATTCGTTGTTGGTCTCTTGAAACTCTCTTCACTTGCTCTCTTAGACCCTTAGCTCACCTCCTAGTGGACTGTTTGAGTCAAAATGAGAAAAAAAATGAAAAAAAACCAACTTAAAGGCGTCTTTTTCCGGCTCCTGTCCGTGCGGCTGATTTTTTCCATCGACTCGCGATTTCTTGGCAAAAAATTGGCGATTTCTCGGAAAAAATCGGGGGCGATTTTTTCGGCGATTTTTTAGGTAAATCTCGGCGCGGCGAAAAAACCGCGATTTATCGGACATCGGCCGATTTATCATCGATGTTGGTAACACTGCTTTACACAACTTTCAAACTTTAGTGCTATGTTGGTTTCATGTATCACTTGTCTTCATCAATCCAATATCATTCATGATTGATTTTACCCATGACTTATGATTGATTGAAACATGTGAGATTGAAGATCATCTTCCCCACTTTGATCCCTATGCATGATGGATCCCATGTTGTTTTGTGTCTCGGCTCTAAGTTGTGCAACAAAACTTGCCGACGCCTTGATCCTTCTGGGCCAGGAGAACCCGTTGGTGTTGGTTCTTGAGCTTAGGTGAGTTGGGTTTTGAAGCCTTGACCTCTCTGGTCGGTTTCCCCCAATGTTTGGTCCTGACTGTGGATATTCCCCCCTAGTTGCTTGAAGAGTGTCAGCTAAAACTTGAAGCAATATGTCTACCATCATTACATGCATTATGTGTTATATGCTATATACTGAGAAATGCAAGCCCTCAAATAAAGTTGCAAATCGTGTCTTTAGACACAACTCAAAAATGGCTATGAAATGAAATTGTGAAAGACCCAAATAAAGCAGTGGATAAATAAATGCTAAATCTAAAAGATTACTGGCCATTTTATTGAAATGTAATAATTAATTCCTCATGGAGCCTGCGGGTTTTGATGTGAGATGGAGTAAGGGACAACTAATTCTAAGTGACCCCTAGGATCTCTTCACTACTATTTCTTGTGTACTCAACGCAAGGGTCCTAGAAAAGATCCTCACGGAGCTTGATTGTTAGCTTGGATGTGAGTTGTAGACATGTTGTTAAAGTTGAATGGACTCTTTTCAAATCAACTTATCCATTTATGAGACACCACCATTCCCTATTGTTTATCTGTCATGCATATGTCACTGTGGTTGTGTGTAATTGTCATCATTTGGAGAGATCATATGGTCAAAGTCAACTAGAAGCCATTTCCCTTTTACCTTAGCCTTGTTTTCGACCTTCACCCAGCATTAGCAATTTGATTAAACTTTGTAAGTATGGCATATACAAGGGACTTCCAGAAGATTCAAAGATTATTCAATGGCATAGGTATATTTGATTAAACTTCACCCAGCATTAGCAATTTGATTAAACTTTGTAAGTATGGCATATACAAGGGACTTCCAGAAGATTCAAAGATTATTCAATGGCACAGGTATATTTTTCTGGTTATTATTATTATTATTATTGTCACCATGATTCTGATTAGCATGATTTAAGTTGGGTTTTAATATACATCTTGGAGTAGTTCTTAGCTGGGATGCATGCAGGTTTAACTCAGTTTAGTATCTGACTTTCAGCTTGGGTATTTTGACCTGGTCAACCTAGTTGACCAAGTCAAACATGGTTCCCAAGACAGTGGCTAAAAATTTGACAATGCTTATATTTGCTCTAGACATGCCCAGGACCAATACTGCGGTTTCAGTTTTTAGATTTTGGTCCCAGATTTCATGATCGGTGATTATTATCACTTTATTATTGGTCAGGTCATATTTTTTATTACAGATTGCAGTTATTTTGGTTCTCCTAGAGCATCACAGTGTTCTAGGGGGTATGAGTAGTCACTTATAGCATTCTACTATGTTTCCAGACACTTTTGTGCAGTTAGTTTTCCCTAGATCTCATCCTGTACGAAGTTATGATGATTATTATTATTTCCATAAGATGTACCACTAAAAAATGAACTAGGAAATCACTGAAGAAATCGATTTAGCTTGTGTGGTCAAGAAAATGGCAAGGGAATTTCTCTGGATGATTTATTAGGGCTCTCCGGACATATTTGCATCACTTTTAGTTAGTTTGATGTTCTGGATTATTATTTTGTCTCTCATAGGGAGGACGTCCCACATAGGACGAAATTAGACAAAATGGCCAAAATTAAAGTGTGTAAATCAAGTTGTATCTTTAGAAATATGTGTGGGGGGACCCCCTAATGATCCCCCCATGTCCCCTAAGTGTCAAATTTGCAAAAATAATGATTTATCATGTTGTAAAAATGGACTTTATGAGATAATTCGCCCCCCTCTTGACTTAGTCATGTTGATCCATGTATTGATCCATGTAAAAGTGATCTACACTGTTGATGATGTTTTAATCTCAACCGTTGGATGAAAAAGTAAGTTAGGGTTTGTGTCTCTCAAAAGCTATATAAAGCAGAGACCCCCCTCGTTGTATCCAATTTGGAAATTTGGCTCTTGGCTATTGGAATAGAGAAAATATTTTTAGAGAAATCATGTGTCTTTTTTGTCATAGATTGTTCTTGTACTTGATTGCAAAATTATTTCCGGAGGTGTTCCAGTTAATTTATGCTTGTTCCAAATATATTTTTGTAAGGGTCGTGTTGTCTGCAGGAAGACATTTTCTCTTGGGGCGTTTTTGTGAGAGTTCCAACTCTCTCCATCCAAAAACACTGGCAATCGAGGGTTTTTTCTCATGTGTCTTTGATTATTGGTTATGCTTTTTTATTTATCTTGCATTCGTAGTTTCTTTTTTTGTGGATCAATTCTAACTTGACGTAGGTTTCTCTTGCAGGAAGAGGGGCGCACTAGCTCAATGTGGGCATTTTGATTTAGCTTGGAACTTCATCAAATTCGCTTGGAATTGCGTCAAACCGAGGTAAAGTGTCATTGCACTTGGCATCTGTAAGATTTCCAGGTATTTCTGTTAGTATTTCTTTTGTTTTAATTTTCGATCCACTCGACAAGTAATCAAAACCTTAATTAAAACCTTCAAAAAATTCTCTGGGTCATTCTGTCAGGATTTTTGGCAAAACTTTCCTGGGTTATTTCACACTTCCCTAGAGCTAGGTGAGTTTTCAAAAACGTCATCATTAGGGACTCCATCTTCCCTGTGGGAAAGGCACTGGTCTTTGAGAAAATTGCCCTCCTAGGGTTTTCAGCTAATTTTCCGGCTTTATGATCCATATTTTGGCTTATGCTTTAGATATTGTCAAATCTATCTTCATGCTATCTTACTCAAGTGTTAGATTTCCTTAATTGTTCATCAAACTCATCATTCTGGGCATACTCTCATTTTTACCTTTAATCCCTTAGGGTAGTGAATTTGATCATTTACACTAGCACTTACTATCTAGATCTACACAATAATTATATGGTCACCGAATATAAACATTTTGGGCCACATCTCCATTATCTAAATATTTATAGTCCAAAACATCCTTATCTGTGGCTATCTTCCTCATATCTAGGGTTTCTATAGCTACTCGCCTTACTTACTTTGTTGCTACAGTTTGATCTGGTGTGTTAGCTTTAGGTCTTTCCTTCTATGTTAGATCAAGGTCTCCACCTTTGTCACTTGGCATATTAGAGGCATAAAGCGAAGGGTGTCCTAGCCAGCATGACAACTAATCCATATTTGGGGGTTGGGATACTCATAGTTCACCTCTTTAGTTGCTTGTCCCCTCTACTGTCCTGAATAGGATATCATTTGTGGGGAAACTATAAGTTGTGTGATAATAGTCACAAAATAAGGTTTTAACAAAGAATGAATATTAATTTGTTGAGGGTATAACTCATTCAATACTGCATAGACTGCTATTATAACCTTGATATAGAATGGAACCAAAATCTACAACTTATGGCTTTGATTTCATTGTAATTAATATCACTAGTAAATACTAAAAAAATATCACAACCACACATATTTGTACACTCATTTGTATTAAGAAATATATATATATATATATATATATATATAATATCTCTAGTAAATACTAAAAAAATATAAACAACCACACATATTTGTACACTCATTTGTATTAAGAAATATATATATATATAGAATACAAAACATTGGGAGAGTGATCAAGGTTGACCATATCTCCAATAAATTACAATAAAATGGGTGAATGATCTATTGCCTCCCAAATTTGCACTCAAAGTGGTAAAACCCTAAATCACAAAGTGAAACCCTAGGGGAACTTAGGAAGGCTTCCCACTATCACCGTGTTGGGTTTTTAGTACCTAAGAAAGTGTATGGTAGAGTGCCATTAATGGCAGAAACAAATAGAGGTAACGTGTGCAAGTTTATACAACAATGAGGCAACCCCCCTCTAGCAGAGTTTGTACAACAATAGAACAATTCCCTACAACCCTCCTACAATTTTGTACAGTAGTAATGAGGGCACATGAGCATTTATGGAGAGAGAGATAGAGGGTGCATGCATGTGCCATCCTTAGTTTAGATCCAATTTAGATGCCCTTTATATTTAGTAGTTTAGATCTATTTCTAGTTTTTCTTTAGTTAGGATTTGCTTGCATTAAGTTTCAAATTTAAGTTTGCATGCATCAGTTAGGTAAGGTGCATGAATCCTAGCTCAATTTATTGAGGTGCATGCACCCTAGTAGTCAATGTACAAATTTCAAGGACGATGCATGCTTGCATGCCTTAGATCATCTAATTGAGGCACTGTTACCACTCAAACTCTTGCTTAAGGTGAAGAAGTCTTAATCACCTAGATGAGACTTCAAGGGAACTTGCATTTGTTGCCATTGTCACCTTGACAACAAAATACCTCACTTAATTCTAGCTAAATACCAACACTAGGGGGGCTTCCCTAAGGCAAACTAAGTCACTAACTGATAAATCAAGATGATAAAATGACCTAGTTCAATAATTCTTAAGTTTTTACATCTTTAATTTGATCAAAACTCTAACTTTATAAAGGATCTCTTCATTGTAAACATAGTTGGATTTGTGGGAGAACTCTCTTGAGGTTTATTGAATATATTTTGGAAAGTTAAGGGTTTCTTATGTGTGGCTGTCCATCTTTTCATATTGCTGGAACTTTGATTAAATTCTTCCATAATAAGGGTTTTGAGTATGCAGCAATCTTGTCTATCAAATAAGAGATTGGATGAGGTGAATACCCTACAAATTCTTGTTGTTTTACTTCCTAGTTGATGCTTCTATGTTATGCCATTTCAATGAAGGTTTGCATGTTGATTTTCAGCTAGTAATAGGATCACATCTTATTGATTTGCATGTGCATGCAAAGTCACTTTTGGAAGGGGCCTTTCTCATATATTTTTGGCCATATGAATCTGTAGCCACATGCAATTTTTTGCATATTTAGAACAACAATAATTACTCCCATTTACCACCCATTCCAAGTCTCTTTGTTTCTCTATGACTCCATTTTCCCAACTTGGATAGGCATTGGTCTCAGTCTTCCATCACCTTATATTTTCCAATGCTATAACTCATTGTTTTGCTAAGTGATCTCTTCATATTAGCTTGAATCTCCTTGTTATAGTCTTAGCAATCCTACCTTAGAGAAGCCCCCCTTGTTTTGGAGAAGAGCCAATTTAATATGCAAAAGAGGGTTGGTGAAGTGACAGTGGCCTACCTCTTAATTTCTCATCGACTATCATTGTTTTTCAAGGCTTTGCTTTCACATGTAAGTTTGTGCAACAACATGCACTATTATGCATGTGCTCAAATTCACTGTACCTGTTCTTACTCTCAATTTTTAAAGAGAAGGCAAAAGTATAGGTTCATTAATTCAGTTTTCAAATTAGAAAGCAATTGGTGAAAGGTAGAGTTTGAATCTTTCAGTGTAATTCCTATTTTCAAGATTAATAAATAGTGATGTGATTTGAGTTTTAGATTTGTGTGCTTACTGCTGCTTTATTCAGCTTGATGTGTTTCAGTTCTTATTAAAAATCAGATTGCAGTTTTGATAGAGATTTTAGTTTTCAGTTTTCCTAAGTTGGTAGGTTAGAAATCAGCCTAGGATTGTTACCATGTGTTGAGGAATTTCAACATGGTATCAGAGCAGTTTGTTGAAACCTTCAAGATATCCTTTAATGGATAGTACGGTTGCTACCCATGAAAGGGGGTTTTCAAGAGGTTTCAGGCATTAGATGCTCGTGATCCGTGCTTGCAAAAAACACAATGGACCTATGATAAGGTTGTATTGTTTTTGTTTTTTTAAATTGTTGATTAGTTTTGTTTAGTAGAATATTCTAGTGCAGCAATATCACTACATTTGGTCTCAGATATGAAGACAAATTGGAAGGTCCCTCCAACATCTCATGGAAGTGTCAGGTAAAGATGTTGTTGAAGGAGCATAATTTATGGAACTTTGTTGAGAAAGTAGTTGTAGAGCCTACTAACATTGCATTTTTGGTGGATCATAAAAATAAGTTAGCCAAAGTCAAGCGAGTCATCCTTGACTGTATGAAGGATCATTTAATACAACTTCTATCCATTTCTAGAACCAAGTAAACTAGACATTTCTTCCTCTTGACATGGTAAAAAAATCATTTAAGTAATCAGGCAGTTTCAACAAACAATTTGACAAGTCAAAAAGAGGGAAGGAAAATTGCTCAAAGGAGGGAAAAGGATGGGACAATTTGCTTAGAAGGTGAATTTTCTCTTGAAAATGGCATGTGTGAGGTCAAAAGTACATTAGAACCCAACTAAGTCATCAAACGATGTGCCAAATGGTTAGAAAAAGGACTAAAAGGTTCATGCGTTGAAGAAAAGGAGGGACATCCTCACATGTGGGGATGAAAGGAGGATAAATGATGGTACAAACCATACATGGGAAGGAGAAAGAGGGACGATTCACACATAGGAGAGGTGATTTGGGTCTTTAGGAGGTTAAGAGAAGCTGGGAGATGCCCATGTGACATATGGAAGGTAAAACAAGGCTAGCGCTAGGCTAGGAGGGCATCCAAGTAGTTTGCATGGATATATGCGACTGCATAAAAATATGTTGAGGGTATAACATAATGAAAGGGCAATTGGGTTTTAAAATGTTTTTGAGAAAAAATATATTAAGCCCAACGTTTGAGCTGGGGAAATGAACCTCTAACCATACAACTTATGTTTAACCACCAACACACCTTAATAATAAAGTGACCATGTGCAAGAGGGACTTCTAAAGATTCTAACCTAACTAATACTGGCTTGACACATGTCCATGGTGACTCAATATGAGATGTATGACTATACCCAAGGGCTAAGAAGCCCAACAACTAGGACAGGTGTACTAGAAAGTGCTCACAACTTTGGAGGATTTTGTTGTGTTAAAAAACTTCAAAATATGTAGACTACAAGAATCTAAACCTTTCTTAGTAAAATAAACACTCATGAGTCACTTGCCTAGAACAACCGTCATAGTTGGGCTATAGATATACATTGTAGATTGGCCCATTACATACAATTACAAGTGTTATCTCACATCTTACAATATTTTACAACATGACCACGGACAAACTAATACAATGATGACCAATTGACTAAAAACTTTCTTGTATAAGCCTTGCAACTGCAACTCTTTGGTTCACCATCGTCTTCAATCCTCAAACTATTCCTTGTGCAAATTGAGGAGTAATAGGTACCGTGCTGCAAATCATATATTGTTATTGAAATCATAAGAGTTAACCATATGCAATATGAGGGGTAATAGAAAGTAGGGATACCAAAAGATTTCATTTCAGGGGAACTCTTGCTTTGCAATCGCTCTCCCAAGCAATTCTCTCTAGGATCAAACTCCCAAGCCTTATATGATTCTTTTTGGCTCGTGGGAGCCATCCCTCTCTGACCTTGTTCGCACCTTGCTTTGACCATCATTTGCCATGCTCTGCACCCACTCCCTCCATGCTCTGTGTAAAAGGTCCACACTCTTGGGCACTGAGGAAATGGTAGAAAGCCTTCCCTTTTTTTTGATAATGCAGGGCCCATGGAAAGGCACCATGAATAAGGGTAAACACACACATGCATATTAAACCCTTCTTCATCACTATCTTCCATCATTTCATTCATCTTTGATTAGGTTTTTGTTTTTGTCAGTTTAGAAGAAGGCAAATTTGTGGTAGTTTGGAGGAGAGACCAAAGTCTGTCATGGTCGCATTCTAATTGTGCTAATAGGTAGAGAGTTGAAGAGGTAATCCCGAAGCCCTTTCTATAGTATTTTGTATTTCTTTGCATTGTTGGTTTGTGGGTTTATTTTTTAGTAGGTTCGTGTCCTACTCTTTCCCATTCCTTCTTTGTACTCATTCTATTCTAGGTGAAAATGTTGTCCTTTCATTTTTTATTCTCATGATGTTGGTGGGGAATAAGCATGAGGGGGAAGAATAGGAAAGTGCTCATAGTGACCAATTTTATGCACATGAGGAAGGTTTGGAATGGGGGGAAGAAGTTGAAGGTGCTAATGAAGGTAAAAGGAAACTTGCTCAACACCCTTCTAGAAGTATATGACAAAACTTGATGGGAGGAGAACGGGTGGAACCACTAAATTTATATGTAGCCATGGTTTTCTTGAGGGAAACCCTTCTGTTCATATACCTGTGTGAGGAGGCATCTTTGTGGGACATTGCAGAGTGATGATAATATGGATTCCATTGGAATCACAATTTTCCCTACGACATCAAAGGTAGGTAGAGAAAAATACATCAAGGAAGAGGAATATGCACAAAGAAACAAATACATATTGTGAATACTTCTTCAGCCACCCATGAAAAACGTTACCAAAGGTTGCAACTATGGGAAGAACTGCTATACATGTTCCACCACTCGAGAGAAGACATTTTCTTTTGATCTCTAATTGCAAGGACATGAAGAAATGCATGGCTTTCACCAATGTAGTGGCTCAATTGTCATTGTATGGTATTGCACTCCTCTTCATCAGTAACTAGTTTGTTTAATGCTTGTATATAACCAACTTGAACCTTTGGATCTTGGTGTTTTTTTCTCTTCAACACCACTAGTTGTTGTTACTTGTAGTTATAATGGATGATAATATTTAGTTGTAAGCACATATTTGTTTTCCAAGGAAATCCTTGTGGGGAAACCCTAGTGATGCTTCTCCACATTTGTTGGTGGCATCTATAGTAAACTTGTTGGCGTAGACTAGTGCACCTCACCCAAGAGGATTCAAATTTCAAACTAGGCACATATTGGCATGAAACTAACCAAATGCCCAACAACATTGGTGGCAACTAACTAAGCTAACCCCTTGGGCTATTTAAATTTAAAGGACATGGGGGTGGTCTTTGATCCACTTTTTTGTGCACGGGTCATGAGATCATTTAATATAATCTCTCTAGATGCAACCACACATTTGACCACCACATCAAAATGACCCCAAGGCTCTAGGAAAATCCCTCACAAAAATTAAACCTTTCCCAATGGAGAAAAAGTCCTTGCCCCTTACCAATGGATCCAACCTTTTAAGACTCGTTTGCCACAAAGATGTACAAGGGATTTCCATTATTCGCATCCAATCCCTCTAGATAGATCATAGGACTTTCCATGGTGTTTCACTTCAAAAAGGACACTTCTCATGAATCATTTTACAAATGTTCTCATAAACATGTTTGCTTGATCCATTTAAATTTTGAGATTGGCTAAGATTATGCCAAGCATACCATTGTTGTTGCTTATGGTTCAAAAAATCCCTCCAATAGAAAAATCCCATTGTGGCCAATCATTTACCATCATACACAGTTGAAAGAGCAAGCTGACCTCTTGGAGAGTGAAACATCCAAATAGGTCTTAATACAAGATCATAGGCATCTTGTGGCGCCTCAAATTGCCATGTGATAAAGCTAGATACTTGTTACCACCTAAGTTGTACTTGGTGGATTTTTCAAGTGAGCCGGCAAGGTTTGAACAAGCACACTTATTCATGATCAGAATTCAAAAGTCCGCCATGCTTTTTCTGGGAGACTGTTCAGAAAATTCTGTAACACATGTTCATACCTCCTTGGGGAATTTGTAAAAAATGTGCTAGCATGGTCAATCTTATAAAAGGCTCAGCTTCCTAGACTTAGGCATCAAGCCGACTAGCCTAGAGTGTTTTTTCCCTCGGTAATTATTGGTTGTTGAACAACGACTAATAATTTCTGTGTTTTTCACTAACACCTCCAAAGTTGGGGTAGTCGTCTTGGTGGTTAGGCCTTAGGAGGTTATTAGAGCCTCTGTGTTGATGTTTATAAACATGCCAAGCATTCGAATTGAATCGTATGGACATGTGCTAGGTCCCCCTAGGTTTTTGTTCAATTCCGAGAAAGTAAAATTCTTTCGTAAAATTAGGCCATTTTTTAATGGTTTAATTGAAAAACTTCAAAATGTAATAAAAGATGGGTTCAGAGTCTGTTTTTGGCGTAGGAATGATAGTTTTCACACTTAGAGCGTCCTCTTTATCCCAAAGGCCACTTTTCATATGTTTTGGGCGGCTAAAACATCCCGTGGAGCATTATTCAGCTAACAAAGCATCAAATTGGCATTTTAATGCTAAGGGTGCATCATTTTGGCACTAGATAAGATAAGATAAGATAAGATAATTTTATTAATGTCCACTAATGACCACAAAATAGGTCAACGGGACCGTCGGTTACAATGATGTTCATGCATGTAGGAGGACCAAATGATCTCCTTAAAAAGAGATACAATACAAAATTAAGTAAAAAGAAGAAGTAAAGGTGTGCAATGCGAGAAGGGCTGAAACATGGAAGAGCTCTAGTCTGCACAGGGGCGAAGAAGCTCTGGTGGACAGGAGCTAGGAGCAAGTACTCCTAACATACGAGGCCGAAAGAGGAAAATTGAGAGAAGTTCAGTAGTGTCTGCTGTCCTGAACTGGAGCTGGTGGGCATGGGGCATCCTTTGGGGTGATGTCTGTGAGGTCTGGAGGGTCCTGGGCGCCTTGTGGAGGGAGGCCTGGTACGAGGCTTTTGCTAAGATCTCGCGTGTCGATGTCCCTCGACCTTTGCTGATCTGGTAACTCGGTTGATATCTAGGTCAATGGGTCTCTTGGTGCCCTTGGAGGGTGGTAGCACGCTGAAAAATGTCGTGATCCTCTGCGTGGTATATGGTCTGATGGGGGCCTGGAGGACTTGCGCACGAAGCCTGAGAGCCTGTTGAATGTGAAGTGCTAAACATCTCTGATCAATGTACCTGAAGAAAGTAGCTAGAGTTTGAGGCCCCCTAAACAAGCAATAGAAGTGTCCTCTGATCTCGTAGTATATGGGGCATCTGAAGATGAAATGCGACTCAGTTTCCAATTCTTGAAGATGAAAGAGCTGACAAATCCTATCTGATCGATCAATCTAGTGGTTTGCTTCTATCCGGAGTCTATGGGATCCAACTCTGAACTGTCCGAGGGAGATCCGGAGAGCGTGCATCCAGTGGTGAAGCGTGTACTGGGGTCAGACAATGAGCCTGTCTCTGATCTCCAAGAAGTGTTCGACATAGAAAGCCATCTTTGGACGCAACCCTCCCATAGGATTGACCCAAGTAACCTGCATGAAATTTTTGTAAACATCCTCTTTGATGATCTTATTTAACTCCTGTCGGGTTGGTTAAAGGTGGCCAGGGGCATTCAGAGAGTACTGAAGCGGGGGGAGACGATCTAGCTGGATCCCCACTGAAGCAAGAAGGTTAGAGACTCCTGTGAGCCAACACTTGGCCCTGCTTGAATGGGTGTAGGAAATGGTCTCGACAGAGCAATAGGCTATATAGGGTACCTGTCTCGACCTTTTATTGAAATGGCTAACCCTCGGATCCGATGCAGGAAGGAAACCAATATGAAAACCATCTCGAGACGGAAAGGGTGGGTCCCAAACTCCGCAAGGATGATGTGTTGAGGTACTATCTGCTTACATTTGATGATACGTCGGAGAAGGAGGATCTGGACTCTCTCAACTGAGGCCCAATCCGACTCAAGTAGGGAGGGTACCCAGATTTCTGATCCATATAGAACGGTGGTGTAGATCAGTGTATTTAACAGGTCCATCTTGGATGCGATATCCTGGAAGTGGTGGCGAAAACACTGTCTCTCGAGAAGGGTTAGGGACCCATACCCTTTGTTGATTCGTCCTGAAGAGTTGGTCGTAGACTGAAGCAAGGACCAGAAAACTGTGCTCCCAAATAAGTGTAAGTATTGGTGATCTCGAACTCCTCCCCCTTAAATAAGAAACGAAAGTTCAAGGTTTTCTTAATCCCATTGAAGATCATGACCTTTGTTTTGCTCAAATTCACAGTTAGCTTCCGAAGATCACATAACAGGGCTAAGGCATTAAGCTGTCTCTGCAAGCCTTCCGGGGAGGGAGATAAGAGTACTATATCGTCGACGAAAAGTAGGATAGAGATCAGGACATGGTGGAGAACGTACCCATCTGAATCCTGGGTATGCTCATGGAGGAAGGCCTCCAGCTCATCTATGTAGATTCTGAACAGGGTGGGAGAGAGTGGGCAACCTTGCTTCACCCCTATGGTGTTACTGATGAACTCAGACAAGCCATGTGCTGTACGAAGATGGCCACGGATAGACTCATAAAGGCGCATAATGGCTGCCGTCGAGATGCCGATATCTCTGAGTCGCTGCAGTAAATCCTCTCTTGGAACTGAGTCAAAAGCTTTCCGGATGTCTACAAAACAACAGTAGACTTTGGAGGACTGATGGCGTGCTTCCTCAATCACGACTCGAAGAGTAAAAATGTGGTCAATAGTCTAATGTGTTGGTCTGAATCCTGCCTGATCTCGGGCTCTAAGATTTCTCTGCTCAAAATCCCTGGAGAGCTTCATATGGAGAATGGTGGCATATAAATTTGAGAATGTGCGGACAACCATGATCATTCTGTAGTTGTTGGGATCAGAAGTAGCTCCTGACTTGTGAATCGGGTAGATGATGTGGTGAGACTAGATTGGTGGAAATCCTTCGCGCACCATGTGATTGAAGAGATCAACCAAGTAGCTAACCAAAACTCGGAGACCATGTTTAAAGAACTCTGCTTGGTAACCTTCCTCATCTGCTGATTTGCTACTGCCCATTGCCCGGATGGCTTCCGTGATGTCGTTGTTGGTGAAGAGGTGGCAGGAGGAGGGAGGGGAATCCACTTGAATGTTGGCATGGTCGGGAATGTCATAGAGGTTGGAGGTGTGGGTAAACATAGAAGCAGGGTCAAGGTTGGGAGGGAGAGGGGAGCGCCGAGAGAGGATGGCACGCCAGAAGTGTTTGGGGGAATGGGCAAGGAGGGTTAAGAGTAAAAACTTGAATAAGTAAAAAATCCATTAAAAAAATGATGGAATGACATGGCAATGGGTCCCCCATGTCATGCGACCCTCTTCAGAGTATGAAGGCAACTCAAACTTTGGTTAATTTGATGGGTAGCGAATGGTTTAAAAGAAGATGACGTCAACCTTTGAGGATTCACGCCAAACACCAAGTGGATTGCGATAGCTTGCTGTGGTGGACCCCCTCATCCATGTTTTAGCTTTTTAAACTTTGGATATGTTATGAAATGAAATCACACGCAATAAGGGTGACGCCATATGGTGGTTTGGTGGATAAACTCGCGCGTGAGGTATGAAGGAGACGCCAACTTCATGAGGTAGCGAGTGGTTGGGTGATGTGGCTCTTTAAGAGTGGGTTGTTGGAGTTTGGTGGAGAGAGGAACAATTGCCTCTCCAGTTCCACTTCACTCCAACTCACTACAACTCAATTAGACTCCAATCAACTGAACTCCTTTTGCCAGTGTAGGTAGCACCCCCCTGGGTCTCTCTTGGCTATTTAAGCGGGCATCCTTTCCTCATTTTCTCATGGTCAGAGGATCAAAGGTCTGCTCTCGTTGTATTGTATTGAATTATTGTTTGGAATAATAAAAGGCTTTGGAGGTCTCATGTGGTGCATGGCTCAAGTGTTGGATGATCATTGTCTCATGTTGTTGTTGAGGTATTATGTAGAAATTCTCTTATGCATTTGCTATTCCTTGTCAAAGCGAGCCCAATTGAAGGGTTAATACTAATCAATAGGAGTGAGTAAAGTAGTTTCTTTTCTCTCTTAATTACTTTATGTTCAAGATTTAGAATTTTGCATGCTGATTTGCATATGGGTATGCTCTTCTTGTCTTTAGCATGAATTTTTACTAGATTTGACAAGTCTCTTGGCAAGTTTGAAGGTGTTTTATAGGTGCTTCTCTTGGATTTGTGTGAGATCTTGCTTGCTTCTCTCACTCTCCAAGAACTCATTGTTGAAGAGGCATAGTCCCTCCACTCTCCACCAACAGACTCCATAGCCCAAGCATTCCCAAGCTTGAGCTCTTTCCTTCTCTCTCCCTCTCTCCTTCAAATTTAAATCGAGCTTTCCCCTTTGGTTACGGTTACTCACATGCTTAACTAGTTTAGCTTCTCTTTCAAGGAATATCTAAAGGATGATCTTTTTAAGCATGTTTCTAGATCTAGAATTATAACGCATCATTCTCATAATAGATCTAGTATAATTACTTGTGGATATTTTTCGATCATTCAGTACTTAACTATTTTATGATTTTAACGTTATATTTAGCACATTTGGTGTAGGATAGGTGGCTGGCTTTTGTCTTTTGTTGACAGGACAAGGAGAAGTGCTGCTGGAAAATTGAAGATATCGACCATCCAGAGCCTTCCAGAGCAACATTCCTTTTTCTTGCTTCATTCCTAAAACCTATTTGTTTGGATCCATATCTGTAAGGACCATTGGAATCCGCCTCAAGCATTGTAAATACCATAATAAAATCTCTTGAGTAGGCTCTTCAAAGCCCACTCCCATCCCCCAGGGGGGAACTCGTGTCGGTGCCATTTTTCATGTTTTGATGGTTTAATTTAGTTTCTTTTGCAGAATAATATACTTTGATCTGTGCATTCTTTTCATATCTTTTGATCAAGAGTAATACAATTACTAATCCCATGACTTCCTGAGTTACCTGAAATGGGAAAGAGATGTGTGGTAGGCTTAATTAGAAAACCATTGTTTCTTTTAGTACCTTGTGTTAGTTGTTTACTTCTCGTTTAAAATTAACCCCTCCTTGCTTTTTCGATTGAGGTTCATTTGAATTGAAAGAGATTCTTGGAGGTTAATTTTTTACTTTTTTAACAAACAAACACAGTCTTTAAAAACCTTAAAATCAATAAGACTCCGTTGTGTATGCTCTGCATCGCTGCGGTTCGACCGAATAGTTGGTTGCATCAAAATCAACATGGGTGACTAGTTTAATAGTCTCACATTTGAATTAACCTCCCAAGGTGAAAATCCAACGCCTCGATTTAATTCGTTGCAGGGAAAGTTCACAGAGGAAGCGAGAACAACTGGGTAGTGACCTCGGGACACCGTCGGGATACACTCTTGTTGGTGTAGTGTTGGATACGTTTCAGAGACTCCGATCCAGCCCACACATTCCTTGCGTGGAACCGCATCGGATAAGGGTTTTGGACATACTCCTCGTACCTCCGGGTATATTTGGAATTCCCCTCCCCCTAATCTAATTCACTCATTTTCCACAATAATTTAAAACTTACCAAGAGACAAATGCAAAACATCTGCTTCAGCATTTCAGTACATACAAATTTCATGACTCCATTTTAATTCAGCACTGGTCTTTATGTTTTATCTGCATAAATCTTTCTCAAGTAATTTATGTGTTTAGTGAATCCTATATAAGCTCTTGTGCTATTCATGCTATTGTAATTTGTTTATCTTACAACCTTGGCTTCGTTAGGAGTTTGCCTAAACGGAGGAGTCAAGAACAAGGTGACAACCTTGACTCGAGACTTGCCCCCAGCTACACACTGAGTGGCTTGAAGATTTCTGTCACGTTCCCCCCAGGTGTGTGAAAGGAGGCAACAATACTATTTCCCTAAACCCTATACCCTTTTAAATTGAATTGAGAACCTAAAAGCAAGAAGTCCTTGGTGTTACCGAATGAACTAGTAGGGCTAGTCATCGACAAGCAAATATAGGATAAAGTGACCACTGTCACCTTACTCACTTGTCCAAACTTCTTTGGAAGTCGGAACGTCCTAAGGGAGAGCCCTAATACTAAGTCTGTAAGGACACTTGAACACCAAATTATATCTTCTTTGTAGAGGGATAGTAACCAGTGCCTCTATGGAGTTAATGGATGAATGAAGAATTCATACTAAGCAAAACTCCAAGTGAATGTAGATGTGATTAGTGTTTCAATGTCATTCAAATAACCAAAGGAAATTTTGAGGCATCAAATTGTGATTTTGACATTCACCATTAGATATTCAACAAGTACGGCCATTAACTACCATAATTCATATGTAACCATCCAATCAAACATAAATGTAATGGCAGCAGTATGCAATTAGCCAAACAACTATAGGTCTGATATAAACAAGACAATAGTAGTATGATAATGACAGTCCTAATTATGATGACTTTATAGTAGCATTCATGTGATCAAAAGGAGTATTTTATGCATTCAATGTAAACAAACCATCTTCATCCTTTTAGCATCCTTTTAGCAGTGTATGATAGTCACCAATAGTGAATTTCAAGCAAGTATATCAGCAGTATATAATATAAGTTTCAGACCTTCATACAACAATTAAATATGCCCTTTAACTAACCCTTTTAATGTTTGTTTTATGTGTAAATGTTGCAGGGTATGAAAGCTGTCACACTTGGGACAGGCTAATGTCATGACAACTCTAAAAAGGCCAGCAAGGAAAGCAGTCCTAAAGGGTTGCTACAGTCCACAAAGGACTGTCCCAATGGGAGGTCGAGGCCTGTAGGAGGTGGCCGAGGATAGATAGAGGCAGGCTGAGTGTGGAAGAAAGCCAAAACAGCTGGGTCGAGGGTTACAAGAGCAGGGAAAAGGCAGCTAGGGCTTTTAGGGCAGAATTAGGACTGTTTTAGGGCCTTTTAGGGCAGAATTTGAGATTTTTGCAATTTTGTATTTTTAGGGTTCCCTATAATTCTGCCTTAGAGTTTCTAGGGATTAGAGGCCAGTGCAAATTTGTATGCAAGGTGGCCGGAATTTTAGGGAGGCCCAAAAGTGCGAAAAATATATATTTTTTATTTTTAGGGTTTTTAACATAAAATTTTAGACCTAAAATTACCCTAATCTACCATGTAAAATGCAAATATAAACATATGAAAATGCAATTAAATTGAAGAAAAAATGTATGAGAATAAAGCCAAGGGTTTTAAGGTTTTACCCTAACCCTAGGGCATAAAGAAAGTGACCAACCTTCCTCTTTAGAGGTCTTTCCAAAGTGTGGCAAGCTAGGGCCTTCTCCAACAACCACAAAGGCTCGTTAAAGGAAGCCTAGCCAGGGAAAAACTCAGGGACCTAAGGCCCAAGCTTCAAAGGACTCCTTCTAGAGGACGTCCTTCATAATACTATGGTGACAAAAGGCTAAAATGACCTAGTTTAGACAAAATGCAGCAGTAATGGCTACAATTCAACCATAAGCAAGCATCATCCATCAATATTTAACAAAGAGAAATCAAGACAAGAGCACAGATACCTCCTTGTGCATGTGTTAAGCTAACAATTCTAACATCACCTTAGCAAAGAGCAAGAACCAAAGATATTTCAAGAGATTACCTTTAAACTAGAAAAACAAGTCTCCTCAAGAGGTGCGCATCACTCCAAGAGCCCTAAGAAGGGTAAAAAAGTAACATAATGTTTTATCCCACTTGTCTTATGTTCAAATAAAGTGAGGAGAGGTTTATTTATAGCCTCTCACACTCACTTTACAAATATATGTAAGCCTACATGCCTTAAAATGTTAATTAGAAATAATAAAATGTCAATTCAAAATTATAACATTAAATAATATGAAATAATTCAAAAATGACCTAAAGAAGGCTTATAGTAGGCTACCTGGAGTATTTTTCCCCTAGGTGCCTAAAATTGCTAAAAAAAAGTGAATCACTTCGAACGAAAGGCTGGAGTGAGTTGGAGGGAGGGTTCCATGCCCCATCTAACCCCGAAAACGCTATAAATCCCTCAACGCCCCCCTCTAAGTAGCAGGACGACCTGAGAGGAATGATGATGTCCTCTAAGGAAGGAGCCCAAGGAAATAGAGTGCTAGCCATATAAAGGGCCAAGAGGGTGTCTGAGGTGGCTATGAAGGGAGACCAAGGTCTTGTAGCTGAAGAAAAGGCCACCAAAGCAAGAAAACAAGGTGTGAGGTCATGTGACCCAGTGACCAACCTCTAGGAGCCTCGGACACCAACCCCAGGGTTAAAAACCCCAACAAAGGGCAGTTAGCAATGCCATTAAGCCATAGTACTCCTAAAGTAAGGACCAAAGGGACCGACCATGACCACCACTACTGAATAACACCCCTCCTAGTAAAAAAATGGCCTCTCTCTCCCCTGGGGCACATCTGAAGGTGCGCTGGGTACAGGTGCAGTGTAGCACTTAGCATTATTGATTATGTCATTTTGCTGAAAGGGGCCTTTAAGACCCTAAATATGTTGTGTATGTTGGATTAGATGACATAATAAAAGCTTCCACTGAGCGCCCCCCTCTACTGTATGTACCATCCATTTACTAGTGAGAATAGCTCCTTGAGATCTTATGTCAAGGATGTCCATTCCCCCACTTGGTCCCTTGCTAAAGTGCAAATATCCCAACCCACCAAAGTAATCCCTTTTTCCTGACTTTGATTTCTCTCTATAAGACTTCTAAGCACCTTCACAAGTGTTTTATAGTCCACTACAGAGGGAAAGAGACAAGGAGTAATAAGGTGCCCTGCTACTAGAATTCTATTAACATTTGTAGCCTTCTCGACAAGCAGAATATTGAGATTACTCCAAATGTGAGTGTTTTTGGCTGAATCTTAAATGAAAGATTATAAAGCTTGGGGAGATCATACATTATTTGGTCTGCAGCTCTCCATGTATGGATCTTGCTGCATTTTCACATAAGAACAAGCTCTTTTCAAACATAGTCATTACCCTACTGTATAGTATCCTATTAGTATACTCATAAAAAACTCTGCATTCTTATTCTTATCTATATATTACTATTTATTTTGCATAAGAAATATCTACACAATTATCAACAAAAGCCTCACCTTTGCACATTGTATATGCATGAGTTACTTGTGAGTATTTCATCACAGCTATTTGCATTTCATGAATATGTTTCTCATGTCGTTGTTATACAAACGCTTCTCATTTATTTCAGGAGTATGCAATTTGTGCAATGGAGGTGTAAAGTTTGTGCATGACAATGATACTAAAAAGTACGTATTTATTTCTTGCTGATCTTAATAACTTATGTACGACTCTTTATTGTTTGAAAGTTTGATGGTTAAATTATTTTGAAGTGTATCTTATGTTTGTTGTTTACTTATCCAATTGAAAAGAATGGATTATTCTTATAGAACCCTTGGCTAGATGGACTAATCTGCCACATAATATACGTATTTACCCAATGGCTTAATGTGAAAAAATATCTTCATAATCTACTCTAATTCAACATTGATGTGTATTAATCATGATCATGAACAACATAATTTTGTAATTTCAGTCTTTGCTGCACATCATTTCTACTTTGAATAGCACCTTCTTTGAGATATGGCATTGCAATAACATATTGCAAGGAACAAGAGTTCTAAGCTGTGGCAAAAAGGTTTGTTTACATCATTTAACTATTTTTCAAGGAAACACCTACACCCATGTGCAAGGTCTCTGGCATAGTGGTCCTTAAACACTATATCCTCACTCCAGTGTCTAGGTTGTGTTATCACCTAAATTAGCACCCCTTAATGCAAAGTCTTCACTAGGTTCTAAGCTCAAGAGTAACTACGAAGAGTTGCCACTGTCACCTAAACAACTACTTCCCTCACTTGAGGTTGGGTAATCCAACACATGGGGGTCTTCCCTATTAGCAACAAAATTTAAAGATAGATATAAATTATAATTCCAGGGTGATTTAGGTTACTATTTCCACGTCAAGTATGGATGATTTCCAACTATAAATTAAGTTGATATTAAATGCTTAGATTCAGATCTGTTTTGAGATGTCTTAGTAATGCAGAATTAAGGTATGAGAGTTGATTAATGTATGTGAAAACACCTTTAATTTCTAGATCTGAATTAATTAATTAATTGCTGTTATAAACTTGCAAATGATGTCTTTCCAACCAGCGAACCAGATTTGTAATAGTAGAATGTTTTAACTCTTGTTTAGATTAGGAATGAAGTACAAATAGGGCTAAGACTAGGGTGGCTTTAGGGATTTTAAATCACATACTAATCTGAAATCTTTAACCCAGCAAATCAGCCTTTAAATGTGTTGAAATACTGAGAGGGGGGGTGAATTATTATTTGTACGATTAAAATTTTAATCAAAAGCAGGTTGCTGATTGTTACCCCCAATTTGGCAGGGGTGTCCACAAAGCAGCAGTGGAGGATCATGACTGGTTGAGGATGCAATTACCAATTTGAAACAGTAGTGTAGCGACTTTGCCTTGACACGCAACATTCAGTACCACGATATGATGGAGGATCTTCATCGACAAATTGGTTGGGCTTATAATAGTAAGCCTGGTTTTAGTTACTCATCTCATGGTTAGTCGACCCAAAGAGCAGTTTTGGGTGTTTCTACACATGTAGACCTGCAAAAATGAACAAAAGCAAAGCTTCCAGTCCTACATGATGAGGAACGCGAAAGGAAAAATGTCAAGAATGTTTCTGGTTGCTGACAAGGTCAATGGACAAAATGGATTTAGATCTTTCTCAAGTAATTGCAGTATCTTTTCTATGCAAGTTGCCTCTCACAACACACCTTGTCCTACAAATTCTTCTATGAGTCTATATATTGCAAAGACGAGCTCGAAAAGGGCCGCAAGGTGAGTTAGGATGGTCACATTTGCTGGTAGAGAAGAAGATATCAAAGGTTTAAGTGATGGAAAGGAAGAAACCTTAACTAAGTCGGAACAAAAAAGGCGATACTACAACTACTCTATCTGATGAAGCCCCTACAAAAATTATTAAAGAAAGATGCTAAATTTGAATGGACGGATAAAGGGAAAGATGCTTTCAAATGTATCAAAGATGCTATATCTAAATCACCATTCTTAATCAGTCCAGATTATTCCAAAGAATTTCAAATATTATCTTTCGCCTCAGAAGACAACATTGTTGGTGTTCTACTTCAGAAAAATAGTGAAGGACAAGAGCAACCTATAGCCTTTATGAGTAGATCCTGTTATCAACTAAGTTTCACTAAGTGGGATTTCTAAACGAGCTGCCACAGATGAACAACCACTTGTTCAAAATTTAAAGTTCAGAAGTCCTTGCAAGCCTTCCTAGGCCCTTTTTTATTTATTTTTAACATGTTCATACCCCATGGGGAGTTGTAATAAAATGAGTTAGCATGATGATTTTATGTAAAAGGTTTGGCTTCTTAGGACTTATTTATTAATGCATTGTTCCAGGATGTTTTTTCCTTGTTAATTATTTATTGTTTTTAAGTGATAAATAATTTTCGAGTTTTTCACCCAAACCTCCAAAGCTGGAATAATCGCCTTGTTAATTAAGCCTTAGGAGGTTATTAAAACCTATGTGTCGATGTATATTACCATGCTAATCATTATTTTGAGTCATTATGAACATGTCCTAAGTCCCCCATAAGTTTTTCTTAATTTCCGGAAAATATATATATATATATATATATATATATATATATATATATTTCCGTTTTTACAGGCTTATTTTTAATAAGTTAATTGTAAAAGTGTAAAAAGTCATAAAAGTGTGGCTAGGAGGTTGTTTTTTCCATGGGGGTGCTCATTTTCTTGCTTGTAAGTGTGAAAGACTGAAAAAGTATAGAAATGTTGTGTAGGACACCATGGAATATTTCGATGCTTTAGACCTTGTTGCCAACTTTTTTGTATCATAATTGGGTTACCTGAGGAGCCGCCGGTTGACAAACATGACCAATGTTTGATTCCAGTGTATCAGATGATCCGCCTTTGTGTCTAGCCAGTTTTGGCTAGTTAGTTTTTTATTTGAATAATTTTGACCATGACCCCGCGGGGTTTGTAATAAAATGTGGTAGTAGGGTGTTTTGAGTGGTTCGGTCTCCAAAGACGTAGAATTTCAACTAAGGTATTCCAAGGAGTTTTTTGCCCTTGACAATTATGCTTTGCCTATAGCCGAGTATAATTGACGAGGTTTTCTCCCGCTTCCTCCAAAGTTGGAATGCCCGATTTTGAATTCTGGGCCTTGGGGGTTTATTAGAGCCCAACTAAGTGTATATAAACCTACTAGGAATTATTAGAATAGAGCATGGTCATGTCCTAAGTCACTAGGACCCTCAAAAAAGTTTATGAAAGAATTTACTGGACGCATCAAAAATTATTTTTTAATTTTTTCCTCAGTTTTTAATTAAATTTTTCCATAATTTAAATGGAAAAATTCAATTTGTAATAAGTTAGTCATTCGGAACCCGAATTCAGTGATTGAAGGCTCTGACCTTAAGCCAAAAATCATTCTTGATCGTCCAGCCAGTCAGATCCAACTTTTAGATCATCATTCGGCCACATAATGCATATTTTCTCAAAAAAGTCATTTTTGGGGAAAAATTGATTATTTAATAAAAAATGATTATTTTGGAGAAAATCGAAAACTCTCCAAATTAATCCAAATTTTGTGAAATGAAATGCAAAATGACATGGTATTGGGCATTTATGATGATTGGAGTTAACAGAACTCAGCTTCAGTGAGCACTAAAGATATATTCAGTTAACGGTCTTGTCATCTCCAGCTAAACTCTCGAATTGGATGAGATGGAGAGCATTCATTGGCTTGATGTTTTGATTGAGGCAGGAACTGGTGATTACACTTATGATCTATTGGTAGTGGCTTCTCCATACCTAGATTTGGCTCCTCCATACCTAGATGACGCCTTCACCTACTAGCTCACGCCCTCTCCTCATGCTCACGCCCCTCTCTCCTCACAGGGGCACCTTCAGACGTGTGGAGTCATCTGTGGCTTGGTTTCAGTGCTTAGGGTTGGAGTGGGGGTGCCTTGCCTTGGTGGAGGCCTCCCCTCACTCTTAACTCTCCAGCTTCGGTTTTGTGCTCTCAATGGTGTGCCAAGCCGGTTAGGTCTGGATTTTTGGTTTTAGGGTTTTGAGTCTTCTCTCATTGTATAAATAGAGGCTTCTTTAGCTCTATTGGGATGGATTTTTGTGTAGAGAAACTCTGTCCAAACTTTGTAAATGCTTGTTGCTTTATGCAACCGTTGGAATAAATTTAAGGCTTTGGAGGCTCATATGGTTTGTTAATTGTGGATGAATGCTCTTGACGGATGAGGTGATTGTGTTCTAATTCTCCTCTTTCATGCTTATTTTGGTTAAAGATTTATGCTTTAGAAGGCTTCTGTAAGCACGTAAGAACAATTATTTGTGGTTTACAATTTAGTTGTTTATGGATTTACTCTTAGAAATTGAAAGTAGCATTGTTTATTCAGTCATATTTCATGCTCTTTTACATTTCAATTTGTGAAACATACATGATCTAATCCATCTTTTGGCAAGTATTTGAGTTGAATTTTTGCAGATCAGTCCATCCAACCAAGTAGGAGTTTGAGCTCAGCTGCATCCTTTTCTCTTGGAGTCAAGTGCAACTTCTGGCAATTTCAAGCTTTAAGGAATTCAAGCATCATCAAGAAGATCCACAGGTTTGAATATTTTCTCATGCTTTCATTCATCGTTCAAGGTAAAAAATTTCTAAACTTTTGGGTTAAGGCAAGGTTTGGGCTAAAGTGATCAATCATTCACCAAACCGTATGCCCCTGTTGGCTGTCCCTTCTTCATTTTGCAGCCCTCTTTCACTTTTTATTGCAGCCCTTTCTTCTCTTCTTTCGCTGCCCTCTTTTCCCCCTTTTCTTCACTTTTTGCAGCCCTCTTTTTGCCTAAACTTGCAGCCCTATTCACCCCTTTTTGCAGCCACTTTTTGGGCCCTAGTTTTAGCCTTCTTCCTCATCTTTTGCAGCCTTCTTTGTCCTTTTTGCAGCCCCTCTTTCACCTTTGTTTTCAGTCTTCTTTCGACCTTACTTTGCCCTCTTTTCACCCCTTTTTCCTTCTCTTTCTCATTGCTTTTTATTCTTCTCTTTTTCCTCCGGTTTTGGTAAAAGTTAGGTTTATTTTTGATTAAGTTTATAGATATAGTTTCATTTGTTTTTTTGGACTAACATTATAACAAGTTAGTGTTCAAAGCTCTTATTTTCAGGCAGGTGAAAGAGAGCCCAAGGGCCTTAAGAAAGTAGGAAGCAAGCAGAGAGCAAAAAGACCAAATCATCTCCCTCCTCTTTCTTCCCTTTCTCGCCTGTGTTCATTCAAGAAGCTGAACACAGCAAAAGATTGTAAAAAAATAATAAAGAGCGAGTGGGATCACGGCTCCCACACCCCTCTTCCCCCCATTTGGGGGAAGCTTGTATCGTCCCATTGTCATGCTTTTTCTTTTTCCTTTTTAAATAAACTGCTAAAGGTAGAATATGATAGAATAATTGCTTAATCATTGGAAAGGTAGTTTATGTTTTGATTAGTTTGCCATTCATAAAAAATGAAGTGAAAATGTTGATTTGATTGTTTACTTAGATATTGCATAATTTTTTTACTGTTTACTTACCTCCTTGCTTTCCTGATTAGGGCCCTAAAAAGCCTGAAAGAGACTCTTGGGTAGTTTAGATCTTTATGTTTCTATTTCTTTTAAGTTTAATGAATTAATTAAGTCTCTTGAACTTGCAGTAACACAAGTCAAGAGCACTCTCTATCGGAGAGCATACTTAGAACTGCATACCCCTGCATTAGGCATCTTAGATTAGCTAAGTCTCTTGAACCACTATCAGAAGACGGGGTCAAGAGCGCTCTCTGTTGGAGAGTCTTAATCAATTAATTTAATAAAATTTGCAACGCACATCCCCTAATTAATTAACTTCGTTTTCTCCTTGCCGGAGTATGCTTTGACCGACCCCAAAATTGGAGTACCCAGAAATGGCATTGGATTCCTAATCTTGCAAGAAAAATTTAATAAAATTTATACCCTATAACCAACGCACCGGCGTTGTAAGGAATTTTCTAAAGTACTTCTTAGTAGAGGCACCGAAACCCCCGTTGTCTAAGCTTCTCAGCTAGCTTGTCAATCTTTGTGATACCAGCCTAGGATACTGGGCGGGCCCGTCATGTCTTCAACGGATTGAACTTGGAATATTCTCCCGGCTTTTTGACAAACCTTTGTTGACACCCTAATCAAGAGCACTTAAAATTATTAAAATCTACCAAGAGCACTCGCACAACCTAATATTCACTAGTTTGAATTCAAGACTTGTTATTTAATTCTTTGCGCATTTCAGTGTTTTGACTCCATAAGGCACTGGTCTTGTAATCTGCATAATTATTATATTTGGATCAATTGTCTGTGGCCTGTTTTAATTTTTATCTGTGAATGCATAATTAATGAAGTCTGGAATCATTACTTATCTTTTAATCTCTTGCTAGCAACGTGGATTGCTTTGATTTATGTGTCAAACTCATAATAAACAAACACCTTTAATCACAATAACTCCTAAACAACACCCATCCTCGTCCGTAACCAATTAAAACACTTTAACCACATTGAGCCATAGAAAACTCTTTGTTAGGGACTACCCCCATTGGCTTCGTTAGCAGTTAGCTTAAACGGAGGAGCTAGGAGTAGGTGACAGTACCTAGCTCTGTGCTTGCCCCCAAGGTCACACCTCTCCCACTTTCTTAAGTGAGGAGACAGCTTTTGGAAAGTTTCTGCTGCTGGTGTGCAATCGGCGGACAACGGACCTCATGGCAGTGCCTCGTTTAGAAAACTGTGAAGCAAACAAACTAGCAGTGGCAGCTCCTACTTTAGAATTCAATGAAGAGTTGATAGAGGGAAATGAGAAATTTGAAATAAATTGTAGACCCTTTGTCCTTGACAACTTAAATCATTGGCAAGTGTTTGAAGATGACAAGCAGATTATAAACTTCATCAATAACATGACAGAGTTTTCAGACTTTCAAGTCAGTTTTTAGGAGGAAGAATCCTACAAAGGGGAGGATGAGCAGCCTAGTAATCCTGTCCCTAAGAAAGTGGTAGAGTGAGAAAGAGCTTTTGATAGACAGGATAGGTGTAAGAATAAGGAAACCAAAAAATTAGAGGATTACATAGAAATAAACATTGGCACTGAAGAAGAGCCAAGAAAAATAAAAAATGGAAAAGGGACTTATGAGAAAGAGAAAAAAATTGATTGAGTTGGTAAAGGAGTTTAGAGATGTGTTTGCTTTTGCATATGATGAACTAAAAGCTTACTGGGACGATGTGTTTCAGCACATAATTCCATTAAAGCCAGATTCCAAACCTTTTCGTTAGAAGCTCAGAAGAATAAACCCCAAGTTTTCTCACGTGGTCCAATAGGAGTTATAGAAAATGTTGGCATCATGCATCATTGCTTTGTAATGTCCTCTTCTGCTTAGGCATTGAGGACCAACCCGTTAACCTATGTGATTCCTATAGGTTCGAGCGGGTATTGACAGTCAAGGAATCAGCCGAAGATTGATGCCATATATAGAAGATCTAGGGCATCAATAGTATATCACCATTGGGTCGAAGAGGGCCACTAGAGCCAAAGGCCACCTGCATGCATGACATCTGGGCATTATTTAATGATGCATGCACCCGATTAAGTCTCCATGCGCATGCATGCAAGTCAATTGCAAATTAGAAGATAAAGTGACCTAATTAGGTCAAAAGTTAGGGTTTTCACAGTTGAGAGTTATAAAAGAAAGATAAAGTGAATGGAGAAGTCACTTATGTGATAATTGATTTGTGGAGTCGAATTGGAGAGCTCGACGAGCTAAGTTGGGGTTGAGCGCATGCTCAGCTAACTGGTGTATTTCGGCAGCGAAATCTATCTGCCCTAGTTCATCATCAGGTTGGATCATCCAGGTTCAGCACTAGTTCATCATCAGGTTACATTCAGCAGTTATTCCGGGAGGTTGATTATTCATCTAGCCAGAGGATTTCACCGTCACACCGTGTCACCGTGATTAGAGACAAAGCAATTCGTTTTCCTACCTACGGGGTTCAGAACTTCCGCATGCTGCTTCCATCATCATCAGAGGGGTATTATAACCCTAGTGCACATCATTCGGGCTTCCAGCAGCAGCTTATTTATTATTCTGGAGCTTATATAGTTTGAGAGGAGGGCACATTCACCTGTGGAGGACGATTTGGTGTATCTCCTTATTCCTCCGGTAGAATCCTTGCATGCTGGGACCAGTCTCTTCACCATCAGCTGATCTATATACTGGTATGTACATGCATTGATTTCTCCTATTTTATAGCATCTCAGTATTTTTCTAGGGCACATATTTGCATGCAACTGCAAGCATGCAAAGTTCGGGGTTTGCTTTCTTATTTGATTAAGGAGTAGTCTATTAGCCATCTACAATATACACATAAACAGGAAAATATCAGTTTGGGATATTACAGTGGTATCAAAGCTATTTTCCTTGCTAGCTGTGGGCATGCACAAATTATAAATGAATCTAGGAGACCCATACAACATTACTCACAGGAGACAGAGGTATAGAGACAGAGAAGAGGAGTTAGAGGACATAGATTTGGGGAACAGAGAGTATCAGTTTGAAAAAGGCAAAGAAACAATGGTCGATGATGATAAAATAGCTTTCAATAGTCTCATATCAGCCATAAAAGAACTCACCATTGGGCAAAAAGAAATGATGAGCACCTTCAGGCAAATGACTGAGAAGAATGGGCCCACCCCACACAGTCCCTTATTTCCCGACAGTGATAGGGTATCCACCAATAGTAGTAGGGAGCATTTACATACCAACATGCAGAGCCATCCCTATATATACAAGTCTTTCCGACCTACCATGCCTCAATTCTTAAATAGTCCAGCTGCAGCGCCTCTAGCACAAGCAGAACTAGAAGAACCCATGAGTGCCTATCTGAGAGAATATAGGGATTTAGGAGAGGACTTCCATTCAGCCATGAACTTCACTGACTTCTGCCACTTTAAATTAAGAACAAACCCAAAGCTTATAATAGGCCATTCACCCAGAACTATGAGTTACAGCGCACCGTAGGGAAACTGACTATCCCTACCTTTGAGGGCACCCGGGGTGGCCCAGCTAGGAATTGGGTGCAGAAGTCCGATACATACTTCCAGCTCAACCCCATGATTGAGACAGATGCCATTAAATAGGCTACTTTGCATTTGGATGGAGAAGCACATGAGTGGTGGTACCACGGGTTAGTGACACTGGGTCACAACACCATCACCTCATACACAAATTTTACACAGAGGCTCATTGAGCGGTTTGATCGGAAGGATCTAGAGGTAAACTTTAGGGAGCTGGCATAGCTCAAGTAGACAGGGAGTGCAGATGCTTTTATTTCTGAGTTTCAGAGGATAGCAGTCATGGTCACAGATATATTAGAGAGCAGGTTGATTATGTTGTTCACTGAGGCTCTCACTGAACCCTTACGGGGATGGGTCAAGTCTTATAGGCCCTGTTGCCCACCTATTTCGACTAGGTGGCAACTCCATGTACATGAAGATGTACATAATTGTACAAATTGTACATTGGAAAAATCTGAGGATTTTTCACTTCTGCAGGGCAATTGCCCCTTTGTAAAACGAAATGTCCGCTCCCCTGCGTGGGAAAATTAATGTAATTATATGTGCTAGTGTGGGTCATATGATATGGATGCCACACCATGGAACTAGTTGTTAGGGAAGTCCCCTCATCGAGTGTTTTTTCCCTTTCCAATTGATCTTGTTGTGTAAACGAGTTTAATCGGTTTGGTTTTTCACTCAAAATCCTCCAAAGTGGTGACGGGCGTTCTAACAGTCAAGTCCATGAGGTGGCTAAGGCTTCAAAATGTTATTCATGACCATGCTAGACATTTGTATAGAGTCTTGCGGAGTTTTGTTATGTTGTTGTATTTTTATTTATTTTTTCTAGTTAATTAACTTCACCCCTTGGTGGTTAATTAACTCAGTTTTGATGTAATAATGTAATTGCTCGAGCACTGGCATTTTGTAATAGGGGCTATGAATGCAAGGTAAATTGCTATGAAATCCCCCTAAGCCACTGCTTTGAGTCCCATGTCATTCTGATAAGGGGTTGAGGAGATAGACCATTTTTGTCTAAGCAAGGTCTATTTTTCCTAGGGAATTAATTAATTTCCCTAAGTCAAAAATTCATATTATTTGATTTTGAAGTAAAAAATCAAATAATGCCATGGTAATTTTGTTTGGGGGTTACTAAGCCTAGGAAAAATTTATTCCAAAATTTTTCCACCCCCCCATGGCCAAGATATAATTTTTCCAAGTTTATTTATAATTTTTCCTAAGTCAAAATTGAAAAAACTTAAAAATATTAATTTGAAAAATTAAATGTAAGGTGGATAAAATTTTAACCTAAGTCTAGAGGTTAAAAGTTTTTTTGGAGCAAATGGCAAAGTCAAAGCCAAAGTTAGAGGGGCCACGTCCAAGTTAAAACCCTCACTTAGAGAGGGCGCTAATGTAAAAACTCCTCTAAATATGGCGTCCAAGTAAAAAACCCCCAATTTGATGGGGCGTCAAGGTATATAGAAGAAACTACACCAAATTGGAGGAGGAGCGCTACCCATATGGAAGTGGGCGCTACTACATATAGTGGGGGCGCTATTTATAGAGGAGGCATCACACTTAGGGAGAAACCACCATATTTAGTGGGGCGCCACCAATAGAAGAGGGTGTCACATGTATTAAGGAGGGCGCTAACACAATTGGAAGGGCACTAGACTTGGAGGAGGGGCGCCACATTTGGAGGGGCGCCTAGCCATTGGGCCCACGTTTTTTATCAAAGCAATCTCAATGGAGCATTTGGTCAAAACCCTAGATCTAAGGGTGAAGATTGCTTAAGACATGGATCAAGCACTCAGGCCATAGATTGAAAATTAATCTAAGGGTATAGATTGATTGAGAAGAATGTAAAGTCAAATACCTAGATCTAGTGGTGGAGATTTAACCTAGATCTAAATCTAATCTTGGCCATTGATCTTCAAGGGGTTGGGGTCTTCCTCAACTATATAATGAGGGTCTCACTCCCTCATTAGACATGATCTCTCATGCTATTGTTATGCTGCCGGAATATTTCTCCATTCTCCTCTCATATTCTCTCAAGCTTCTATTGCTATTGTAATGTTCTTGCCCTAGTTGGGCTTAATACAAGTAATCTTTGGAGGAATTATTGGTGTCTCTCTTCCACATTGCATGCTTCTTCTGTAAGGTAACTTGCTTATTTCATTTATTTGATTTGCATTTGTTAGCTTAGATAGCTCTCCACAAAGTATTTTGTGGAGAGACTTGTAGGTAGAAGTATTTCTATATGCATTTGTGAGTAGATTAGTAATATTCTACAAAGTATTTTGTAGGATTTATTTATGTGCTTACCTCTTTGCTTACATTTTGCAGCTTTTATAAGTTTATTTGCAGGGATCTAGAACAAAGGAGCATTCTCTCCATTGGTTATATTTCTGTTTTTCATTTTCGCACTTTTGTTTACAAGGGTTTTAAAACTCAGTTTTTAAGGCACTAATCCTTAGTATATTAGTTAAATGCTTCAGATTTACTGTTTTAACATCATTTAGGTGGCTGGAAACTCATTTTCCAGCCCTCTAAACATCATATTTCCGTCATTTTTACACTCAGATTTTTGCTGTAAATTAGTGATTTTTTGGTACTAATTTTTCTGATAATTTCTTTAGTGTTTACTGTGATTTCCAGCGAACAAAGCTTGCTGGTTTGTGACAGGTTTTACACAGGTGAAGGGGAGGTGCTGCCCGAATTGGCCCAGAAATACTTCAACTTTCAAACAGTTTCCAAAAGGGGTTCAAACCCTCGCCTTTCTCTCTTCTTTCTGATATTTGTAAACCCCAACGAGAAGTTCTCTTGGGGTATTCTGCAAAAGTTAAATAATCACTTGTAATCTATATGTAAATAGATTAGGAAGTAGAGTAGGAAGTAGAATACTAGTTGCTTAGATTTCTGTTTATGCAAGTTTTTTTGTTTACCCACCTATCTTTGTGACAGACCACCATCTCTGTCACAGAGATTGAAGTGAGGTTAGTTTACTTAGTTTTATTTTTCTGTTACCCACCTATCTTTGTTACAGACCACTATCTCTGTAACAGAGATTGTCGTGAGGTCAGCTTAAGCATAATTTTTATTTCTGTTTACCCACTATCTCTGTGACAGACCACCATCTCTGTCACAGAGATTGCTGTGCGGTTAGGCATTGTTTAGCTAGTTGCATTTTTCTTTCAAGTTCAGTAATCTTTAATTTTCTGTTAAAGGGTAATCACACAACCCATCCATCCTGTGTATCCTCTATCCACTTGTCATCTCCCTTTAGGGACTTCAAGTTGGATATGAAAAATAGGAGAAGTGGGGGCTTAGGTAATTAAAACAACATTCTCTTTCTACTACAATCAACACATTTTATTTTCCAAGTCCAAGATTAAGTACCAGCACCTCCCATAAGGGATACCGCTTGGTTGATCTTGTTGATAGCTTAAAATTTACCTTGCATGCTAATCACCAAGACTAAAATCTACTTCTAAAATTTACCAACAACAACTTCACTATTTCCTGCTCCTCTACTCGGTTATCACTCTTCGGGGTACTCACGAGATACGACAGGGGATAGAGAAGTCTTAGTTTAATAGGCATCCATCTAGTAATTTTCCTGTTGATTAAAAACAGTGACCTCGGAGACGACTTGGGGTAGTAGACCGTGGGGGGTCTCTAGGCGTTTTACATCCTCCTTGTTGAGCACCAGGCCATTGGGGTTTGACCTGTGAGCTACGGGTGGGCTTTGCTCCCACTTTGTTGAGCGCAACAGCATTCCCTCTTTGACTTGAGAAGTACTAGATTGGAGTAGACACACCACCGGTTCGAAAACTAAATTTCAAGAGGAAAAACCTTAATAAAATTTATTAAAATTTACCAAGAGACATTGCAAAACGTCCTACAAACACAAATCACTACTGTTTATCCTTGCCTTGCTGTTCAAGGTATACTACAAGCACTTTCACATTTTATTTCATTGCAAGCTTTTCACCTTTCAGTTACTCGTTTTTTCCTTTCAGTTTCGCAAACTCTTGTGGTGGCATTTTTAGTTCATTTGATTAAGTAATCATACTGTTTAGTAATCTATAGATCTTGTCTAATAAGCTTAATAATTGTTCCATTTATTCAATCTGTTATAACTGTGGATATTGTTAATACTGGTTAACTGCTCATTCATTTCTGTTTTTATTGTTCATAGTATTTCATTTGTCCATATTGTGACCTGGTGGTTAATTAACTTAGATTTAAATTTCATTTGTAAATTTGTAAAGTTGTAATTTACCCTTAGACTCCATTTGTTAATAGGCACTAGTCTTCATTTATCTCAAGGTTTGCTTGTCATTAAAAGGAATTCTTTGCATTTGCATGATTCTTGTCATTCCTTAGATAGTATAAAGTCTTAGCCTCACCATCTTAATAAAAGATCCCTTTAGTTAATTTGTAATTAATTAATAAATCTGGAACTTAGTTTTCCTGTAGGGACTACCCCCCTTGGCTCTGTTGGGATCTTGCCTAAACAGAGGAGTTGTGGACTGTGATGACAGTGGTCCCCAGCTCTCGCTTGCCCCCAAGGACACACATAGCAGGTTGTGACTTTCCTGTGTCTTAAAGTGTGAATTAGGCGGCAACAGGCCCACCACCCTAGCAGATGCCATCAAACGGACTAGAGACTTGCAGGATGCAGTTCCCAAAAATAGGTTTCCTCCCAGGACCAATGTTCCTATTAAAGATAAAGAAAGGAAACCATGGCCCAAGAAAGAATGAATGGACAATGATACCCGACAGGACCTTAGAAGAAAAAAGTTATGTTTCACTTGCCAGGAACCATGAATACCAGGTCAAAGATGTTCAGGAAAAGGAAAGGCCTACTACATAGAGGCTTATTTCGACAGTGAGGAGGATAAGGATTACCAGGATCAGGAGCAGGGCGAGACAACAGAGATAGTTGCTGAGGGACAGGCCTCAGGAGGTACCATTGCTACCATGACAGGGGTTCCTAGATTCCACACTCTTCGGATCAGAGGTACCGTACAGGGCCACAGAGTGGGAGTACTGATAGATGGTGGGGCATCCCACAACTTTATTGATGCTGCATGGGTTAAAAAGAGAGACATTCATACTGAGAGCTTTGATGGGTTTTCGGTAGCAGCAACAAATCACACCATGGAGTGTAGTTAGAAGATTCCTAAATTAAAGGTAACGCTTGGGAATTATATAGTGATAGAGACATTCTATGTGGTAGATGTACCTGACATGAATGTGGTACTAGGAGTTCAGTGGCTGTATTCCATAGGGAAGTATTCCACAAATTACCAGACCATGGAGATGGAGTTTACAGGAGTAGAAGAACAGAAGGTGGTATTGAGAGAGATGAATACCTATCCTCTCACAGCAGTGACATCACACAGGATGGAGGCAGTACTCCGGCAGGGAGATATTGAGTGGGTTGTAGAGTGTATGATTACCTTCAGGAAACCACCAGATGAGGCCACACAACATCCAGCAGATATAGAGGCCTTACTACAGAAGCACAAGGTAGTATTCGGAGACCTTCCAGCAGGTCGACCTCCAGATAGGGGATTTGAGCACATTATTGAGTTAGAGGAGGGGACCCAAGCAGTTATCACCACTCCTTACAGACATCCCAAGAGGTATAAAGATGAGATCGAGAGTACAATCAAGGAACTACTCAAGCTGGGATACATCAAACCTAGCTCCAGTCCCTTTGCATCTTCAATAGTGCTAGTGAAGAAAAAGGATGGAACCTTATGCATGTGCATTGATTACATGGCACTTAATAAGAAAACCATAAAGAACAGGTATCCCATCCCTAGGATTGATGAGTTAATGGATGAACTATAGGGGGCAAAGTACTTTTCCAAAATTGATCTCTGCTCAGGGTACCATCAGATTCGGGTCAGGGAACAGGATGTTCCAAAGACCGCTTTTCGTTGCCACTACGGACATTATGAGTTTCTAGTGATGCCATTTGGGCTCACTAATGCACCAGCTACTTTCCAATCATGCATGAACCATATCTTCAGGACACAGTTGCGTAAATATATTTTGGTATTCTTCGACGACATATTGATATACAGTCGGACTTGGGAAGAACATTTGAGACATCTTGATGAAGTACTTGGTATTCTACAGGGGCAGTCACTATATGCCAAAATGTCCAAGTGTGAGTTCGGCATGCAGGAGATGTTGTACTTAGGACGTGATAGGGGCCAACGGGGTCTAGGTGCACTTAGAGAAGATTCGGGCAATTTTGGATTGGCCTACACCTAAAAATGTGACAGAACTGAGGGGCTTTTTGGGCCTTTGCACCTACTACAGGAGGTATGTCAGCGGATTCTCACAGATGACCGCACCTGTCATAGATCTTACCAAGAAGGGAGCATTTAGTTGGTTGGAGGTAGCACAACAAACATTCGAGAAAATGAAGGAGGTAATGAGTTCATGCCTAGTATTAGCTTTACCAGAATTTTCTCAATCCTTTGTGTTAGAATGTGATGCTTCAGGAGAGGGAATTGGGGCAGTTTTGATGCAGAACAAGCACCCCATTGCATTTGAGAGCAGGAAGCTCAAATACTATGAGCGCCACTATTCGATATATGACAAAGAGATGTTAGCTATCCTCCATGCGCTAACCAAGTTCAGGTAGTACTTAGTAGGTGCCAGGTTCAAGGTTAAGACAGATCACAACAACTTGAAATACTTCCTAGAGAAGAAAGAGCTAAATGAGAGACAACAGAAATGGGTAAGTAAAATTCGAGCTTATGACTTCGAGATTGAGTACGTAAAGGGGAAGAGCAATGTAGTGGCCGATGCACTTTCTAGATGACCAGCTACTTTATCCCTTATGAGCATCTCATCATATTGGAGGTCTCATCTTTTGGTTGAGTACTCCAAAGATAAGTTTGCTTGCGAGCTATTGGATGGACAGATTTAGGATGATAGGTATAGGGTCATTGATGTTGTCATATACTACAAAAACAAAATCTTTTTGGTTCCAGAGTCTCCCCTCAAGAAGAAAAACTTACAGGCATCGCATGATTCACCATTAGCAAGGCATCAGGGGTTTCTCAAGACCTACAGACAGATTAGAGAAAGGTTCTCATGGAAGGGCCTTAAGAAAGATGTGATACAACATGTAAGGGAGTGCAGCTTGTGCCAACAAAACAAAATAGAGCACATCCACCCAGCTGGTTTACTACATCCCTTACCTATTCCCGAGCAGAAATGGGAGAGCATTTCTATGGACTTCATTACTGGGTTGCCCAAGGTCCAAGGCAAAGACTGCTTGTACGTAGTAGTGGACAGATTGACTAAGTTTGCTCACTTCTTTTCCATATCATTAGATTATTCAGCAGCACAGGTAGCATAACTATTTTTCAGAGAGGTATTTAGACTCCATGGGTTACCTAAGACCATTGTCAGTGACGGGGACAACGAATTCATAGGAGCCTTTTGACAAGAGCTTTTCTGGTTAGTAGGGACCGAGTTGGCCATGAGCACAAGTTATCATCTGCAGAGTGACGGGCAGACATAGATTGTTAATAAATGGATTGAGGGATACTTGAGAAATTACGTATCAGGTCAGCAGAGGACATGGATCAAATGGTTAGACTTGGGTGAACATTGTTACAACACCACCTACCATATGATCATTAGGATGACCCCTTTCCGAGCCCTGTATGGGTATGATGCTTCCACTTTTGCAGACCGGATATTTGGTGATACCAGGGCCCCCAAGGCCAAGGAGTGGATTCAGGAGGGTCAAGATATCCTCAAGATACTCAGGGAGAACATACAGGCTGCTTAGAATCAACAGAAGATATATGCATACAGGCACAAAGTTGAGCGCAGTTTTGAGGTGGGAGACTTCGTTTATTTACGCCTCCAGCCTTACCAACCGTCATCTCTTAAAAAGAAAGGAGCAGAAAAACTTCAACCTCGTTTCTATGGTCCATACAAGATAATTCGGAAGGTCGGAGAGGTAACATATGAGCTAGAACTACCCCCAGAGAGAAAGATTCACAACGTATTTCATGTCTCCAATCTCAAGAAGGTGGTTGGTCAACAGATTGTTACATCTTCCGAGCTGCCTCCCCTTGATGACGAGGGGCAATTGGTTCTGATTTCGGAGCGCATCCTAGAGGTGCGAGAGCGGAAACTGAGGAACATAATCATCAGAGATTACCTGGTTCAGTGGAAAGATCTGCCTATAGAGGAGGCTACTTGGGAGGTAGAACAGGTATTACAGCACCCAACTTTACAGTTGCTTGAGGACAAGCAAATTCGAACGGGGAGGACTGTAATGTCCTTGTATGCTTAGGCATTGAGGACCAACCCGCTAACCTATGTGATTCCTATAGGTTCGAGCGGGTACGACAGTCAAGGAATCAGCCGAAGACTGATGCCATATATAGAAGATCTAGGGAATCAATATTATATCACCATTGGGTCGAAGAGGGCCACTAGAGCCAAAGGCCACCTGCATGCATGACATCCGGGCATTATTTAATGATGCATGCGCCCGATTAAGTCTCCATGCGCATGCATGCAAGTCAACTGCAAATTAGAAGATACAGTGACCTAATTAGGTCAAAAGTTAGGGTTTTCGCAATTGAGAGTTATAAAAGAAAGATAAAGTGAATGGAGAAGTCACTTATGTGATAATTGATTTGTGGAGTCGAATTGGAGAGCTTGGCAAGCTAAGTTGGGGTTGAGCACATGCTCAACTTGTGTATTTTGGCAGAGAAATCTATCTGCCCTAGTTCATCATCAGGTTGGATCATCTAGGTTCAGCACTAGTTCATCATCAGGTTACATTCAACAGTTATTCCGGGAGGTTGATTATTCGTCCAGCCAGAGGGTTTCATCGTCACATCGTGTCACCGTGATTAGAGACAAAGCAATTCGTTTTCCTACCTATAGGGTTCAGAACTTTCGCATGCTGCTTCCATCTTCATCAGAGGGGTATTATAACCCTAGTGCACATCATCCGGGCTTCCAGCAATAGCTTATTTATTATTTTGGAGCTTATATAGTTTGAGAGGAGGGCACATTCACTTGTGGAGGACGATTTGGTGTATCTCCTTATTCCTTCGGCAGAATCCTTGCATGCTGGGACCAGTCTCTTCACCATTAGCTGATCTATATACTGGTATGTACATGCATTGATTTCTCCTATTTTATAGCATCTCACTATTTTTCTAGGGCACATATTTGCATGCAACTGCATACATGCAAAGTTCGGGGTTTGCTTTCCTATTTGATTAAGGAGTAGTCTATTAGCCATCTACAGTATACACATAAACAGGAAAATATTAGTTTGGGATATTACATGCTCCAACAAGACATTCATCATGGTGCTCAAACTTGGTGGTTGTTAAGAAAAAGAATGGGCAATCGAGGATATGCATTGATTTCCAAAATCTGAACATCTCATGCATAAAAGATAACTACTCTTTGCTAGATATGGAAACCCTTTTGCAAAGGGTGATGGGGTCAAGTATGATGTCTATGTTTGACGAACTTTCTGGGTATAACCAAGTCCTTGTTAAGAAAGAAGATCGACATAAAACTACTTTGACTTCACCTTGGGGAACGTTTGAGTACTTAAGGATGCTCTTTGGTCTTTTAAATGCGGGTGGAACTTTCCAAAGAGCTATGGACTATGCTTTCAATGAGTTAATTAGAAAGATAATTGAAATCTATCAAGATGACCTTACTATTTTCTCCAAAGAAAGATCTGATCATATAGGCCATCTCAGGAAGGTTTTTGAAACATGCAGAAAGTTTGGTATTTCTTTTAATCCTACCAAGTCGGTTTTGGGTATAGATGAAGGCAAGTTGCTTGGACACATTATTTCCAAAGATGGTGTGAAGATAGACCCTGAAAGGGTTGACTCAATAAAGAAGGTTCCCCTGCCTCAAAATAAGAAATCCTTACAGTCCTTTAATGGCCAAATCAATTTCATAGGAAGGTTCATCCCAAACTTAGCCAAGTTAATGAAACCCATGCAGAAATTACTTAAAAAAGATGTTAAGTTTGAATGGGATAGTGAGGGAAAAGAAGCCTTTAGAAGCATCAAGGATTGCATAGAAAGGTCCCCAGTACTGACTAGCCCAGATTATTTCAAAGAGTTCTAGATATTTTCCTTTTCCTTAGAAGATACTATTGCCGGAGTTTTGTTGTAGAAGAACAAAGAGGGTCAGGAACAACCAATTACTTTTATGAGTAGGTCCTTACAGGAATTCATAACTAAAGTACACTATAATGGAAAAACAGGCCTATGCCCTTGTTAAGTCTTTAAAACACTTTAGAACTTATGTTGGGTACTCTAAAGTAGTTGGTTATGTGCCCCATTCAACAGTAAAAGACATCTTATCACAACAAGATTGCCTCGGTATAAGGGGAAAGTGGGTATCAAAGATCCAAGAGCATGATTTAGAGATTAAACCTACCAAGTTGATCAAGGGTCAAGGTCTTGCTAAAATGATGACAGAGGGAAATGAGAAGGCCTTAGGTATGATTTGTCAAAACAGTTCATCAGCCTCAACCGGTTGAATAGAGCTTCAGCGTCTTCAACAACAAAAGTGGTATTCAGATATAGTTTTCTATCTCCTCAACCTGACTTGTCCTGAACACCTAGTTGGCCATAAGAGAAGGTCGTTAAGACTAGAAGCCTCCAAGTATTGTCTTACTCAAGATGGTTTGGGTTGGAAAAACCCGGATGGTCTCATACTTAGGTGCGTAGATGAAGACGAATCTAAAAAACTCTTAGAAGAGTTTCACTCAGGATTTTGTGGTGGTCATTTTGCAGCTAAAACAACAACCTAGAAAATTCTTAGAGTAGGATATTATTGGCCCACCTTATTCACTGATGTGCACAAGTCTGTTAGGAATTGCGAGAAATGTCAGCTATTCACAGGAAAGCAGAAACTTGCCGCACTACCTTTAAAGCCAGTAGTAATCGAAGCTCCTTTTCAGCAATGGGGTCTTGATTTCATTGGTAAGTTTAAGGATAATTCAAGTAATGGTTACACTTGTATTTTGACCACAACCGATTATTTTACCAAGTGGGAAGAGGCCGTACCTACTAAAGCAACAACCGAGAAGGTATTAATGAATTTCCTTGAAGATAAAATCATTACTAGATTTGGGGTGCCAGCTAAGATAACCACTAATAATGCCAAGGCTTTCAGCTCAGTAGCATGTCTTCTTTTTCCTTTAAGTATGGTATTATCCTATCCCATTCCTCGAATTACTATCCCCAAGGAAATGGTTTTGCTGAGTCACGCAACAAAAACTTGATGACCATCGTTAAAAAGATTATTGGTGATAATAAGAAATCTTGGGATAGTAAAATCAAGTTTGTACTTTGGGCAGACAAAATCACCAAGAAAAGTGCAACAGGAAAGTCTCCTTTTGAATTAGTCTACGACACGAATGTGACTTTGCAAATTCATCTTAAGTTACCAGTGTATCAGGTTCTACAAGAATCAGGATCATATTAGGATGATTCTCAGAGCAGGATTCATGATTTGGTAGAGTAGGATGAAGTCATAAGAAGGGCACTTGATTAGAATATTAGAAATTAGGATAAAGTTAAAAGGAATTTTGACAAGTCATCTGGGCCTAGAGATTTTCAGAAGGGAGATACAGTATTGTTGTGGGACAAGCAGAGAGAAAAGCCTGGCAAACATGAAAAGTTTGACAGTTTATGGATGGGTCCCTACATCATTCATGACATAGCCGGTGTTAACTCATTTCATTTAAGTGACATGGATGGTGAAAATCAGACTTTGTCGGTGAATGGGAAGCTTCTGAAGTTATTCTTCAGTGACAATATCTGATGCCCATGGGGGCATCTTTGTATCATGAATCTCTAACCCTTCCTTTGCATTTTATTTATTAGCTTAATTTTTGTATAATAGATTGTTTACATGTAAATTCTTTTTGTTGTACATTATCTTGTATTATAATTTGCAACTTGTTATTTCATTTGATTATATATGTATGTGACTAACTTATCTTAGTTTTGTGCAAGAACCAGAGATTCGAGGTTTCTCGTATGATCAATTTTCACGAAGTTCAGATCAATCACACATCCCACAGTTGCAGCCAAATGTTACCAATTAAGCTGCGCTAAGTTGGATTTCTAAACGAGCCGCCAAAGATGAACGATCACTTGTTCAAAATTTAAAGTTCAGAAGTCCTTGTAGGCCTTCCTAGGCCATTTTTTATTTATTTTTAACATGTTCATACCCCATGAGGAGTTGTAATAAAATGAGTTACCATGATGACTTTATGTAAAAGGTTTGGCTTCTTAGGACTTAATTATTAATGCATTATTCTAGGGTGTTTTTGCTTTGTTAATTATTTATTGTTTTCAAGTGATAAATAATTTTTAAGTTTTTCACCAAAACCTCCAAAGCTGGAATAATAGCCTTATTAATTAAGCCTTAGGAGGTTATTAAAACCTATGTGTCGATGTACATTACCATGCTAATCATTATTTTGAGTCATTATGAACATGTCCTAAGTCCCCCATAAGTTTTTTTTAATTTTTGGAATTTTTTTTTTCGTTTTTACAGGCTTATTTTTAATAAATTAATTGTAAAAGTTTAAAAAGTCATAAAAGTGTGGCTAGGAGGTTGTTTTTGCCATGGGGGTGCTCATTTTCTAACTCAGAGCACCCACTTAGCGCCTAGACCCACTTTCTTAAGTTTTTGAGTAATTATTTTACCCCAAAATTAATAATTACTCGAAAAACCCAAAAAACCCCCAAAAATGAAATATTAAAAAATTCGACAATTAAAAAAATAAAAGATAATTTCCAAAAAAGAATTTTGTGACTTGGAAAATCATTTTGGCAAGTACTTGATCAAGGGGGACAAGCTGGATGATGTCGTTTAAATGAGTTTGTGGAGTTTGGAATTTTCCTCCTCATGAGGGGCACAACTCTCCATGTGGGGATGCAAGCCAAGTGGAAAATCTTCTGTGCTTTGGGAAAAAACAATTGTTTGGGCAAGTGCTTCCTCAAGGAAGTGATGTTGCCACTTCCCAACTCCCTTTCCAGCCCCTATCCCACTCATTGCCAACTCACTGGGAGCTAGCGCATCCTTGAGGAGATGCGCCCCCCCCTCTCCTTGCAAGTTTTCTATTTAAGCAGGCAACCTCTCTTCATTCTGGACGGATGATTTGAGCATTGAACCTCTGCTCCTGTATGTTATAATTTTTTTTTTTGTAAAATAAAGTGAAGGATTTGGAGGCATACTTGTGTTGGGCATCAGTGTGTGGTGATTTCTTGTGTTATATGAGGTATAACTGTATCGGTTTCTTGCTGCATTCTTTGTTGTTCTAACCGGTCTTTGAAGGATTAATGATAATTAGTAGAAGAGGATAAATAAGTAGTTTCTTAGTTGTTTCTCTGAGTTATTTATGTGAGTAGATATTAGATTTGTATGTTTTACTTGTTTGTATGCATACTCTCTAATCTTTTGCATAAATACTCCCGGATATAATGCTTTGGTGTAGTCATTGTTCAAATTGTGCAGGGATATCTAATGTAAATGAGTGCTGGTTCTTGTTTGATTCCATCATACCTCTACGTTCGTTTGAAGAAGATCTAAATCCCTCCTCTCTCCACTCGAAAAAACTCCATTGCCCAAGCTTCCAAGTATTGGGGCATTTTTCTTCTCCTTTCTTTCCGTCACATAAAACTTCAAATTTTTAGTTACTAGTTCTTATTGCATATTTAAATCTCATTAAAATATTGGAAAATATATTAGCTTTCTGATTTGCATATGCACATTTAAAGATTCAGATCTGATTATTAAAGTAGCATTTTATAAGATCTAATCATAAGCAAGTACTAGCTTAATATCTAGAGTTTTTCTATCTTTAAAATACTTGAACTTTTGGTCAATTTTTTTATGTTTTAATATGATTATCTAGCATATTTGGTCAAAGTTTGTTCGCTGTTTTGCGGCAGAGATTGATCAAACAAAGAGGCACTTTGGCGAATTTTTGAAGATCCAAGTCAAACCAGAGATCCCTCTTCTCACACTTCTCTCATTGGCCATTTATTTAAGGCCCTGTATTGTAAAACTTGTGTTTCTTATTCTACAAAGGAGCACAAGTATTTCCTATTTCTAAATCATTGTAAAAAAGAGAAGTAAGTGGGCAGCCAAGTGCCCACATCCCATCCCCCCAGGGGGATTCGCACTGTTTCACTTTGTTTTTACTTTTTTTTTGTTTTCTTTAATTTTTTCAATTTCTTTTAAGTTCTTAAAGTAAAATTAATCAATTCGGCTGTATTCTTGGCAACGAGAGTATCGACACTGAGCTTCAAAAAACTCACACTTAGTTCTTAAAACTCTTAAAATATACAAGACTTCATTCCACATATGCTCTTGTGACCTCTACAGGCCTTTAGATGGATCGGTGGGACAACCAAAAAGGAATTAAAGTGACTAGTAATTAGTGGAACACTTCAATAAATCCCTATAGGTGAAAATCTGGCACTTCGTGCGATTTTACCAGGTTGTGGCAAAATTTTGCAAGTGAAGTGAGAACCACTAGAAAGTGACCGTGGGGCACCGTTAGGCTACACCCTCGTTTGGTGTAGTGTTGAACACAACCTTGCGACTCCATCTAGCCCATATGTCACTGTGAGAGCCACTCCTTGGTAAATCTGGACATACTCCTTGTACCCTCGGGTATATCTGGAATACCATCTCCCCGTAATAATAAAGATCATTACCACATTAATAATAAAATTTACCAAGAATTGACCCACTCCCTAATCACTCATTTAATAAATCTAAAATTGATCAACTGAGACAACTGCAATACTTCTCGAGACTTCACTAGAAACCCCTTTACACAAGCACTCCTTTAGCACTGGTCTATCTGGCAATCTTATTTATTTTTATGCATAAGTTAATTAATGTGTTGCGTGGAATGTTATTTGATATGCTAGTTATTTATATTATTTGCAGTTCATCTTAGTTGCGATATTTTATTTCATCTCATCTCCTAGACTAATTGTTTTATTTCATAGATTAAACACCATAGTTTATTTTACTAGGAACCACCCCCCTTGGCTTCGCTAAGAGAGAGCCTAGACGAAGGAGTCAAGATCAAGTGACAACACTTGACTCTTTATTTCCCCCAAGGTCGTACCTAGTGGCTTGAAAATTTCTACCACGTGACCCGAGGTGCGAATTAGGCGGCAACATAGCCTTGCAACATTCATAGTTGAAGTATACCACTATGGAAAAGCAAGCTTACGCTCTTGTCAAGTCCCTTAAACATTTTAGAACTTATGTTGGATACTCCAAAATTATTGGGTATGTACCCCATGCAGCTGTGAAAGATATCATGTCTCAGCAGGATTGTCTAGGTATCAGGGGTAAATGGGTTTCAAAGATTCAGGAATATCACTTGGAAATAAAACCCCCTAAGTTAATTAAGGGACAGGTGCTTGCAAAGATGTTGACTTAGGGAAACGAGAAAGCCTTAGAAATTATTTGTTAGAATAATAATCTAGAACAAAGTGTATCAGATGAGCTTCAAAGATAAGAGCAACAACCTTGCTATTCAGATATCATTTTCTTCCTTCATAACCTTACATGCCCCGATCACTTGCTTGGCCATAAACGAAGAGCATTAAGGTTAAAAGAAACGAAGAATTGTTTAACAAAGGATGGTTTGGGTTGGAGAAACCCGAATGGCTTAGTACTTAGATGTGTTGATGAACCAGAGTCCAAAAGACTCATGGTTGAGTTCCATGCAACATTTTGTGGTGGACATTTTGCAGCAAGAACAACCGCCCATAAAATCCTATGAGTAGGTTACTATTGGCCAAACCTTTTTTCAGACGTGCATAAGTTTGTCAGGATCTTCCTTCAGTGTCAGTTGTTCACTGGGAAGTAGAAGATGAAAGCTTTTCCCTTGAAGCCAATAGTAGTTCAAGCCCCTTTACAACAGTGGGGGCTTGATTTCATTGGTAAGTTTAAAGACAATTCAAGCAATGGTTATTCATGGATACTTATCGCCACAGATTATTTCACCAAGTGGGTAGAGGCAATACCCACCAATAAGGCAACCAATGTTGTAGTCATGGATTTCCTAGAAGATAGGATTATCACAAGATTTGGTGTGCCTGCCAGAATTATCACGGATAGTGGCCCATGTTTCAGTTCTTCAGAAATGTCATCCTTTTGTTTCAAATATGGCATTGTCTTATCACATTCATCCAACTATTATCCTCAAGGAAATGGCCTAGCCGAGTCCAGTAATAAAAACTTAATGACCATAATCAAGTAAACAGTTAGGGATAACAAGAAAGCATGGGATAGCAAGATTAAGTATGCATTATGTGATGATAGGATTACAAAGAAGAGTTTAACCGGAAAGAGTCCTTTTGAGCTTGTCTATGGCCTAGATGTCACCTTACCCATACATTTGAAGCTTCCAGTGTATCGGCTTCTCTAGAACTTTAGCTCAGATCAAGATGCTATTATGAACAGAGTTAATAAGTTAATTGAGTTAGATGAGAACATAAAGAAGTCCCTTGTCCAGAGTATCGGAAATTCAGATAAAATCAAGAGGACCTTTGATAAGTCTACTAGACCTGGATTATTTCAAGTGGGTGATATAGTTTTATTATGGGACTAACAGAGGGACAAACCGGGAAAGCATGGAAAATTTGATAGCTTATGGATGGGACCTTACATCATTTGTGAAATAGCAGGCACCAATTACTTCTATCTAAATGACATGGAAGGGGAAATATTGAACCTTCCAGTAAATGGTTTTCTGCTCAACAGTGTTTTTTCAGCGAGACAGTTTGATGCCTTTATTGGAAACAGTGGTATCAGGTCCTATTTCCAAACTTATCCTTGCATGTATTTTATTCTTGTATCATCTTGTTGTACTATAGATGTTGTATGATAGTGTTTTTTACTAACCTTGAAGGTCCTTCTTGTATATTAAAGTAGTATTTCTTTTTGTACATTATATTGTATACTAACTTTGTATAGTAATTTAGTTTCCCAGTTAGTTTCCTTTTATATATGTGTTACTGATGGACTTTAATTTTTGTGCAGGACCCAAAGATTCCAGATTTCTCGCATCCTCTTTTTGATTAAAAGATCAGTTAGAGCACGTGTCCCTAGATGGATCCAGATGTTACCTACTAAGTCATACTTAGTGGGTGGTATCAAGTGAGCCGAATGAGACGAACAAACATTATTGTTCATTCTTCAAAGTTCAGAAGTCAGCGGGGCTTCTTCTGGGATAATTTTTTTTAAATTTTCTTGTACCACATGTTCATACCCCCTTGGGGGAGTTGTAATAAAATGTTCTAGCATGGTAGAGTATGTAAAAGACTTGGTTTCCTAGACTTATATATCAATCCGACTAGCCCAGAGTGTTTTTTCCCTTGGTGATTATTTTTTGTTGAATAAACGACTTATAATTTTTGAGTTTTTCACTCATACCTCCAAAGTTGGGGTAGTCGTCTTGGTATTTAAGCCTAAGGAGGTTATTAGAGTCTATGTGTCAATGTATATAAACATGCTAGGCATTAATATTGAGTCATATGGACATGTGCTAGGTCCCCCTAGGTTTATTTTAAAGTTTTGATGAAATTAATTTTTTTCGTAAACTTAGGCTATTTTTTAATAGTCTAATTGGAAAAATTATAAATGTAATAAAAGTGTGGTTAGGGATCGGATTTTTCTATGGGGGTGCTCATTTTCTAACTTAGAGCACCCGTTTAACCCAAAAGCCCACTTTTCCTAAGTTTTAAGTGATAAATTTATCACTTAAGTAAAAAATATCCAAAAAAAAGTCAATTAAAAAATAGAAAAAAATGAAATAATGGAGAAAATCTCAAATTCCTAAATCAGTGGAATTTTGTTCGATTGACTCCAAGTCAGTTGCATTGGCTCTCCTTAAGGTAGGCGAGTTATCTCCCTCATAAAGGTGTCAGCATGGGTAGATGTGTGAGGTGTCTAGAAGACTCCAAGTCTGGAGAATGCGCCCCCTCTTGAAGGCTCACGCTTGGGTTGAGGTGGTAGTTGATGAATGGATAGGTGGGGTTGGTAGGAGAGGTGGCACCTACCTCTCCAGTCCCACTCCCCTTCAACTCAGTTCAAGCTTCACTCATCCCTCATTCATCTCCATTAACTCGATCTCCCTCTTCAGTCATGGATGCGCCCCCTTTGGGCCTCTCTGGCTATAAATAAAGATGCCATTCTCTCATTAAAGCTAGTTTGAGCTAGATAGAGAATAGGCTTGCTGGTTGTAATAGTTATAGTTATTTTTGCTTGGAATAAAGAAGGCTTCGGAGGCAAGATGGTGTCATGAGCTTTGCCATGTTTCATTGGGGTAACTTGTATTTTTTCATAGCTTGCTTATTATGGTCTTGTGGATCTAGCATTGAAAGATTGTTATCAACTCGTAGGAAAAGAGCTTAGTTAATAAGATTATTGGCTAATTCTTTTTCTTATATGCATGCGTAGAGAACTAGATCTGACATGTTTTATAAGATTATATGCATGTTGTTCTAATCTCTCTCTATATGTATTAACTGAATCTCACAAGCATTTTGGCAAGCCTTTGATTAGTTGTAGGTATCCTAGTTTGGAGGAAGCATTGATCTAGTTTGATTCTTCATTTTCTCCAACATTTTCAAGGCATAGTCCCTCGACATTCCACCGGAAAGCTCCACGGTTTATCATTCGAGCACCAAGCCACCTCTTTCATTCTTTCTCCTTTTAAATCACTACTTTCCTTGGTTACTTGCTTCTTGTATCTTAGATCTACAACTTATAAGCTAATATTTAGCCTTTATCCATTCAATAAAAAATACTTGACAATAGTTACAATGCAATTTAGCAAAGGTTCCACCTTTGCATGTAAACAATGGAGAAGTCACCTGCTTCAATAGGAAATGAGAGACCTAGGAGGGGACCACCAACATTGAAGATCAAGTTCAGTTGAGCTGAGTAATCTGAGGAATTGATGGGGTGATTTTCTAGTTAACTAGACTGTTGGTATGGAGGAGGTGCCACCTCAAATGAGGTAGGCGACCTCACTCCACCTGTTGCCAACTTTTTTGTACCATAGTTGGATTAGCTGAGGAGCCGCTAGTTGACAAACATGATAAATGTTTGTTTCCAGTGTATCAAATGATCCGCCTTTGTGTCTAGCCAATTTTGGCTAGTTAGTTTTTGTTTTGAATAATTATGACCATGGCCTTGCGGGGTTTGTAATAAAATGTGCTAGTAGGATGTTTTGAGTGGTTCGGTCTCCTAAGACGTAGAATTTCAACTAAGGTATTCTAGGGAGTTTTTTGCCCTTGACAATTATGCTTTGCCTATAGCTGAGTATAATTAACGAGGTTTTCTCCTGCTTCCTCCAAAGCTGGAATGCTCGATTTTGAATTCTGGGCCTTAGGGGGTTATTAGAGCTCAACTGAGTATATATAAACCTACTAGACATTGTTAGAATAGACTATGGTCATGTCCTAAGTCACTAGAACCCTTAGAAAAAATTCTGAATTTTTTTTACCGGAAGCGTCAAAATTTTAATTTTTAAATTTTCCCTAAGTTTTTAATTAAAATTTTCCATAATTTAAATGGAAAAATTCAATTTGTAATAAGTTAGTCATCTGGATGGCGAATTCAATGATTGAAGGCTCTAACCTTAAGCCAAAAATCATTCATGATCAACCAGCTAGCTAGATCCAAGTTTCAGATCATCATTTGGCCATATAACTCATATTTTCTCAAAAAAGTCAGTTTTGGGGAAAATATTGATTAATTAATTAAAATGATTATTTTGGAGAAAATCCAAATCTCTCCAAATTAATCCGAATTCAGCGAAATGAAATGCAGAATGACATGGAATCGGGCATTAATGATGATTGGAGTTAACAGAACTCGGCTTCTGTCAGCATTCAGTGAGCATTGGGTCCTCATCCACTTGGCCAATTCGCCTCCTTCAGTGATGACCATGCTTGGGTGAGTTGGAGCTTGCTCATTTGCCGGGTGATTTGATCGAGGTTTAACTGGGACTTGTACTGATGATCTCTAGGTATTGGCTCCTCCATTCCTAGCTTGTGGCTCCTCCAAACCTAGCCTACGCCTCTTCCTTCAAGCTCACGCCCCTCTCTCCTCAAGAGGGCGTCTTCACATGCGTGGCTTCATCAGGGCTTGGTTTTCAATGATTAGGGTTGGAGTGGGGGCACCTTGCCTAGGTGGAGGCCTCCCCTCACTCTTAACTCTTCATCTTTAGGTTTGGGCTCTCAGTTATGTGCCGAGCCGGTTAGGTCAGGGTTTTTGGTTTTAGGGTTTTAGCTTGCTTTCATTGTATAAATAGAGGCCCTTTCAGCTCTATCAGGGTGGATATTTTTGTGTAGAGAAACTCTGGTGAAACTTTGTAAATGCTTGTTCCTTTCATGCAACCATTGCAATAAAATTAAGGCTTTGGAGGCTCATGTGGTGTGACATTGTGGATGATTGCACTTGATGGATGAGGTGATGTTGTTTTAATTCTTCTCTTTCTTGTCTATTTGAGATTATGAATCTATGCTTTAGAAGGCTTTTGTAAGCACATAAGAACAGGTATTTGTGGTTTGCAAGTTATCTGTTTATTGATTTACTTTTAGAAATTGAAAAAGAGCACTGTTTTATTCAGTTTATATTTCATGCTACTTATTTATTTCAATTTGTGAACAATACATGATCTAATCCTTTGTTTGGCAAGTCTATGAGTTGTTATTTTGCAGATGATTTCATCCAACCAAGCGGAAGTTCGAGCTCAATTGCATCTTTTTTTCTTGGAGTCTAGTACAAATTTCCGGTAATTGCATGCCATACGAGATCCAAGTGTCTTTAAAAGATCCACAGGTTTGACCATTTTCTCCTTACTTTTATTCATCTTTCGAAGTAAAAAATTTCTGATTTTTGGGTTAGGCAAGGTTTGGGCTTAAGTAACTTATCTTTCACTAAACCGTATGCCTTTGTTGGCTGTCCTCTTTGCTTAGTTTCCAGCCTTCATTCTCTTCTTTTGCAGCCTTCTTTTGCCTAGTTTGCAGCCCTCTTTTGGCCTTAGTTTGCTGCCCTCTTTCACTCTTTTGCAGCCCTCTTTCACTTTAGTTTGCTGCCCTCTTTTGCCTTTGTTTCAGCCCTCTATTTGCCTTTTCTCTTCTCCATTTCCTAGCTTCTCTTCTTTCCGCTTTCCTCCGGTTTCAGTGTAGAAGTTTAGTTTATTTTTGAATTAGTTATAGATCTAGTTTTGTTTCATTTTTGGACTAACATATAACAAGTTAGTGTTCAAAGCTCTTGTTTTCAGGCAAGTAAAAAAGAGCCCAAAGGCCTTAAGCAAGCAAAGGAGTAAACAAAGAGCGAAAAAGACCAAAACACCTCCCTCTTCTTTCTTTCCCTTTCTCGCCTTGCTCATTCAAGAAGAGGCAAAACACATCAAAAATATTGTAAAAAAGTTAATAAAGAGCGAGTGGGATTACGGCTCCCACACCCCTCTTCCCCCATTTGGGGGAAGCTTGTATCATCCATTTTTCATGCTTGCATATTTGTTTAATAATTTGCTTAGAGTAGAATAGGGAAAGATAGTTTATCACTGATTATTTCATCTTGCATAAAATAGAAAAGACAAAAAAATTTCTTTATTTATTTACTTAGCTAGTGCAAAGTTTTGTTTACTTTTTGATGTAATATTGCGAAACCCTAAAAATTATCAAAATCTCTTGAATCTCACTTTGTGGATCAAGAGTGCTCTCTATCGGAGAGTTTGCTTTTCGTTTGTTTTTGTTTACTTACCCCCATGCTTTCTCGATTAGGGCCTAAAAAAACCTGAAAGAGACTCTTGGGTAGTTTAGCTTTCTTTTTCTTAAGTTTTAATCAATTAATGAATTTAGTCTCTTGAACTTGCCGTAACCCAAGTCAAGAGCACTTTTTATCGGAGAGCATAGCTAGTTTGCATTCCCCTTGCATTAGGCATTTAGTTTAATTAAGTCTCTTGAACCTTTGTCATAAGACAAAGTCAAGAGCGCTCTCTGTCGGAGAGTTTTAATTAATCTACTTAATTTAAATTTGCAACTCACTTTCCCATAATTAATTAACTTCGTTGATCATTCTTCACCTAGTATGCTCTGTCGACTTTCGGGTTGGGTTCGTACTCAGAACGGTGAACGGAATTGCTAAGTTTGCATAAGAGAAACATAATAAAACTTAAACCCATAACCAACGCACCGACGTTGTAGAAGATTTCTTAAGTTCTTCTTAGTAGAGGTGTCAGAACTCCCCGCTGTCTAAGCTTCGCAGCTAGCTGGTCAATCTTCGCGATACCAGCCTGGGATACTGGGCGGGTCGTCATGTCTCCAACAGATTAACTTGGAACATTTTCTCGGCTATTGAAAACCCTTCGTTGACACCATAAGCAAGATCATTTAAAAAGCTTAAAATATACCAAAAGCACTTGCACAACGTTACATCCACTAGCTTTATTTCAGGACTTGGACTTATTTCTTAAAGCATTGCAGAGCTCGGACTCCATAAGGCACTGATCTTTTAATCTATGCTTGATTGTTATATCTGGATCACTTGTCTTTGGCATATTTAAATTCTTATCTCTGAATGCATCATTATTTTATAAAGTCTTGAATTATTGTTTATCTTTTAATTTTCGTTGTTGTCCACCGATTGCACACCAGCAGCAGAAACTTTCCGAACGCTATCTCCTCACTTAGGAAAGTGGGAGAGGTGTGACCTTGGGGGCAAGCACAAAACTAGGTACTGTCACCTACTCCTAGCTCCTCCGTTTAGGCTAACTCCTAACGAAGCCAAGGAGGGTAGTCCCTAACAAAGAGTTTTCTATGGCTCAATGTTGTTAACGTGTTTTTAATTGGTTACGGATGCAGATGGGTGTTGTTAAGGAGTTATAGTGATTGAATGTGTTTGTTTATTATGAACTTGACACATAAGATAAAGCAATCCACGTTGCTATCAAGAGAATTAAAAGATAAACAATAATTCAAGACTTTATAAAGATGCATTGATAGATAAAAATTTAAACATGCCAAAGACAGTTGATCCAAATATAACAGTTACGCATAAAATAATAGGGTAGTGCCTTATGGAGTTAGAGTACTACAATGCGTAAAGAGATTAACAACAAGTTTTGAAATAAAGCTAGTGAATATTAAGTTGTGCAAGTGCTCTTGGTATATTTTAAGGATTTTAAGTGATCTTGCTTATGGTGTCAGCGAAGGATTATCAAGATCCAGGAGAATGTTCTAAGTTTAATCTATTGAAGACATGATGGCCCTCCCAGTATCCCAGGCTGGTATCGTGAGGATTGACCAGCTAGCTGAGAAGCTTAGATAGCGGGGAGTTTCGACGCCTCTACTAAGAAGAACTTAGGAAATTCTCTACAATGCCGGTGCGTTGGTTATGGGGTTTAAATTTTATTGTGTTTCTCTTGCAAGATTAAAATTCCAATGCCGTTTCTTGGTACTCCGATTTTGAAGTCGGTTAGAGCATACTCTGGCAAGGAGACAGCGAAGTTAATTAATTAAGAGGGACTGAGTTGCAAATTTTATTAAGTCGATTAATTAAGACTCTTCGACAGAGAGTGCTCTTGACTTTGTCTTTTGACAAAGGTTAAAGAGACTTAGCTAATCTAAATGCCTAATGCAAGGATATGCAAGTCTAACTATGCTCTTCAATAGAGAGTGCCCTTGACTTGGGTTATGACAAGTTCAAGAGACTTAATTAATTAATTGATTAAAACTTAAAAAAAACAAAACTAAACTACCCAAGAGTCTCTTTCAGGATTTTTAGGGCCCTAATTGGGAAAGCAAGGGGGTAAGTAAAATTATATCAAAAAGGTAAACAGACCTTGCATTCAGCTAAGTAAATAAACAAAGAAACATCTTTACTTTTATATTTTATGAATGATGAACTAATTAGAAACAAACTACCTTACTTTAATGAAAAGACAAACTTCAAATAATTATGAAACTATCCTACTTTTAGCAAAATATGAAGCAAAGCATGAAAATGAGGAGACGATACAAGCTTCCCCCAAATGGGGGAAGAAGTGTGTGGGAGCCGTAATCCCACTCGCTTTTTATTAATTTGTTTACAATGCTTTAAGTTTGGAGTCCTTTGTGATCTTGAGAATGTCTTCAAGGAAACCTAGAGAATGGGGATGAAGGAAGGAGAAAAAAGAATGTTTCTTGGAGCTTATATCTTTGATTTTTTGCCAGCATTCCTGCTTAACTTGTCATGAAAAGAGAAAAAACCAGCGAGCTATTTTCTTGCAAAATGATGGATTAAACAATACAATACACTAACAAAATATACTTAATACTTAAGTAAAGATATGAACTTTATGCAACTTCAAGTACTAACTAGATCTAAGTAAAAATGCAAAAATTTTGACACTTCCTAGATCTAGAAATGAGAGCAAGTAAGATGCAAATGATTAGCTTTATAAATCAGAATTTTACTTGCAAACATAAAGTGGAGAAATTGCAAAATTTAATTTTAGGGTGAATAAAGAAGATAAAACCACTTGGATCTTGAATCCTTGAAACCACTTTGGATCTCAAATAGCATGCAACTGCTAGAAACATATGCCGGGCTCTAAGAAAAGGAGATGCAACTTAGCTCAACCTTCTACTTGGTACGGCGAGGTGATCTGCAGACAAAAACTTATACACTTGCCAAAACCAGGGTTAAATCATGTATTGTTTACTTAAACAAATCACAAAAGCATGAAATATGGCTGAATAAAACAATGCTCTTTAATATTTATGAAAGTAAATGGAATAAATAGGTAACTTGAAAGCTACAATTACCTATTCTTACGTGCTTTTATAATCCCTCTAAAGCATGTATTAATACCCACAAATAAACAAAAGCAAAGAAATTGAAATAATATCAACTCATTAACCGGAACATATGCATCCAAGATCTACACAGCATGAGCCTCCAAAGCCTTTATTTATTAAAAAATAGGTTACATAAGAGCAACAAGCATTACAATATTTCACCAGAGGTTCTCTACATCAATCATCCACATTGTTAGAGCTGAAAGAGCCTCTATTTATACAATGAATGAAGACCAAAACCCTAAAACCAAAAAACCCTGACCTAACCGGCTCGGCACACAACTGAGAGCCCAAACCCAAAGCTGAAGAGTTAAGAGTGAGGGGATGCCTCCACCTAGGCAAGGCGCCCCCACTCCAACCCTAAACATTGAAAACCACCACTAGATGAAGCCACACGTGTGAGGGCACAATCCTGGAGGAGAAGAGGGCGTGAGCACTGTGAGGAGGCGTGAGAGCTTGTAGAGGAACATCGGCTAGGTATGGAGGAGCCACATGCTAGGTATGGAGGAGCCACTACCCAGAGATCATTAGTGCAAGACCCAGTTCTACCTCGATCAAAACATCAAGCCAATGAGCAAGCTCCATATCACCCAAATGTGGTCATCACTGAAGGAGGCGATTTTGCTAAGCGAATGATAACTCAATGCTCACTAAATGCTGACTGAAGCCGAGTTCTGTTAACTCCAATCATCATAAATGCCCAATGCCATGTCATTCTGCATTTCATTTCGCTGAATTCAGATTAATTTGGAGAGATTTGGATTTTCTCCAAAATAATTATTTTAATTAATTAATCAATATTTTCCCCAAAACTGACTTTTTTTGAGAAAATATGTGTTATGTGGCCGAATGATGATCTGAAAGTTGGATATGGCTAGCTGGCTGATCAAGAATGATTTTTGGATTAAGGTTAGAGCTTTCAATCATTGAATTTGGGTTCCCAATGACTAACTTATGACAAATTGAATTTTTCCATTTAAATTATGGAAAAATTTAATTAAAAAACTTAGGAAAAATTAAAAATAAAAATTTTGATGCGTTCGGTGAAATTTTTTCGGAATTTTTTTTGAAGGTCCTAGTGACTTAGGACATGACCATGCTCTATTCTAATAATGCCTAGTAGGTTTATATATACTGAGTTGAGCTCTAATAACCCCGCAAGGCCCAGAACTCAAAATCGGGTATTCAAGCTTTGGAGGAAGCGGGAGAAAACCTCGTCAATTATACTTAGCTATAGGCAAAGCATAATTGTCAAGGGCAAAAAACTCCCTAGAATATCTTAGTTGAAATTCTACGTCTTAGGAGACCGAACCACTCAAAACACCCTACTAGCACATTTTATTACAAACCCCATGGAGCCATGGTCAAAATTATTCAAACAAAAAACTGACTAGCCAGAACTGGCTAGACACAAAGGCGGATCATCTGATACACAAGAAACAAACATTGGTCATGTTTGTTAATTGGCGGCTCCTCAGCTAATCCAACTATGGTACAAAAAGGTTGGCAACACTCGTGATAGCAACGTGGATTGCTTTGTCTTATGTGTCGAATTCATAATAAATAAACATATTTAAATCACAATAACTCCTAAACAACACCCATTCGCATCCGTAACCATTAAAACACTTTAACAACTTAAGAGCCATAGAAACTCTTTTGTAAGGACTACCTCCCTTGGCTTCGTTAGGAGTTAGCCTAAACGGAGGAGCTAGGAGTAGGTGATAATACCAGGCTCTGTGCTTGCCCCCAAGGTCACACCTCTCCCACTTTCTCAAGTGAGGAGACAACTTTCGGAATATTTCTGCTACTGGTGTGCAATCGGCGGACAACACCACCTACCAAAGCCAACTCACCAAAATGCATGTGCTTCTTACCTCACGTGAATATGTGGCTGAAACATGACGTGAGCGATCTTCACCAATAACATATTCGTTATTATCCAAAATTTGATATATGGTAAACAACTTTAGAATGTACCCAAAGTTGCTTTCTGATATTCATAAGAGGGGGGTCCACACTTACATGCTAGCGCATTCCTCAAATGTTTGACGTCACCCCCCTTTGCCATGTGAGTGCTTCACCCACATCACGTGCCTCCGTAGAAAGCATATGGTTTGACCCAACTTTACTTTAAACCAGAGTTTTATTTGTGATACATAAGGGGTTCCACACCTTAGTGCTAGTGCAACAGTTACAACATGCTAGCATGAATCTTGGAGTTTTGATGTCATCCTCCACCTAAAACATTTGTTGCCTCAAATTTTAACCCAAACTTTGAATGCTTTTAAATGGATGGGGGTCGTATGACATTGGGGGCCACATGCCATGTCATTTCATACTCAAAAAGAGTTTGAATTTCGACTTATTCAAATTTTTACCTTAGTGCCAGATTGATACTCTTTTAGCAATTAAATGCCACTTTGATGCTCCGTCAGCCAAATAATGCCTTCCGGGATGTTTTAGCCGCCCGAAATAAAGTAAAAGTGTCTACCGGGGTAAAAATGCTGCTTTGAGTGTGAAAACAAACATCCCCACGCCAAAAACGGATTTTGGACCCACCAATTATTATATTTTGAAAATTTTAATTAAACCATTAAAAAATGGCTTTAAAAACGATTTTTGTTTGTTTGTTTGTTTGTAATTAGACGAAACTCTAGGGGAACCTATTACATGTCCATACGATTCAATATTAATGCCTAGCATGCTCATATACATTGACACGTGAACTTTAATAACCTCCTAAGTCCTACCTGCCAAGACGACATTCCAGCTTTGGAGGAGCGTTGAACAACGAAAAAAACACCTTGGACTGATTGGATTGACGTTCAAGTCTTAGGAAGCCAAGTCCTTTACAAAAAAAAGGTCATGCTAATACATTTATTACAACTTCCCTGAAGGGGTATGAACATCTGGTACAAAAAATAAAAAGGCCATGAAGGCCTGAATGAACTTCTGAACTCTGAGTTTGAACAAGTACTTTGTTCATCTTTGGCGGCTCGTTGAAAGTCCAACTAGATGCAACCTAGTCGGTAACAGGAGGAATCCCCTAATTGGTTATAGGATGATACACAGGACATGGAGACAAGGGAGGATGAGGAGTCTGGGAGTGTGCCATTACTGGAGCCACCCATTCACAGTCACCATTAGAGGGAGCTGGAGACAGGCCCAGTGTTAGAACTGGTGATAGTAGAGGACTTGATCAGGGTCTACCTCATCATTCTTCTAGTTCTTCTAGATAAGATAAGATAAGATAAGATAAGATAATTTTATTTATGTCCATTAATGACCACAAAGTAGGTCAACGAGACTGCCGGTTACAATGATGTTCGTGCATGTGGGAGGACCAAACGACCCCCCTTTAAAAAGAAATACAATGCAAGAAGTAAAGTAGAATATAAGTAAAAGTGTACAAAACGAGCTTGGCTGAAGTATGGAGCTCACGGCCCGGTCTCAACACCATAACCCTGCATAGGGCAAAGAAGCTCTGGTGGACAGGATCCTGGAGCCAAATCGACCGATGAATGTCTAGTATTCCTAACCTCCGAGGCTGGAAGAGGAAAACCGAGGGAAGTGGAATAGTGTCTGTTGGCCCGAATAGGAAGTGGTGGACGTAGGGGGCCCTCTGGAGTGTTGACGATGGAGTCTGGAGGATCTCGTACGTCTCTTGGAGGGAGGTCTAGTACGAAGCTGTCGCTGGGGTCTCGTGGGTCGACATCCGCAAATCCTTACTGATCTGGAAACTGGATCGGAATCTAAGTCGGTGGATCTCTTGGTGCCCCTAGAAGGTGGCAAAACGCTGAAGAAGTGCAATAGTGTCTGGTGCCCCTAGAGTACATTAGTTTTTAGGCTCTTCTAGAGGATGTCATAGTCCGCTATGACCCCCATGATTGCCAGGGCCTTCTAGCTTTAGCGCCAAATACATTTCCAGAGCAATTACCTTTGCTTGTAAAAGGGGTAGAGGGGATCAATAATTTATTTACTTGATTTTGTTGTCTATGAGATTACATTGATTGTATTTTTTGGTGATTCATGAGTCAGGGACTCAAGATTCAAGACACGATTCATTATTTATGTGTAATGTATCACTAGACGTCTTATACATCTTATATATCGGTTTTCTTTCCATATTCATGTGGAAATGTGTTTATTTGGTGTTCTTGTTGCTTTAGATGTTTAAAAAATTGAAAAAAAAGAATATTTTGTATTTTTAAGTTTATCGGTATATTGTCGATGTTTGCCGACATTTTCCCTGATAAATATGATTCGTTGTTTCTGGACTCTTGGCTATATATTTGACGACAAGATATTTGTAACTTTGGACTTAAGCTGGTTGGGATCTAACTTGTTGGCTGATTTGAAAGTGGAAGTAGGGATTTTGTATTGCGGAGATGTCATTAGAGGAATTTTGGGGTCTAAAATGGGCCTCCTAAGGAAAATAATAAAATAATAGTTAAAATAATAAAATAATGTTTATTAATTTTGGAGGAAAAAAGAAAAAAACTACTTTTTGTGTTCGTATTTTCG